>LPNX010730965.1:33567-90245 GCA_001517045.1 Pseudotsuga menziesii | reverse complement strand
GGACCCCCCCCCTCCACTCTATATTTGTCTCTCTCTCTCTCTCTCTCTCACACACACACACACATCACTATGTCTCCCCTTACCACTAAGGACCCCCCCCCATTTTGCATGTTTTATTGAAGAAAAATGAGAGCGCGTCTTATTGAATCAAAATAGGAGCGCGTTTTATTTAAGCAAAATGGGAGCACGTTTTATTGAAGCAAAACGGGAGCGCGTTTTATTGAAGCAAAATAGGAGTGCATTTTATTGAAGCAAAATATGAGCATGCTTTATTGAAGCAAAACGAGAGTACATTTTTGCAAGGTAAAACAGAAGCATGTTTTTGTGTACTATCCTAATTGGCATGCATGTTGGAATCCTTGGGACTAGGCTTGGCAGGGTCGGGATTGCTTGGGATGATTTCTATTTTATGGATCAAGAGTGATTGACTTCATTCTACCATTGCATCTAAAAGGCCCCTCAAATTTGTACAATCACACTGTACTCTAAATGAAGTAGAGAAGATTATCATGTAATCTCCATATGCTTGATAAATAAGACATCGATACTTTACCTGAGTGTATGTTTCCTCTTATGGGCTTTTACCACATTAAATTATTGTGTCCAATGTTCATTTATGTGGTAGTTTTTATAGATCTGTTTTGCTTATCTATGTTCAATAAGTGGTATCAAAGAGAGGGAGGATCCTGCGTGAATTTTGTGACTGGAAGTGCTGGCTACTACAAAGAGGAGACGTTTGTCAGGGAGAAGAGGATCCTATCTACAGAGAGGAGATGCATGTCAGGGAGAAGAGGAGCCCGTCTCTATTGGTGGTTGCAGAGAGGAGACATATTTCAGGGAGAAGAGAATCTTGTATCCAGAGAGGAGACATATTTCAGGAAGAAGAGGATCCTGTCTGTAGAGAGGAGACGTATGTCAAGGAGAAGAGGAGCCAATCTTTGTTGGTTGTTGGACCATTTGTCGAAGAAAAAAGAGAGTGGAATCAGGACAATCAACGCTATTTCTTGGTTGTTGGACCTTCTGTCGAAGAAAAAAGAGAGTCGATTCGGGACAGTTAGCATCGTTGCTCCACAATGGATGTTGTAACCTGCAGAAATGGGCACTGCACACTGTGGATGACTGCAACCTATAGAAAGGAGCATTTCACACCATGGATGATTACAACCTGCAAAAAGTAGGTTATGCTACACACCGTGGATGAATTCAATTTGCAGAAAGGAGCATTGCACATCTTGGATGACTTCGACATCTAAAAAGGAGGCTCGCATAGAAGATTGAATACCTTGTAGAGTTGGGTTATGTCGGGCTGTGTCATTTTCCTTCATAGAAAGGGTAAAGATTGGAGGAGCTTCGTGAAAAATATGTTAACCACCATACAAAAAGGGAAGTGTCAGAAGATAACTTGGTGAGTCTATGTTAAAAATGATCACAAAATGTCAAGTACACAATTTGAAATTGATAAGTTTAGCAGTAAAAATAACTTTGAATTGTGGAAACTTAAGATGCTGTATCGGTTAGTACAACAAGGGTTGCAGAAAGGTGGCAGAAAGCATTATATGATAAGAGAAAGAAACCTATAACTATGATATATGTGTAATGGGAGGAATTAGATGCCAAAGCACTTAGCATAATTCGGTTATGTCTTAGGGATGATGTATTGTTTAATATTTTTCAATAAAAGTCAGCATCAAGCCTATAGAACAAGTTAGAAAGTTTGTATATGACAAAATCTTTGACGAATAGGATCTACTTGAAAAGACAACTTTACAGTATGAAACTTAAAGAAGGTATGAAAATTGAAGACCATTTAAATCTATTTAATACTCTTATTTTCGAGTTGAGTAGTATTGATGTTAAGATTGAAGAAGAAGATAAGGTTGTTAAGATGGTGTTTACATTACCAGAATATTGGAATAATGTAGTATATTCAATTAACATTAGCTCAACTGACTCTCTAGATTTAATACTATGGTTGGAGTTTTGTTGTCTAAGGATTTGAGAAGAAAGTTTAATATTGAAACCTCTACACTGGAAGCATTGGTTATTATAGTTTGATCCAGAGAAAGAGGAGAAAAGTCAAGAGGTGCATCTAGGTCAAAATAAAAAGGAAAAAAGAGCAAATTAAATTGTCAGTTCTCTAACAAGAATGGTCATATCAAGAAGGATTATTGGAAACAACAACAGGAATCAAAGAAAGAAGATTTCAAGATGGATGCAAATTGAGTTGAATCTATCACAGGTATTATTGATTAGGTTTTGTCTATCTCTTGTGTTTCTAGTTACAATGATGAATGGTTGTTGGATTCTGGTGCTTTTCACCATATTTTACCTCATAGAGACTGGTTTACTTCCTATAAAATAGTTAATGATGGTATAGTTCTTTTGGGAAATAATATTTCATGTAAAACTGTTGGGGTTGGAAGTATAAAAATTGAAATGTTTGATGGGATTCTAAGAACACTAACAAATGTTAGAAATGTACCCTAATTGAAGACAAATTTAATTTATTTAGGAGTGCTAGAATCGGCTGGTCATAAGCTTACATGTCTAAGTGGTGTACTAAACGTATCCAAGGGTTCTTTAGTAGTTATGAAGGCGTTGAATACGGGAAATATTTACAAGGTGATTGGAAACACTCAAGTTATGTAAATGACAATAGTACTATAAATAGGTGACATGTTCCACTTGTGTATGGAATCAACGATTTGGTCATATGAGTGACAAATGGATACAAGTATTAATAAATCGAAAACTACTTTCAATGAAATATTTGAATTTGATGTTTTACAAACATTTCATATTTGGAAAACAGTGTAGACAAAAATTCAAAGTAGGTATTCATGTTAGTAAAGGCGTTCTCGATTACATTCATTCTAATTTGTGGGGTTCATCCCCTACTATTTCTTATGGGGGAGTGTCCATAAGTTTATAGGTCTAAGTGGTGTACTAAAGGTATCCAAGGGTGTTTTAGTAGTCCTAAAGGCATTGAATACAAGAAACATTTACAATTCGATTGGAAAAAATCAATTTAATGAAATGGCATTGGTATCTGAAGTGGTGATATATTCCACTTGTTTATGGAATCAAGGGCTTTGTAATATGAGTGAGAAAGGTATACAAGTATTAATAAATCAAAAATTACTTCTAATGAAATCTTTGAATTTGATGTTTTGCAAACATTATATATTTGGAAAACAATTTAGACAAAAATTCAAAGCAAGGAGTCATGTTAGTAAAGATGTTCTTGATTACATTCATTATGATGTGTGGGGTCCATCCCCTTCTATTTCCTATGGGGGAGTGGCCATAAGTTTACATGTCTTAGTGGTGTACTAAAGGTATCCAAGGGTTCTTTAGTAGTCATGAAGGTGTTGAATATGGGAAATATTTACAAGCTTGTTGGAAAAACTCAAGTTAATGAAATGACATTAGTATCTGAAGAGGTGACTGATTCCACTCGTTTACGACATCAACGTCTTGTTCATATGAGTAATAAAGGGATACGATTATTAATAAATTGAAAATTACTTCCAATGAAATATCTGAATTTGATGTTTTGCAAACATTGTATATTTGGAAAACAATATAGAAAAAAATTCAAAGCAAGTAGTCATGTTAGTAAAGATGTTCTCAATTACATTAATTCTGATATGTGGGGTCCATCCCCCACTATTTCCTATGGGGGAATGACGTATTTTGTATTATTTATAGATGACTTATGAAGGAAAGTCTGGGTCTATGTCTTAAAAAGGAAATCTGACATGTTTAATACCTTTAAACAATTTAGAGGTATGGTGGAAAAACAATTAGCAGGACAATCAAATGTTTAAGGAAGGATAATGGAGGTGAGTTTAATTCTTTAGAATTTAATAAATATTGCAAAGATGAAGGGATCATAATACACAATAAAAATGTCTACACTCCTCAGCAGAATGGTGTTGCATAACTTATGAATACGATTGTTCTAGAAAGATAAAGAAGTATGCTCTACAATGTTAATCTTCAATTTAAGCTCTATTTTGTGATTGTACATATGTGCATATCAGATTTAGATGGGCCCCTAGGAGGATCCTTACATATGGTATTAGAGAAAGGATTGAACACTTGGATTTTAGGGATCTTAAATGATCCCCTGGTTTTAGCCTCATTATCTTCTCTCACACATCCATCTTCGATAAAAACTAGGGAAAATTAAGGACCCATACTTATTTAAAAGTGTATAAACCTTAGCGAATCCTACGAATTCTAAAAATCCCATCTATAAAATATTTGGCAAGAATCAAAAAAATTTACCCGATCAAAATTGGGTGAAAGAGGGGTTCAAAAAATCCAAATTGGAAATTTTTTGTTTTGGAAAAAACATGGAAAAATAGGCTATGGGATCAATTTTCACCCTAAAATTTCCCTTTGTGAAAACACTAAGAAGATGCAAGGCTTCCAACTCAATGAATCCACTAACTTCTTTGTTGGCACATAAGTACTTTTGAAGTTTAAGTGAAAGTGAAAAATTCCTAGAATGGGGCATTGCAAATTGCATTTTCCTACATTTGAAATTATATGTTCAAATTACAATTTTAAAAATTCTTTATTGAAATTACAATTTTAATAATTTTTCAATAATTGAAAATGTAATTTTGCAATCTAGAGGACCTTGATGCATCTCCCAAGGACAACACACACCCTCATGAGCATATCTCCTCAAATAATGCTCCACCTCTTCTACTACCGCACCCTATCCTGGAGAGTGAAACTTCATATTTATTCATTGAAAGAAAGGGGAAACATCTCACAAGTTTTAAGAATATACTTAGGGATTTACCGAATGCATTTTAATGGAATCTAGTTGAAGTTTGACTTATTCCATACCATTGTATTTTCAATCATTTATTATTCTAAATAAAGCTAAGAGTCATTTTTCTCTCTTCTGGCTTGTGTATCTATGAGTTTTATTGCTTCATAGTATTATTTTCTATTGCAGATATGTTTTGATACACATCAATAATTCTTGATTGGTAAAATAACAACAAACCAATTCTTAAAATTTTACTTTTTGTTAAAACTCCATCAAATTCAAATTGCTAATTTGTATTGTTCTAATTGCTAGTTTGTATTGTCAAAATTGAAACTATATTGTTGCGATTAATTTTTGAAATTGCAATTTAAACACAATTTCTCATAAGAAATTGCAACTTTTGTAAAATTTCACTTTTTGGAGTTGTAGTAAATCAATTGTTGAAATTGTGAGTTTCTTTTAAAAATTTGTTCATCTCTTCTCAATCATATACATGATTTTTTTTAAGGATTCATAACTTACTCAAAGTGTAGAAACCTTTGTGAATCTTACTAATTTTTAGATTTGCAACCATAAAATGTTTGGTGATTTAAAAAAAAATTCAAATCTGTAAGGACTTCATATAGTTTATGGATAATTTTGGTGAGAATAAAAAAAAATCCCATTGAATTTGGGTGAATCATCTTTGAAAAAAGGGAAATTTGGGGAATAAAAAGGTCAAAAAATAGCCCATGGGATAAATATTGGTCCTAAAATTTACCTTGATCATATTTGAAATGATCAAATTGGTAATTAGTCAAAATTGCATGTTCATAAAGTTGAAATTGCAATTTATTAAAAAATAAATCCATTTGAGGGTGAGTGCACAAAGTTGAGGGACCTTTTAGATGCAATGGTAGAGTGAAGCCAATCATTCCAGATCCATAAAACATAAAACATCGTAGGCAATGTTGACCCTACCAAGCCTAGTCCCAACCCTACCAACATGATTTCCAATTAGGATAGTTAATTATAATGTGCATGCGTTATAGTGTACAAAAATGCGCACGCATTAAAGTGTACAAAAGCGTGCTCTCCTTACATAAAACCAGTTTTTTGCTTAGTACAGGTTGAGCTTTCCATTTTCTCAATAATCAATCACATCAACGTGTTCAGGTGGAAGAAAATGATGTAGGGAGAACACGTTTTGGGTGATAAAAGGACAACAAACTCCACCTTGGATCAATCTCTTCCTTGTGAGGTATTTAATCCAATCCTCTCATGCTAATTTCACTATTTTCAATAATTTCTATGCCCTACTATAAATTGAAACCAATTTTTTTTATATTCCCATAAAGAAATTTACATGCCCAATGGAAACCAAAACCCCAATTTACTCATAAAAACCAAATCATTTTGACTACTTGCATATATATATTCACAATAATCCTTGTGAATCCAAACCAAAATTTACAAATATGCAAAGTTTCTCAAGTATAAGGTTGCATAAGAACTTTACATGCCCAATGGAAACCAAAAATCCATTTTTCTCATAAAAAACAAATCAATTTCACTATTTGCATATGCATATTCACAAGCATCCTTGTGAATCCAAACCAAAATTCACAAATAGGCAAATTTTATCAGTATATTCCAAGTTTGTATAAAACATTTACATGCCCAATGTAAACCAAAACCCCAATTTACACATTAGAAAAAATCAATTTCACTATTTGCATATGTATATTCACAAGCATCCTTGTGAATCCAAACCCAAATTCACAAATAAGCTAAGTTTGTCAACCATATTGCAAGGTTTCATACAACTAAAAACAATTTCAAGTAGAATTCATATCTTCCCTAAAATACATAAACAAACATGGTAAATCCCTTTCCTCTATCCGAAATATTGAATTTGGTTATCCAAGAACATAAATAAACACCTCATAGTTTTGATGAAACTTTCTAATCCAAGTATTAAAATAAGGTATGAAGATTCCCATGCTTAACAAATATTTCCCCTTGAATGAAGGGTACATTTTGGTTAAGGCCAAGACCATGGAGTTCAATAATAGGCTCTAAGAACATCAAGATACATAGGGAGGTTGATGTATTTGATTACATGCCAATCACATACTATCATACATGACATAATCAAGTGGAAAACTTGCAACCATAAAATCCACTATACACAATTATGCAAAGTCTGTCATGGGTATATAGAAAGGGTGCATACAACTAAAATAACATTAAGTGGAATCCATACATGGCCCAAAATACATATAAACAAAGATTCTAAATGGACTTTGGAGTCTAAATAAATTCACGCTACAATAAATAATTACATATCTATCAAAATCCTTGATTATATTGGATTTTATTCATCAATAGCACCTTCTGCCACCTCTTCTAGGCTCTAGCCCTTGCCTCTACCCACAATCTGGGAGTTGTTCTTGCAATTATTTTAAGGCTTGGATTATGAGCTTATATTGGGATTTTATTCATCAAGCACCTTTTGCCACCTCTTCTAGGCTCTATCCCTTGCCTCTACCCGCAATCCGAGAGTTGTTCTTGCGAGGGAATTATTCAACACCTCACAATTTTGATGAAACCTCATAATCCAAGCCTTAAAATAAGCTAGATGAGTTTTGGAACTAACATATGCACATAGGATATTTTATGTAAATGCATGTGGAAATTGGAATTAATACAAGTTGACGACATAAATTTAAGATGAAAAAATGTTAAATGTTTATTCTTTACTGTAAAATTCAAGATCAATTTTAAAATTTAAATTATAAAAAGTTTATGTTGTTATTTGTCGTACATTAGTTTTACACTTTTCATTTCTCAGATATGTCATTATACGATGTGTTTATTTTTCTAATGATATTAAATTATTTGTATTTATGATTGCAGTTGCTACTATGGAACATAATGTTGATCTTTTGAGGGTTATCGGTCATCTGAGAGAGATTGGTTCTTCCTGGAGGGGTGGAGATGAACTCCGTCGCTCCTTGTCAGCATCATTGATGACCATAATGGATATGATCAGCAGATCGAATGATTCTTTGTATAACATATCATCCTATAAGGATAGAAAAAGAAAAGAATATGCTGATGGTTTGAGCTAGAAAAAGATTAAGAAGCTCAAAATAACAAAAGAGAATATATATACACTATTTAGAGTTCCTAGGACGGATGACAATCCGGAGAGAAGAAGACCACATATTTCGATTGAGTGGTGCATATGTCAACCCATTAGATACCATTGGATGGAAATATGGTACATGGTTTTTGATATTCCCCCACACAACAACAGAAATTACAGATGTAATTCCTCAAGAAACTTTATGCAGAGTTTGTGATGGGAAAAAATGTCAACTGTTTTGACATGTTGGGGTTCTAGGGTGTTGGTAGGGGGTTCCCTAAAACCAACCCAATGCTAGGCATAGAGATGTTAATCGATAGATACCTCCACCCTGTGCTCAGCTACTGAGGCAAGAAATCCCTCCTGCACATGATATGGTTACCCATACACATGAGGCATTTCTTATGCTAGTTGAGATGATTTCTCGGCACACCACAACTATTGACCAGCCAAGGCCCTATTCCTTTGGTGGGGTACAACCGCCGACTTCTGGTGGCAGAGAATTATTTATTGGTGAGTATAGACCGACATCCCATGTTCCCTAGAGTGAGCCACACGTGTGCACGACATGTGGTTATCCTGTTATGGTCATGGACCAACACATGGTACCTCTATGATGACTGGTGGTCAGGTAAGGACATTCTAAAAAATCTATTGTTGCTCAATTTATTTTTTCTATATTGTAAACATATTAAAAGATGCTTAATATATGCAATTTTTACTTTTGCAGGAGCTTGATGCCTCTAGGGGGGGAGGGGGGGTGCACCTAGTGTATTTGTATCTGCAGCTCAAACAACCAACACCGAGGTAACATTTCAACATGTGTCATTTTATTAATACATATCATTTTTTTAATACATGTGTTGAGTCAATTAATTTGTTAAATGGTCTAATATTTACAATCTTTTAAGTTGCAGGAACCCCATTTTGAACATGATGCTAGCGACATTGATATCAAATAATTTATCCCAGGTGGATTTTATGATCACCTCTAGAATGTAATCACATGAAAATGATCAAATTATTTAAATTTATTATTGTACACTCCTTTATAGATTGATAAGATTTATAATTTTTAAACTTGTAGGAGTTATTTGGATCTGTTGAGGGGAAAGAAATTGTTGGCAGTGGTCCCTCCCATGGGGGAGATATTTCCTAGGAAGAGTTAAATATATTACAACATGTTAGTTTTTCAGTACATATTATTCCATCCATTAATGTCCATGTCTAACTATGGTAACACTTTATGACTGCAGACATCATTGCAAATTTCTACACCACCTCTTTGGTTTGGATCTCCCCATAGTCCAAACGTAGATAAGGGTTTTGTTTACACCAGAAAAACCTATTCATTAAATAGAGTGGGTGTCCATGAATATGAACTCACTGATTCCATGGTAATTTACACACTTCCAATGGTTGTTGATGGTTACATTTCAATTCACTCCACAACTAGTTTTTCTTAATGTTATTTTCGCATGTTTACAACATCAGGATGTAGAGTCCTTCATTCTAGACCTTAGTGGGGTTGTTTATGTTGCATTCAATGGTGCATATAGAATGGGGATACGTCACAGAGAGGTATATACTTGAATATTTGTACTTGTACAGTTCATTTGTATTGTGTATGGACATGCACAAGGTCTAAATATTTTAGCATTTGGTGAATATAGCTACACCCTGGTCCATTAGTGCAAGCATCTGAGGTTTATGTTCAACCTTCATCTCCTCGTTCTACTGAAGAAACCTAGGCTTCTGGCCCAAAACAATTTTTTTTGGTGAGATGTTCATTATTTACATAATTGGTCAGTACTTTCGCATGCATTCACATGTTGAAAATTGTCGAGATAATTGACTTAGTTTTTTTTATTCGCGGAGAATCATTGCAGAGAGATTCTCTCCTAGGAGGAGGACACCAAAGGAATATATACCCCGGATGGATGTAGTGAGTGTTTGTTTTATGTACAATTGATTCGTATTTTAAATTTTCAAACTTTATTAGTGTTGGACAATATTAGTTCAGTTACTTGATTAAGAAATACTATCATTCATTTGCAGTTGCCAGATATGCACAATGATAGTGGACATAGGAAACAAGCACCAAAGTATGGAAAAAACAAGAGAAAGTTAGAGCTTTGATGTGTTAGTCCAGGACAAACATATACTTTTGTGTACCAGAGGAAGTTAGAGTTTAGGGGCAAAGTCTAGGATAGATGTACTTTTGTTTGCATGTACATCAATGATATTTTTAATACATGTACATTGAGAGGCCATATAAGGACCTTTTATTTTTGTATTATAACTTTCATGATTTAAAAAGTATTTCATATCAAGGCTCTTGAGATATTCATAGTTCATTCTTATGTGTCATCACACATGTGTGGCCAATAATGTTTCTGTGTAATGTTTCTAATTTTTGATATATTTTATGATTGCATGGAAATATTAGTTATAAATTTGAGAACAATGCACAATTACAATATTGAATAGTGATAACAATGTACATTTAAATTGTTTTTAACCACAATCCAATTGCATATACAATGTTAAATTAAAAAAGTTAAATTGTATTCACAAACATGCAGCATACCTAACACACATAAGCACATAGCACACCTAAGGAATTGACCCAACTAAGTGGAATATAAAAGCACCTTACCACATAACAACCTAAAAAACATTTAAAGGATGCACAAAGTTGACACACCTAAGTGATGCACCTATGTGGTCTACATAAATGGAATTGGTGTTTGGCATGATGTCTTTCATCTAATGAATATATGGGATCGACATCAAACCTAAAAGTATCCGAGTAAAAGGTTGATTCAAAATAATGGTTATGATTATTTATTGTTGTATCTCCTGCACAATGTTTTATCATTTTGTTAATGTACATGGCATTTGATGAATCACCTCGAGGAACAACTTTGGAAGAGACGAAAATTATGTGTGATTTTATTATAGTTTAAATTGATTGGAGAAGTACTATTCTGAATCTTGTTTTATATTTATGTTTATGTATTGAAGTATATTTATTTGTACCTATGTCAAATCTGAACTAACCCTAAAATTTAACAACATACCACAAAAATAATTACAAATGACTTCAATACTTTAAAGGACCATTCTCGAGTTGTTAATTAGTTGTGCAGTATCATTCTTTGTTATTTTTTCTACCTATTTCTGAACCGAAAGTGATGAACTTGAGTCCACAAGTTTGTATTTGATTGAATTGGACTTGAACACAAAGTTCTTATATCCATGTATTGTATGGAAAAAGATTATGAGCAACACCCTGGTGCTCTAGCTTAAACCTTCACATGAGGAATAACTTTGTGTGATGAATGTGACTAGTATTGAATGTGATAAGAATATTTTTTACTTTATGGGCACTATAATTTCCATAGCATCATTTTATAAATTTATCTAAATTATATTTATTGTACACTCTAGTGTAAAAATTTACCTGGTAGTACGTTAAAATAGTTCGATTATAAGAGGAATAGTAGGAACAAAATGTACTAATAAGGAAGCCTTCTTCTATGTACATCCAATGTGTAACTCTTAGTCAAACATAGATATCCAATCCACGGTCATCATTCTTGGCACATTCAATCCCACCTCCTAACACCTTTTAGGAACACCTATTGAATCCCTATGCGGGGCATATGATTCCAACCGTGAATCAAAACTGGGTTTCGGTGGGTCATGCAAGCGTTTTTATGGAAGTTCCATGTGGGAACACTATCCACATGTTCACAGTCCAGGAATTTGCAAAGTTGAACCCTATCTGCAAAAATTTCACATTCCCTTATTGAGAAAAACCCTAGTTTACAAACTTTACCTAAAACATGATACCTTGTCCATGGACCCAGAGGAGAGGGCCACCCCTATCAATATACCGATGTTCTAAATCCAACGGAGTTGAATGTTCGTCGATCTGATCCACGGTCATCATTCTATGATACATTGAATCCCACCTCCTACAACCTTTCAGGGACACCTAATGAATCCCTATTTGGGGCATAGAATTACAACTGTGCATCAAAAATGGGTTTTGGTGGGTCGTGTAGGCATTTTTAGGGTCGTTCCATGTGGGAAATCTAGCCACATGTTCATGGTCAAGGAATTTGCAAATTTTTCCCCTATGTGCAAAACTTTCACATACCCTTACTAAGTAAAACCCTAGTTTCCAAAATTGACCTAAAAAAATATCGCTTGTCCATGGATCCAGAGGAGAGGGCCTCCCCTAGAACTATCCCAATGTCTCGAATCCAAAATATTCTACAGTTCTTCGATCCGATCCATGGTCATCATTCTATGACACTTTGAAGCCCACCTCATACAACCTTTTAGGGACACTTTTTGAATACCTACCTTGTGCATAGAGTTCCAACAGTGCATCAAAAATGGGTTCTGGTGGGTCATCCAAGTAGTTTTAGGAAGGTTCCATGTGGGAATTCTAGCCAGACAATGGTCGAGGAATTTGCAAAGTTAAATCTTATGTGCAAAAATTTCACATTCCCTTATTGAACAAAACCCTATTTTCCAAAATTGACCTAAAATAATATCCCTTATCCATGGAGCCAGAGGATAGGGACACCCCTTGCACCATCCCTATGTCCCAAATCCAACATATTCGAAAGTTCATCAATCTGATCCATAGTCATCATTCTACAACGCGTTGAATCCCACCTCCTACAACCTTTGAAGAACACTTGTTGAATCCCTACTTGGGGAATAGAATTATAGCCATGCATCAAAATAGGGTTTCATTGGGTCATACAAGCATGTTTATGGAGGTTCCATTTGGGATCACTAGCCACACATTAACGGTCAAGGAATTTTCAAAGTTGACCCTATGTGCAAAAAATTCACATTCCCTTACTACAAAAAACCCTAGTTTCCAAAATTGACCTAAAATAGGATCCCTTGTCCATGGAACCAGAGGAGAGGGCCACCCCTAGAACTATCCTGATGTCCCAATTCCAACGCATTTTACAGTTCATTGATCCGAGCCATGATCATGAATCTACAACACATTGAATCCCACCTCCTATAGGGTTTCAGGGACACAAGTTGAATCCCTAATCGAGGCATAGAATTCCAATCGTGCATCAAAACCAGGATCTGGTGGGTCATTAAGCATGGGAATAATTTTATACCTTATTCTAACATTTGCATTAGGAAGTTCCATGAAAACTTGGGGTGTTGACTAATGTCCTTATAGGACCAACTTTGAGATTCAAGGCCTAACACATGTAATTACATTATATAAATTAAAAGAGATCAAGCTTCATCCATATCAAAATGACTACCCTTCCTTCCAATCGATGTGATTACCATCATTCTTATGATTTCAAGCTAGGGTTACTAGGATCGACTCTTGATGTAATATGTCATGTAATGGATGCTATTGATGTAGTGTGTAGTATTTCAGTAATGGATTCTCTTGACGTAGTATGCCATGTGGATACTTCTCTTTTGCTTCATTTTATAATGTTAAAAATTACTCTTCATCATAGGCTACAATTAGTATGGTTCACTAACACAAGGGGATACAGTACCTCACCTTCAGTGGATTATGAATTTGACACACAATAGTCTCAAGGCTACAAACTAGGGTTTATGGTATAAACATGGGTTACTACGAAGCATGGGAAGATTCTTATACTTTATTTTAACACTTGCATTAAGAATTTACATGAAACTTGTGGTGTTGACTAATGTCCTTATAGGACCAACTTCCAGATTCAAGGCAGATGCAAAAGGAATATACCTAATATAGTTTTAGATAATGATCTAGGGATATATGGAATGAGTCATGTAAGTATGAATATAATAATACAAATCCACGATGAATCTTGTGTAATTTATCAAGTTTTAGAAGTCTATGCAATTTATCAATCTATCAAGCTGTAAACAAACAATGAGACCATGAAACCAAAATACCAGATTAGCACGTGCCTGACGACCTATCTGTGGCCATTTGACTAGACCATCGGGGTCACCTCTAATATCAACAATATCCTTTAGCCTCTTGTGCTCAAAGTAAGGAAAAAAGTATTGTGACTTTTATGAGTTCTTGCTTTGCATTTTTTTTTAGCTGGAGGTTTTTTCCAATAACTAAGTTTGTATAATGGTATACAATTTGACTTGCTCTATAATATTCAAATACACGACATTTTTCTTTTGTGCATGGGAAACTTGTGTCAAATATTCTCCGTTGATAACCATCGACCCAATTGGAAAATAATTGCTCTCAGAGTTTCTTAATGAGACAATGAGGGTCTGCTTGCCATCCGAAGAACATTCCATATAGTAGTCAGTGTGCCATTCATTACCTCCTGGGAAAACCACTGCGTATATTTTCCCTACATAAAATAAAGTGCCAGCCTAGGAGTATGTTAAATAAACACAACTAGTTGTTAAACATTTCAAAGTTATGAACATTACAGTCGAACCTTCTTGTACAAGATCTTATACGTGGTCATAGTCAGTTGAAATACCTGACTGGTCCTTCTCCAACTGGGATAGTTCTATAGTTATTTTTCCACTAATGGGGATTGATACACGATCCCACCTGTCAACCATATTTGGGGATTCACAATTTTCCCATTCACCACTATTACATGGATAACAATAAAAAGATAGTTTTATTGTCCACATTTCAACTATAGCATTGTCTGACATTCTAACTGAATGGAATGCACAAGTTCCTTAGATGGTCTTGCACTCATATAGGTTTGATCAATTTACATCGACCACCTCCTAAAAATAATCTATGTACATGTGTTTTTTGAGATGAATGGTCTTCTTTCCTTCTGGCTCCCTACCCCATTACTGAAGAACACCATGCAACAATGGTCTTTGCATCTCAGATGAGCAAAATAGTTTTGAATTTAATTTATTTCCTACTTAATGCGGCCTTGATGCATGCACCTTCTCCATCATGTTCCCCTTTTCCATGTCTGGTCTTAAAATATTTCCAAATATGTGGCACCTTATGCCTCTTATGGAGAATACACAACCATTGGAAGACACAGACATTTTTTAATTTCCCCACACAACCATCAGACTCAATCCAATGTTGTTTTGTCTATATATTTTTATTGTTTAGGTGATTGTAGAACAATTGAAAGCTGTGTTGTACAAAATCCAAGTTATGGCACATGTCATCACTTATGTAAAAATGATACTCCTTCAATATAACCCTTTTCTCTTCAGTACTATATGCCCCATGTCTATAGCTGATATGGACCATTATGATGACCTGGTATGAGTGATAGTATTGAATATAAATCTTGTTCTGTAGTTGAAGAGTGTAGTTTTCCACAAAATAGACCACTGATAAGATAGTTCCAAAAGGAAATGTATCCCTTCACATTCTAAACTGCTCTTTTTTCCAAGGAGCCACATGTGCATGCTTTACATACTGTTGTGTCTTTCCAAAGAATTCCTCCATTAAGTTGCAAACCCGTACCTGGTATGTCAACAATAAATATGTACTGATTAATAGGTTGCTACATATATGAAATAGAAATATGAATTAAAATATACTGTTCAGGAACTCCTTACTAACATGAGAGGTGATCAATTGTATTTGTTTTCTTTCATTCCCTCCACTGATATCAGACGTGCCATATTTGAATGAGTGTAAGTTCCCTTCATGTAGCCCAAGTTCATTCTCATCGGTCACATGTCCGTATTTGTCAAAAAATTCCTTTCCACCATAGCTTGGGCATGTCCCATCTATGTAAGGCCTTTGACTCAAAATGTGTAATGTTCTGTCCTTCTACACAAAACGATACGAATAAAGTCTCTAGATGGTGTCGGTGGAAATGTAGTTGAGCATTCTTGTAGAAGAGTGTTATTCAATACACACAATATATGTATATATATGTGTCATATTGATAACTGTACTCGATTTGATGTTGACGACCATGTGTTACAAGTTGTGTTTATTTTAACATACCATGGTTTGCATTTGTCGAAGGATATTTTTCCCAAGTTAAGTTCATTATGTTCATGCCTAAATCTCTCATATAATTCTATTTGTGTCATGTCAATAAATATTTTAATGTGGGGCTCATGATCCCTTGCATCCTTTCTCAATTTTAGTACATATTTTTGGATGGATGAAGGTCTACTATTGTCATGCTGAAACTCTTGTACCAGTCCCTTTAACGCATCAATGAGCTTCACATCAGAGCTTTGCAACTTGCTAATGAAGTCCCAGACATTTGGTTGACCAGATTCAAGTTGTTATCTTCTATAAAAATACCTATAGAGTGTTTTGATATCCAAGCCTACAAGTTTGGATGTAGGCTTAAGTATTCGAAAGGGCTTGGTGATTTTTTTCAATATTATGATTGTGAAAATGCATGGCAAGCTAAATTGCAATCCTTTGAACGAGATTTGTTTCCAATTGTTGTTATCAGGAATTCTCAATCAGTGTAGACACTTCTTTTTCCTTTGCAAAGTAAATCACAAACACAGAACAAAAAGACACAACAACATATACTTCCCTTGAACAATAAAATTAACTAGCATGAAATACAATATACCTCAACCTTGGATGTCTTTTTCTTTTCTCCAAAATTCCTTCCAATGGTTCAGTACCTATAAGACAAATCAAAGACAAGCAAACAATATGAGAGCATCATGATAGATTGATTATTCATATTAGTGATCAAGAAATCTAATAATATCTTATTAAAATAAATACATCAAATATAGGAAAGGGGAATGTCTTTGTATTAATTATGGATGAGAAATAAGTACAACCAAAAATCCTTGATGTTGATGGCTTCGATCTCAACAAGAATGTCTACAATATTCTATAACTATGAAGACCTCTCCAACCATAAGCTAACTCTACTTTGCCTCTAATTTAGACTTCAAACTAACAACATAAGGGTGCCTTTTCTGGCCTCCTCCACTTCTCAACATGAAGGGTTCATTTATAGGCCTATAAATTAAGAGATAACTCAGAAAATGGATAAGATATGATCCCAACAGGTGAGGGAGGCAAATGCCACCTCTCCCAAGCATATAGGAATTAACTAGTGGAGAAAGAAACTGCCAAATTGCATCCTCTTCTGGAGCAAGATTCAGGAGATGGTACTGAAAGTTTATGTGATGATATTTATTATATTATTATTTACATCAATGAACATGAATAATTGGGTTTGGATTCAAATACAAATTATCCCCCTCAGTTTCCAAAGTGGGAATAAAATACTCTAACATCTGTCAGTTCCAACATTGGAAATCTTGCTGATCCAAGAAGAACCCGAGCAGAATTTCAAAGAGAAGGTATGGATCTTACATATTTTGATCCATTGATGTCCAAAAAGTGTTTTAAGATTATTGTTTTGAATCCAAAATCTTACTACCATACCCACCATGTTCCGAGATGGAAAACTTCCGTGGATGGAGAGTACAATTCTCTTCAGAAAAATGCAACATCGGAGCTAGTTTCACTCCCACATGGGAGGAAATTGGTTCAATGCAAATGGGTCTACAAAACCAATGTTGTTGCTGAAGGTTCAACCTACAAATACAAATCAATTTTGGTGGAAAAATGTTTCTCATAAGTCCAAGGTGTGGACTACACAAAAATTTTGGCACTGGTTGCAAAAATGGACTCAATTCGGATAGTTTTGGCAATTTCCGCATCCAAGCACTAAGAGGTGCACCACATGGATTTTAGAGTGTTGGGATTACTAATCCTCCATTTGAACACATAATTATATTTGTTTATTTTCCTATATTATGAGGTCTTCATTACTCCACTAGTGTATGGGGGACACACCTAGGGGACATCTACCACTTATGAGTTTTAATGGCACCATGAGTTTTGGTGCCATTAGTTCCAATACCTACATTTTAGGAACCATATCTAAGTGCAACCAGCAGTCTCAAGCAATTAAACCTAGTTGGAATTTAGTCATTTCATGTATTCTCATATCGCCACTATGATTAGATCACAATTAGTTATACTAGATCTCGTTTTCATGATTGAAGGGAGTGTGGGTGCCATTTTTTACCTACCCTCATCAATTAATTGATTGTAGATTAATTTAGTTATCTGGAGTTGCATTATTGAGCTCCAATGATGATTTTTCCACATTGAGTTAGATCTAGAGTCAGTCCATGTTGATAGATTCAAATCCTATATTAGGCATTCAAATTCTCCTATATGTACAACCAGTGCATTCCATATTATTTACTGATTCATGAATATAATCATATTATTCCAATTTTGTCTCCATGTATGTGCAATTTTGTCATGTTTAATTGAATTGTCTATGTTAAATTATTCTCTCTCTTATGCATCCTTCTCTTCTTATTTTGAATTCATGTAGGATTATGAACCTATGCATCATCGAATTTAAGATGGTATCAGAGAGGGTATCCATGCCTTCCTCAAAACTCAAAAAATTCCATTGTTGCACCATAAGCCACTAAGTTTCTGCATAATTCCTGGAATAACTACATTGATCTCTCTAGATTTTGTCTAGAGAATTCTATCCATGTGTGATGGACTTGGAGAAAGTGCACATGTAAAAGTGAAGTGTGTTTGAGCTAAGTTAATTCAAATTGAGTTGTTTTGCAGTGTTTTGGCAAGTAAATTCAAAGATTTCTTGAAGAATTGTTGATCAATATAGATGTGAAATCGAGAATTTAGTAACTCTCGCTCCCAGAATCCTTACAACCTTCAAATTCATTGATTGGAGGGAATACATGAATATTTCCTTGCACAACAAAGGTCTGTATAGGATGACCACGGGAAGAGTAGTCAAACCCCAGCACTATATTGAAAAATCGAAGCCTTTCAATAGGCTTGATGAATATTTTGGCTACATGTGCATACACATAACCAGGGAGCTATTGTTCCATATTGATGGACTCAAGACTTCAAAAGAAGTATGGGATAAGCTCGAATCCTTTTTTGGAAAACAAGATGAGTTAAGGGGCCATATCCTGGAAAATTAATTGATATCACTACAATCCATTAACTTTGACACAATACATATATTATTCACTAAATTTAAATCATTGGTCATGCAATGTAAGGATTGAGAAGAAGGATGAGCAATTGATGCTCTCCATATTAAGCTAACTTGGCTTGGAATTCTCATTGTTTGTCTCTACTTTTCACTCTAGGAGAATGAATACTCCTAATTAGCGAATTCCATACCTTGATGCCTTGAAAAATTATCTAATACAAGAACAAGACAAGATGATACATATGGGATCTCTCAAAGCCTCTCCAAATCAAGATATCTTAGCTGGTGAGACAAGGACTATGCAAGGAATAAGGAATAAAAAAGGTAAAGAGAAAAGAAACATTGAATTTGAACCTAACAATGAGTTTGATCCATCATATGAAGCCTTATGATATAGGAAGGACAAACATGAAAGGTCTAATAAGGGAAAGTTCTCTTATTGTAAGAAAGGAAACCATATAGAGAAGTATTGTATGAAAAATTCCATTGATCAGATATCAAAAATCCTTGAGCAACACAATATTACCATCCTTGAAGGTGGAAGGAAGACTGACTCTGGAGAAAAGACTAAATATCATGATGAGAGATGACATGCAATGAAGGCTATTTGTTCAAAATCACATGTCTTTCTCATTAATTCAGGATCCTCCAATTAGATGGTTGCATCCATAGAATCATTATCTTCATTACAACTTACTAATGGTCCAAGTATTCACATGGGTGATAACACTCAAATTCGAGCTGAAGGAAAGGGTTCAATCAAGTTAAAACATGGAATTTTCAAAGATGTACTCTATGTTCCCTTATTAGATGCAAATTTGTTATCTGTATACCAAATGACACATATTGGCTCACCAAAGTGAGTGGTACTTGGTCCTGACTCAATGGATATCCCAAATATCTCAACTTGGAAAATTGTAGCGAAGGTTGTTGCAAACCATGCCTCCAAGAAATATGAATTGTCACGCTTTCTACCATACTAAGATCTAGTATAGTCTCAACATCCATTTGAAAGGGGAGGTAAAACCATTCTATCTGCTCCTTTTACATATGATAATGTTCCCATTAGTGTTTCTAATTCAGAATTCGAAGCAGATGACCTAGTTGAATAAGTTGATGAAATTGAAGATGAAGTTCACAGTGATCTAGACCCAAATCTAGTCCCTACTGTCAATCTTAGGCCTAAATGGGCATAAAAGGTTATAGAGGAAGTTGAGAACATGACAAAAGAGTCATCTGACATGAGGAGAACAATATCCCAGTTTCAAAAGTAAAACCTTGCACTATGTCAAGCAAGTTCACTTCCTTTAGAGAGGTGCAACAAGATCCCAGTGAGATGCTACATGATGGTAAGGACTAATCAACAACCCTGCTCACAGAAGAAAAAAGTGGATCATGTCACTCTACCTCTAGAAAGAAGAGACAAAGGAAACATTATGTCTCCTATCTATCATCGAATTGGAAGAATATGGAAAATTTCATATGTATAATCTCGGGAAGCTAGTGCACATAAGAACCATCATTCTGCATTACTGTTCCACAGAGATGCAGACTGCAGCAATATTTTAACAATTTTTTCTCAAGAAGAAATCGTTCTATTAAGTATGGAATCTTGTTTCCTAATTTACCTGCTTATTTTGAGAGGGGGAAGGGGAGGGTTCCCATGAGTTTTTCCCCATTTCCTCAGTTGTATTAAGTAGTTATTATTATTTATGAATTTAGATTGTATGAGTAACCTTTGGTCTTAGTTTCCAGGGCCTAGGTTGTCCAAAGTTAGGATTGGAGGGGGGTGTTGGGATTAATAATCCTCCATTTGACCACATAAGTCTATTTTTATATTTTCCTAACTTAGGAGGTCTTCATCACTCCACCAGTGCATGGGGGACACACCTAGGGTACATCTTCCACTTATGAGTTTTGGTGTCACCATTAGTTTTGGTTCCACTGGTGCCATTGGTTCCAATCCCTACATTTTATGAACCCTCTCTTAGTGCCACCGAAAGTATCCAACATTTGACCCTAGTTGGAATTCATTGATGTTTAGTTATGCTCCAATTGCCACTATTTAGATCAAAATAAATTATCCTAGCGTCAATTTGCATGATTAAAGGGAGTGTGTGAATCGTTGTTCACCTACCCTCATCAGTTAAATAATTGTATACTAATTTATTTATCTGTAGTTGCATTAGTGAGATCCAGTGATGATTTTCCCACACTGAGTTGGCTCCGGAGTTAGTCTAGGTTGGTAGATTCAAATCCTATATCAGGCATTCAAATTATCCTATATGTACAACCATTGTATTCCATATTATTTATTTATTCATGAATATAATAATATTATTCCAATTTTTTCTCCATGTGTGTGCAATTGTGTCATGACTAATTCAATGATATATGTTTAATTCTTCTCTCTCTTATGCATCCCTCTCTTCTCATTTGAATTCACGCAAGATGATGATCCCGTGCTTCATAGAATTTAACAAAGAGTTATTTTCTTCATGGGGATATTTAGGAAGAGATCTACATGTAACAAACCTAAGGTGACATATCAAATCCGACACTTGTTTTTAGATTAAGGAAATAATTGTATGGTTTAAAACATGCCCCAAGAGCATGGTATGCAAAGATGGATTCCTTTCTTCTGTCACAAAAATTTTTGAGATTAAAATCAGATCCGAATGTGTATCCAAAACAACATGAAGGTAATTTTATGATATTTAAACTTTATGTTGATGCCCTATTTATTATAGGAAGCAACCTTGCTTCAATCAACAAAATAAAAACCTCTTTACACCAAGAATTTGATATGAGTGATTTAGGCCCGTCGAAGCAGTTTCTTGTTGTAGAAATCACTTAGAATTTTGATATGTTCATGATATCTCAATAAAAATATTCTTTGGACTTGCTAAATAAGTTTATTATGGTAGAATGTAAATATGCACCATTCTCATGAATCCATCTTGAGGATGGTGATTCTACACTGTTGGTGGATTCTACATTCTACTAGCAACTGATTGGTAGTATTTTGTATCTGACACAATATAGGCATGATGTTTATTATTCTATGAGTGTTGTGTCACATTATACGCAGAAGCCCCATCAAATTCAATAGAAGGAATCCAAAAGGATCCTACATTATGTGTAGGATACGAGACATTTTGGCATTCACTATGCTGCAGATTCTGATATTGACTTGGTTGGATCCACTAATTTAGATTGGGAAGGTGATAACATTGATCATACTTCTACTTACAGATATGTTTTCATTATTGGTACAGGGCCTATTTTATGGTCAAGAAAAAATCAGGAAGCAATTTCCTTATCTTCTGCAGAGGCAGAGTATCAAAGAACAGTCAATGCTTACATTAAGGAAGTTTGGCTGTAGGGTATTCTAGTTGAGTTTTTATATTGGTAGCACCACTTCTACTATCATTTTTTGTGATAATCAAGGTGCTATAAATATATCAACATATATGGTTAAGATATAGAGGACCAAGGATATCAAGACCCACATGCACTACCTTCGAGAGCTTGTGCATGATATAATCATTGTACTACAATGTTTCCCTACAGAAGAGTAAATTATGACATCTTCACTAAGAGCTTCACTAAGAAGAAGTTCTCTTGCCTCCGTTCACTATTGGGGGTGAGTTCTACTATGGTGAGAACATATTAGATCCTTTATTGTTCACTTTGAGGGGGGGGAGGAGTTTTTCACCATTAGGTTTTCTCCCTTTCCTCACATTAGCACCATTTTTGGTTAGTAGTTGGATGCAGCCAACCTAAGCAGAAATAAGGTATGGTATATAAGATTTTGATGATATGACCAAGGGTTTGTTTACAAGGTTCTTAAAGGATGTTATAAGGAGCTAAATCTAAAGTAAAAATTTGTATTTCCTAGAAAAATCATGGATTAAGCTTTGGAAATAGGCTTAAAATGAAAAATGTGTGCCTGTGGTATAGACCAAAAAGTTTGGATGGTTCACATCTTTAGAAAAGGAGATCAACAGTTGATATTCAATCCACCATCAAGAGATGTAAGGTAAAAATAAATTTCATGACTAGTGGAAAGGTTTAAAGGGCAGCCTAGATCTATGGTCAGTAAATGAGTAAAAAGATATCTATGGCAAGAGACGATTCTGCTGGTGAGACTTGCACAAAGAAATAAACTTTTCCAATCAGTGGAAAGGTTTACATCCCACACAACTCAACGATGGGTATTTTAAGAGGAAAAATATCTATGGCACATAAGGATTCCGTAGGGGGAATATGAACGAAGAAAATCAAGTCGAGGGACAACAAAATTATTAAAACCCAATATTAATCAATGGTGAGGATTGTTTGTTGGTAAGAATAACGACGGGATATGATTCCGCTGATTAAGGATGCACCGATGATTAAATTGATAAGATTAGTAGAATGTGTTAAAGGCCCCACTTTGATCGAAGGCAGAGATTTAAAGACGAAGAGATATACAGTTTAGGGAGATTCCACTATTAAAAGATGCATGGAGGAAGTCATAAGGGAGATCAATGGAATTTGTTAAAGGATGAAATTATTCAACAATTGATATTTTTAAGGAATAAGATCAAGGGTTGTTAGAGGATACCCTAATGAAATTTTTACACTACTCTACATTCTAGATGGATAGCATAAAATTAAGGAGAAGATTATGTGTAAGGAAATATCTATGGAGGTAAACAAAGATCTGATGGATCTACGGTGATAAAAGGATCCACTGTTGAAAAGTGTAGGGAAGATGAAAGAAAAGTAGGGAAACTAATTTAGAGATGTAAGGTTAATCAACATTTAAGATTGACAACTTGGAGTAAAGATGGAATAGATCTATGGACAAAGAAGGATTCACCAGTGAGAGTTGCATGGAATATAGTAGAGGATTACACTATACAAAATACGATATAAGGTCAAAAACATGGTTGAAATATATTTGTATTTTTGTGTATTGGAGAAGAAAAGTACTGATTTGCATGGGAAATTATAGGTTAGACAGATTCTCATCCACCCGTCAGTTTACCAGGTAGGCCACGTTTTTCCTGCCAAATAGTATTTAAGTATGGACAGTGGAGGATAAATAGAAGCTTAGGATCTAGAGTTCCATAAAATTGAGGAAGTATTTGAAGACGAAGATAGTGAAATATTTGATACTATGTTGTCCTTTATCCATGTTAACCAGTTTAAAACCAAGATAAAAACATTTAAGGAATAGGGTACAGATTTACATGGTGTTTTTAGGTATCATTTTTTTTGTCTAGAACAAACCCTTAATTTTTAAAATCTTGTTGAGTAGCGTGCATCTAACTATTCCTCCTCTAAAAGAGTGGTCATGGAACTCATCCAAGACTAAAATTCTATGTCCTCTTAATGCCTTAGTCATTCATCATTCACTTATAGTCCTGTTGCAGCTGCAACGATTTCCCAAAATTCTAAAAAAATTTAGGACCCTCCTTTGCGTGGATTAGTTTGATTTTCTTCTTGAAATTGGTCTAAGAGCTTTCAGAAAGACGTTGCTGGTGCTTGGATTGAGCTACCCATTGTTTTGATTTCTTCCTTTGATTCCTTACGTCACCCACTATGTGATCAGGTCCTATCGCTGCCCTTAAGCGCATTTGAAAACTTGCTGGAATCGGAAGATGAGTTGTTTTGGTCTTTCGCAGTTGTGGATGGGTCTTAGCTTTGGTATTCCGCAGTTGCGGATGGTTTTTGCTTTGAGGAAAGAAAAACCATCTGACTTCCGACCCATTGGGTTTTTCACGTCGGACGCTTTTTGGTTTGGCATCGGAAGCTTTTATGATTTTTCTTCCGCCGTTGCGGATGGGTTTTCGATTTGTGACTTTCGATTTTCTCCTGATTCGAGTGATTTTTTCAATTGCTTTTGAGTTTTGACTCGAAACCATTTATCATGTCATTTTTCCCCATTGTGGAAAGATTCAAACTTTCGTCTCCTGATCTAAAACCTTTCGACGTCCGATCTCACAACTGCTACTTGATTGTATAACCAGAACGGAAGGCTCGACGCTTTGATTGTCCGCCGTAGCGGAAGAACGTCAGCTTTTATCGTCCAATTCGAAAACCTTTCGATGTCCGATTTTCTGAGTTTGTTTTCTGCCATGTGGGTCTCCGCAGCTGGGTCTACGTTTTTCCCGTTCGCTATTGCGGAAGGGAGATTACTTCCGACCCCAATTNTATATATATATATATATATATATATATATATATATATACGGGGACGATGTATTGTTATTCTATTGTTATTTTTTCTCTGAGCACTGTCGCCATCGAGCTATCGTTTTCTTGAGGTAGCGAAGGTCTCCACTGTCGGTGTACTTACATCCAGGTGTCAACTGCGGAAGCTTGACCGTCATCGATCCGCCATACTCGCCGTATAGCCAGGTAGTATCCTCATCGTTTTTCCCATTCCTTTTGAACTGTTAATGGTTTTCTACGGTGGTTTTAGGTCCCCGGTCGTTTTCCTTGCCCCACTAGGTTATATGCTTATATAAGTGAAGATTTTATCTTATTTGACCGTGGGAGGGCAGTTTAACCTTCAGAGCAGCTGTGATTTTTCCACCATCGTTCATCTTGCTACCCTGTGCATAGGAATTGAGGGGTTTCGGCGCAGCCGGTCGTTACGCCGTCTGCGCCAAACCGCCCTTCGTATTTATGATAGGTATGAGGTAGCTCTACCATGGAATGCTTTAGGGGTTTGGGGCTGTCTATCCCGTGGTGCGTTACCCGCATTTTTATCCCTAGCCATTTTCGCCATCGCGGTTCTGCGCATCCTCATCGAGCTTAGTATCGAACCCGTGGCTTGCCGGAGGAAACATGTCTTTTCTATTGGTGTAGGCATGGTGCCGTTGAGAAAGCGTCATAGTTACTACTGTTGTTTCCCGCACTGCTTAAACCCCGGCTGTTTTGTACCTATATACTTCAAGCTACCCCCGTAGAGCTCAGCGGTCAAGCCCCATCCTGTGGGAGGAAATTTATCGTTATTCTTAGTTTGTTGACCAAAGGGGCATGTGTATGGTTTTGCTAAGGCGCCATTGAAATCCTGCGTAGCTGCTATGATCTTCCCCGCATAGCAAAAGGACCATGGCATGCATAGAAAGTAGAATTGGGTGGCCTATTGATGTAGATTTCCTTGTCATCTTGAACATGGTTGATATAATTGTTCAATATCTAGTAGATTGCTATTTTTTACTATATGTGACATGTTTTACATCATGATAGATATAGGCAAGGTCATTAAATGCTGCACTTTGGTTGTAACAGTTCAGATTAGTTAGGCCATGTTAGGATATCCATGCATACATTTGTCTCTTTAACAAATTGCCGTCATAATACAAATTGAAGAAATAAAATACTGCACACTGTCATATAAATGTCTGCACCTTGAATTTCCCAATGTTACAATGTTATATGTGGCAGGAAGAATTTGAATCCACCATGTCCAAGAGGCAGAAGAAGAAGGCCCTGTGGTCGAAGAAGAACCAGAAGTAGAGGTTGTCACGAAGACCGAATACATATATGAAGACACTCAATGTGTTTCTGGTGTTGAACCCGAGGACAAATGGGGTGAAATATATAGATTGATTTATCATAGGGAAGTTTCCGACATGGGCCTCGAAGAAGAATCCATCTATGCTAACATAGAAAAATCTACTCTCATGAAAGTTGCCACCAGGTCGGAGCTGTTCCCATGCTCTGAGGTAATTGGCTGGATTCTGCCCCGGGCAGATACAACCACAATGATTCTGGGAAATGTTGAAGGACAAGGCTATGCTGCGTTTATCCCTGGATATGTAGCGTTGGCTTATCACCTACCAAAAGCCCAAGTTTTCTTATCTGATGATTGGCTGAACAACATCAGAATGGACCTAGTGGAAACTCTTAAGAGAATGATGTTGCAGGGAAAGCATTACCGGTATAGACCGACCAGTGAGTATGATATAGGGAACTTGAGGGCTCCCTACAGATTTATAGCTCTGATGCTTATTAGGGTATTTGGGAGAGCTCATGGCAGACCCTTCAAGCTAGAGTGGATACCCATCATTTTCCATGTGGCCACCCAAGGGACAATTTTCAATTGGGCCAGCATGGTATCCAACAGTCTTTCTTCTTGCTTGACCTTAGCCTTGGAGGGAGAGTCCTGGAAAAGATTGGAATTCTATATGAGTTCAATATTGATAGACTGCATATTGTGCAACCAGCCTTTCCCCGGTCTCAGGTGCATCTGGGATAGGGAAAGAATGCCTGTTCATGCCGCTTATAGACCATTGTGGGCTCACCAGTACCATAGCCATTACAGAGAGGTCTGTGAGCAATTCATTATGCCACTATACAGACTCATTTTCTGGAAGGAGTGTGACTGTATTTCGGAAGAAGCCATGCAAGTAATAGAAGAATACGCGGATTATTACTTAACTGAAAATGGCATGTACTTCCGAATGTTTGGAGGATCAAGAACACCTTCACTGCTGCCCAAATATGCAACAGATTACATAGTCCACAAGGAGGCAGTCAGACAAGTGTTCATAGATGGAATAGGCAGTTTTCTGTTCGAACATAAGACGACTGCCTACCCTCCTTTGCCATTCAAGATAGGAAGCTACAAATTCACCAAGGTGAAACAAGCTGCTGAATTCATAGAGGAGTTGGAGAAGTTCCATTTTGGTGAGACGCCTTTCCGGAGAAATGATACTCACGGGAAAGTTGCAGAGCATTGTAAAGAGCATAAGGTGCATTTTGAGTATACCCACCATTTCGATAGGGATGAATCTATCTTCCAGAACGCCCCGAACATGACAGCACTAAAGAGAAGATTCAAGAAGAAAATCACTACTATAGGTGGGAAAGGGGATGAACAGGCTAAGGCTGAGGAAGAAGCCAAAAGGAGAAATGAAGAAGCCCAGAGGTCAGCGAGAGAAGCTGCAGAAAGGATGCATGCAAAAGGAGAAAGAAGAGCTACGCAGGAAGCTGCTGAGAAAGCAAAGGAAGCAGCCAAAGAAGCAGAAGAAGCAAAGAGAAAGCTCGATGAGGAGCTCCAAAAGCAAGAAGCTGAAAGAATAAAGTCTACCCAGCAGTCAGCTTCTGAAACAACAGCAGGGCAGACCCAAGAGGTGGAAAATCCCGAGGTTCAGACCTCTCAAATACCTACTACCAGCATACCCATGGTCCCCACACTAAAGCTGGTCCCTTTTGTGCAGGAAAAGGGAAAGGAAATCCCTGATTTCAACACTGTATATTATGATAGGGCAACGAAGAGAATAATAAAGAGGACAGAGAGGAAAGTTGAGGAAAAAGGTCTACCTAGTAAAATGATAATAGATACAGCTATTATGTTAGGAACTGACCAAGATCCTAGATTTATCCTAAGAGCCGGGTCTGCATTCATCCAAGCTTCAGAGGATAATGTAGGCAAGATAATAATAAACTTGGAGCAATCTAAGAAATATTTCGCTCAATTAAAAGATACATTGAGGAAAGAGAAGGAAGAAATCAACAGGCTCAAAATAACAACAGGTTAATCTCCAGCCTTTCAAGGAGCATGTATTGACCCAGAAAACCAAGATGCTGCAGCTGCAGACTGCTGTTGAAGAAGAAAGATGTAGTGCTGCAAATAGATGGCCGGTTGGAGGAGATCCTAGAAACTGCATCATACTTTGTGGACCGATCCCAGGACATCCTAGAGGCCCTAACTACAAGAATGGAAAGGTTGGAGAACAATGAAGAAACCCCAGCGGATCTACCGGCAAAAGACCAGCAGGCCCTCAAACGGGACTATAACCTAGTGGAGTTTGCTATTAACACCGCTAAAGAATTCAAGAAGGAAGTAAAGAAGACAAAGGGATTATGCATCGAGTTTTTCAGAAGACTTCTCATTACATATAACCGGTGCTAGATAGAAGTGGAAGAGAGGATTGAAGCTTTCCCAGATCACAATGCCTTTGTGGAGCTATTGCAGAAAAGATTCCAGGAGGAAGAAGATGAGGTGCAGGATATCAAAGCCCCGGATGATCTGATATTGAGAATCCAAGTAGCTCATCCAGCTGTCAGTGTATAGCTTCTGGAATATCAGCTCCGATTGAGTACATCCAGGGTCAAGGCCATCAAGAATCAAGCTGAAAAGTTTGAGATAAATATTCAGTTTTTGGAGCCTTGTTCTTTTGAAGGCATCGCTAATGAAGCTGCAGCTTGGAAGAAGTTTCTAGATAGTCAAGAAGGCCCCTCCTCATGAAGGATCGGTCATAATTGTAATTTATAACTATTTTGTAAAACGTGTAAGAAAAGTAGAACATTGGGAGACGAGAGGTTGGGAAGCCCAAAGGTCACTTTGGGCAGCCCAATAGTCTGACCCTTTTGTATAAATGTAAAAGACTTAGAAGGGGAAAAGGACTTTTTCCCAGTAAGACTGGTGAAGAAATATTGTAAGAAGAACTATTTCCTTTTGCAATAAAAAATTTACAGTTTTCCTGTTGGAGAAAGCTTGGTGGAATATTCAAATGTTGTACTATGGATTTGTTGAAGAGGAACTATTTCATTTTCAGATTTATATCCATTAGCTGTGAGACCGTTCTAACTCATTGAACGTATGTTCTTGTATGAATGTTTTCCAGTTTATTTTATGAAGATTTCCACTAGGAGTAATGAATGTTGTTCATAAACAATTGGCTATCTGGTTGTGAAATATCTTTAATTGTTCATGCGATATGGGAAGAAATATCAGCTAACTGTAGTTTCTCTTATGTTGCATGCATGCTTTCCATTACTCATAATTTAATTCAGTTTTCTCCCCGGGGATAGATAGATAGGTAGTTAGTTTCACTTCATGACTGCATATGTGATTGGGAGGCTTTGGAGCCTAAGACGAGAGGTAAGAACCTGCGCACCACATTTTGACGCTGCTTGCAGCCCCACCACCCTGCATGGTTAATTAGGCATCTGCATTTCATATATTAAGTCAAAATTACAAAAACTCAGTGGACCGGGCTGCAACCGGTAAAACCTTTGTTTTATTACTTGACCTACGGTAGCCGGACCACAAACCGGATGGATTCCCTATACCAAATAGTCAACGGGCTAGTTGGGAGCATTGATTGGGGAGAATCCCTTTCTGTTGTCGCCTACGAATTTCTAGGCCTCAACAGAACTGGCGCTAGAAGGAGGGCCGCCAGTGAATGGCTGGCCATGGAAACTTAGTTTTCCCAAGATTACCTTACCAGCAGATAATTTGAAGCTTTCAGCCTGACCCAAGTACTTACAGGTTTTGATCATGCTTTGAAGTAAGAAATCCTGTTCTCACCCCGCGTTGCTCTTTGCTCAAATTTTGTTCTTTTGCCTATACTCATGGCTGGTGTGATTGTGAACCAGCCCAACCCATTACCTGCTTGGAGAGATAGATCACCTTTGAGCCTTACGCCTCCATTGCATAACTTACCTTAAGGTTTTGAGAAGCTGCTACCTAAGTTTGACCCTGAAGAAAAGACTGCTGTAGATGATCACTTGCAAAGTTTTTATTTAGTAGTAGAAGGGTTAAGGGCTGGGGAGTACGAAGATGTTGTCTGTAGATTATTCCCTCATACCCTGAAAGGGGCAGCTGCTTCATGGTACTTTGCCCTGCCTGCAAACTCGATCCCAGACTAGAACTCTTTCGAAAAGGTTTTCAGGAGTAAATATACAGTCCAAAAAATGCATGCCTCATTAATGAAAGGTCTTGGTTTGTTAAGAAAAGATAAGAATTAAAAGGTACATAAGTTCACTCAAAGATTTTCATTGTACCTAAAGAATTTTTCTGAAGCTGACAGACCCTCAGACAAGGTCTTAATTAAGTATTATACCTCAGCCTTAGGACCTGAGTTGGCTATGTTCGCTAAAATGAAAGCCAAGACTACATTGGTAGAGACTTATGAAAAGGCAGGAAGGGTAGAAGCTGAAATGGAAAGTGTAGAAGATTACCCTGACTTACCTAAAGAGAAGAATACCGGGAGAAGAGCTGTACCACTGTCTAAGCCTAAAGAGGATCACCCACATGAGTATCAGAGAATGATGACAATGCTTCAGAAGCTATCTAACCGAATCATAGATCTGGAGAGAGAAAAGGAAATTCAGAAAACTTATAAGCCCTGCTATCCGAAAAGAGAGGATAATAACCAATGGCAAGTCCCTCCACAAACTTTAGCATCAATGAACATAACAGAAATAGGGGGGGATAATTTATGTACCTTTCACTAGCAACCCCACTCTGAGAAGAAATCCCCTCAATGGTTGAATTCAATGTCTTTGGTAATGAATAAGTTGCTGAAATCCAAATTGACTAAAGACAGTGGTGAAGAAGGAGGAAAGGAACAAACTATAGAGAAACTAGATGATGATACCATGTTCTTATGGGATGGTGTTTCGCTGTTCAACACAGAAGAAAATCCTCTCAGGTCTCCATATACACCTACATCCACAAAAGATAAGAACCTATCAATTAAGGGCAATGAAATACTTTCAAAGATTAAACATTTGCAGGAAAATGTCAAGAGACAGGTAGAAGTAAATGTTGAGGACAAAACACCTGAAGCAGCTACCCTTAACCAGGAGGCAGAACCAAGCAATGAGACTGTCAAACTTGTGAAAGATATTGGGGAAGGAAGCACTGAAAAAGTTAAGGAAGTTAAAGAGGAAATACCCCCCACAAACCAACCTGTGGAAGAAAAGATCGAATTAACTAGGACAATGAAAACTAGCGCTCCACCTTTCCTGATGACTCTTGAGATTTTGAATCATAAGGTGCATAATTGTTTGGTGGAATCTGGATCATCGATGAATGTTATGCCTCTGGCAGTTTGTAGAAAAATTAATGGGAAGCTAAAACCTACTATCTGGGATGTCACTCAACTTGACAAAACTAGTGTCAAAGTAGTCGGGGAGATGGAGAACGTTCTGATTCGATTGTTTGCAAATAAAAGGATATGTCATTACATTGACATCGTAGTAGCAGACATACCTGATGGTTATGGAATGATCCTGAACCGTGATTGGACAGCAAGACGAAATGGGTACTTTGCTTCAGATTGGTCTCACTTGTGGTTACCTCAGAAGGGCAGCCCAAACCTGATTAAGATATTAAGAGAGCCCTACATGAAGCACAATGTCACTAAGCTAGGAGAGGTAAATGAATCTACTGATTCTGTCCTGGGAAATTATCTGACTGAGTTTGAGTTGAGACATCTTACTCCCAGAAAGGCCAGTTCTATGACTGACATTCAGCCTGAGCTCCTTCAACTTCTTCAGGCCGTAAGAAATGATTTTAGAATAGTAGACATGGGTTCTGTTTCAAAACTAGCCCAGCTGGACCATGGTTAGACAACTCATCTCTATTATTTAGCCCACCCCTTAACTCCCCATGATTAAAGATTTTTAGGAGTGGGCAATAATTTTTCTTTCCTCTTTCTTTGTACATAAATAAATTGTTTGTGTTCTTTAATGCTTTGATGTTTTTCTTTTTGATTATTGGATTTGATGTTGTTTTCCTTTATTGTTTTTCTAGCATTTCTTTTGGTCTTGAATAAAGAGGCAAACTTTTGGTTGCAATGGGGACATCAGGGTTCTTTATTAACTGAAATATTGAGCGAAAGATGGTGCTTTAAAGTATAGAATGTCTTCTAGTAACAGTTTTCCTAACTGGCAATGCATTCATTGAAGTCTTACTTAACCCAGTAAATAGCTCAGAAGTAAAAGAGGTCTGGAATACTATTTCGAGGCTCCATCCATTTCACATTTTAAATATCCAAGGGGGTGACAGCAAAAGACCCACAGAAAGGAAGCAGAGTAAGACAGTATATCATATAAATGATCCCATGTCATATATTCAGAAAAACAAAAGCTATCAAAAGTCAAAACTCTTGAAAGAAAAACAATACATTTCAAAGAAAAATGTCCAAGCATGAAGTACTAAAATGGCCACAAGATCCTCTCCGTCCGTGAACTGAAATATGAAATACATTGTTCACACAAAAGGACACTATGGGATAGAGGATCCTGAATTAAAATTCAGTTGGAAAAGGCTTGCAAGAGGACTCATATTAAAAGAACTAAAGTTCGAAAGGCACGAAAGTGCAGTTGGCATAAGAATGAGGAACAAAAGGATAATGCTGTTTACTCTTTGTTATAATCCTGTGGTGTCCAAGCTATAAAATACCTGAGGATAGGAAAAATAAACCTCACATATTTGGCCTCAAAAGAGTTATTCAGACTTGCAATATTTCTGATGTTACCATTTCCCAAAGAATAGACTACTTCTCAATGATTTAAATGCTTAAGTTGGCTAGCCCGAGGATAAAGACATCTAGAAGATTTCAACTTTTATTCAGATGGTCCTACACTGGGAAGGAGTTAATTCAGAAATCTGGGGTTCACAAGGTAGTCTCCAATTGTTGCAGCTGCAATGATTTCCCAAAATTCTAAAAAATTTTAGGACCCTCCTTTGCGTGGATTAGTTTGATTTTCTGCTTGAAATTGGTCTAAGAGATTTCAGAAAGACGTTGCTGGTGCTTAGATTGAGCTACCCATTGTTTTGATTTCTTCCTCTGATGCCTTAAGTTACCCACTATGTGATCAGGTCCTATCGCTGCCCTTAAGCGCATTTGAAAACTTGTTGGAATCGGAAGATGAGTTGTTTTGGTCTTCCATAGTTGCGGATGGGTCTTAGCTTTGGTCTTCCGCAGTTGCGGATGGTTTTTTCTTTGCGGAAAGAAAAACCCTCCGACTTCCGACCCATTGGGTTTTTCATGTCAGACGCTTTTTGGTTCGGCATCGGAATCTTTTATGATTTTTCTTCCGCCGTTGGGGATGGGTTTTCAATTTGTGACTTTCGGTTTTCTCCCGATCCGAGTGATCTTTTCAACTGCTTTTGAGTTTTGAGTCGGAAGCGTTTATCATGTCATTTTTTCCCATTGCGGAAAGATTCAAACTTTCGTCTCTTGATCTAAAACCTTCCGACGTCCGATATCACAACTGCTACTCGATTGTATAACCAGAACAGAAGGCTCGGTGCTTTGATCGTCCGCCGTAGCAGAAGAACGTCAGCTTTTATCCTCCGATTTGAAAACCTTCCGACGTCTGATTTTCTGAGTTTGTTTTCCACCATGCGGGTCTCCGCGGATGGGTCTATTTTTTCCCGTCCGCCGTTGCGGAAGAGAGATTACTTCCGACCCCGATTCAAAAGCTCACCGATGTCCGATATTTTCTCCTCGCACGTGTAAGAGATATATATATATGGGGACGGTGTATTGTTATTCTATTGTTATTTTTTCGCTGAGCACTATCGCCATCGAGCTGTCATTTTCTTGAGGTAGAGAAGGTCTCCGCTATTGGTGTACTTACATCTAGGTGTCAACTGTGGAAGCTTAACTGTCATCGATCCGCCATACTCGCCGTATAGCCAGGTAGGATCCTTGTCGTTTTTCCCGTTCCTTTTGAACTGTTAATGGTTTTCTACGGTGGTTTTAGGTCCCCAGCCATTTTCCTTGCCCCGCTAGGTTATACGCTTATATAAGTGAAGATTTTATCTTATTTGACCGTGGGAGGGTAGTTTAACCTTCAGAGCAGCTGTGATTTTTCCACCATCGTTCATCTTGCTACTCTGTGCATAGGAATTGAGGGATTTTGGTGCAGACGGCCGTTACGCCGTCTGCGCCAAACCGCCCTTCGCAGTTATGATAGGTATGAGGTAAGTCTGCCATGGAATGATTTAGGGGTTTGGGGCTGTCTATCTCGTGGTGCGTTACCCGTATTTTTATCCCTAGTTGTTTTCTCCATCGCGGTTCTGCGCATCCTCGTCGAGCTTAGTATCGAACCCGTGGCTTGCCGAAGGAAACATGTCTTTTCCATTGGTGTAGGCATGGTGCCATTGAGAAAGCGTCATAGTTACTACTGTTGTTTCACGCACTGCTTAAACCCCAACCTTTTTGTACCTATATAATTCAAGCTACCCCCGTAGAGCTTAGCGGTCAAGCCCCAGCCTGTGGGAGGAAATTTATCGTTATTATTAGTTTGTTGACCAAAGGGGTGTGGGTATCGTTTTTCTAAGGCGCTGTTGAAAGCTTGTGTAGCTACTACGATCTTCCCCACGCAGGAAAAGGACCATGGCATGCATAGAAAGTAGAATTGGGTGGCCTATTGATGTAGATTTCCTTGTCATCTTGAACATGGTTGATATAATTGTTCAATATCTAGTAGATTGCTATTTTTTACTATATGTGACATGTTTTGCATCATGCTAGATATAGACAAGGTCATTAAATGCTACACTTTGGTTGTAACAGTTCAGATTAGTTAGGCCATGTTAGGCTATCCATGCATACATTTGTCTCTTTAACAAATTGTCGTCATAATACAAATTGAAGAAATAAAACGCTGCACACTGTCATATAAATGTCTGCACCTTGAATTTCCCAATGTTACAATGTTATATGTGGCAGGAAGAATTTGAATCCACCATGTCCAAGAGGCAGAAGAAGAAGGCCCCTGTGGTCGAAGAAGAACCAGAAGTAGAGGTTGTCACGAAGATCGAATACATATATGAAGACACTCAATGTGTTTCTGGTGTTGAACCCCTGTACAAATGGGGTGAAATATATAGATTGATTTCCCACAGGGAATTTCCCAACATGGGCCTCGAAGAAGAATCCATCTATGCTAACATAGAAAAATTTGCTCTCATGAAAGTTGCCACCAGGCTGGAGCTGTTCCCATGCTCTGAGGTAATTGGATGGATTCTGCCCCGGGCAGATACAACCACGATGATTCTGGGAAATGTTGAAGGACAAGGCTATGCTGCATTTAGCCCTGGATATGTAGCATTGGATTATCACCTACCAGAAGCCCAAGTTTTCTTATCTGATGTTTGGCTGAACAGCATCAGAATGGACCTGGTGGAAACTCTTAAGAGAATGTTGTTGCAGGGAAAGCATTACCGGTACAGAACGACCAGTGAGTATGATACAGCGAACTTGAGGGCTCCCTACAGATTTATAGCTCTGATTCTTAATAGGGTCTTTGGGAGAGGTCATGGCAGACTCTTCAAGCTAGAGTAGATACCCATCATTTTCCATGTGGCCACCCAAGGGACAATTTTCAATTGGGCCAGCATGGTATCTAGCAGTCTTTCTTCTTGCTTGACCTCAGCCTTGGAGGGAGAGTCTCGGAAAAGATCGGAATTCTATATGAGTTCAATATTGATAGACTGCATATTGTGCAACCAGCCTTTCCCTGGTCTCAGGTGCATCTGGGACAAGGAAAGAATGCTTGTTTATGCCGCTTATAGACCATTGTGGGCTCACCAGTACCATAGCCATTACAAAGAGGTCTGTGAGCACTTCATTATGCCACTATACACACTCATTTTCCGGAAGGAGTGTGACTGTATGTCGGAAGAAGCCATGCAAGTAATAGAATAATACGCGGATTATTACTTAACTGAAAATGGCATGTACTTCCGGTTGTTTGGAGGATCAAGAACACCTTCACTGCTGCCCAAATATGCAATAGATTACATATTCCACAAGGAGGCAGTCAGACAAGTGTTCATAGATGGAATAGGCAGTTTTCTGTTCGAACATAAGATGACTGCCTACCCTCCTTTGCCATTCAAGATAGGAAGCTACAAATTCACCAAGGTGAAACAAGCTGCTGAATTCATAGAGGAGGTGGAGAAGTTCCATTTTGGAGAGATTCCTTTCCGAAGAAATGATACTTACGGGAAAGTAGCAAAGCACTGTAAAGAGCATAAGGTGCATTTTGAGTATACCCACCATTTTGATAGGGATGAATCTGTCTTCCGGAATGCCCCGAACATGACAGCACTAAAGAGAAGATTCAAGAAGAAAATCACTACTATAGGTGGGAAAGGGGATGAATAGGCGAAGGCTGTGGAAGAAGCCAAAAGGAGAAATGAAGAAGCCCAGAGGTTAGCGAGAGAAGCTGCAGAAAGGATGCATACAGAAGGAGAAGGAAGAGCTACTCAGGAAGCAGCTGAGAAAGCAAAGGAAGCAGCCAAAGAAGTAGAAGAAGCAAAGAGAAAGCTCGATGAGGAGCTCCAAAAGCAAGAAGTTGAAAGAATAAAGTCGACCCAGTAGTCAGCTTCTGAAACAATAGCAGGGAAGACCCAGGAGGTGGAAAATCCTGAGGTTCATACCTCTCAAATACCTACTACCAGCATACCCATGGTCCCCACACTCAAGCTGGTCCCTTTTGTGCAGGAAAAGGGAAAGGAAATCCCTGATTTCAACACTGTATATTATGATAGGGCAACGAAGAGAATAATAAAGAGGATAGAGAGGAAAGTTGAGGTGGAAGGTCTACCTAGTAAAATGATAACAGACACGGCTGTTGTGTTAGGAACTGACCAGGATCCGAGATTTACCCTAAGAGCCAGGTCTGCATTCATCCAAGCTTCAGAGGATAATGTAGGCAAGATAATAATAGACTTGGAGCAATCTAAGAAATCTTCCGCTCAATTAAAAGATACATTGAGGAAAGAGAGGGAAGAAATCAATAGGCTCAAAAGAACAGTAAGTTAATCCCCAGCCTTTCAAGGAGCATTTATTGACCCAGAAAACCAAGATGCTGCAGCTGCAGATTGCTGTTGAAGAAGAAAGATGTAGAGTGCTGCAAATCGATGGCCGGTTGGAGGAGATCCTAGAAACTGTATCATACTTTGTGGACCGATCCCAGGACGTCCCAGAGGCCCTAACTGCAAGAATGGCAAGGTTGGAGAACAACGAAGAAACCCCAGTAGATCTACCGGCAAAAGACCAGCAGGCCCTCAAACGAGACTATAACCTAGTGGAGTTTGCTATTAACATCACTGAAGACTTCATGAAGGCAGTAAATAAGACAAAGGGATTATGCACCGAGTTTTCAGAATACTTCTCATTACATATAACTGGTTCCAGATAGAAGCGGAAGAGAGGCTTGAAGCTTTCCCAAATCATAATGCCTTTGTGGAGCTATTGCAGAAGAGATTCCATGAGGAAGAAGCTAAGGTGCAAGATATCAAATCCCTGGATGATCTGATCTTGAGAAGCCAAGTAGATCATGCACCTGTTAGTGTACAGCTTCTGGAATATCAGCTCCAATTGAGTACATCCAGGGTCGAGGCCATCAAGAATCAAGCTGAAAGTTTGAGATAAATATTCAGTTTTTGGAGCCTTGTGCTTTTGAAGGCATCGCTAATGAAGCTGCAGCTTGGAAGAAGTTTCTAGATAGTCAATCAGGCCCCTCCTCTTGAAGGATCGGTCATAATTGTAATTTATAACTATTTTGTAAAACGTGTAAGAAAAGTAGAACGTTGGGAGACGAGAGGTTGGGAAGCCCAAAGGTCACTTTGGGCAGCCCAACAGTCTGACCCTTTTGTATAAATGTAAAAGACTTAGAAGGGGAAAATGACTTTTTCCCAGTAAGACTGGTGAAGACATATTGTAAGAAGAACTATTTCCTTTTGCAATAAAAAATTTACAGTTTGCCTGTTGGAGAAAGCTTGGTGGAATATTCAAATGTTTTACTATGGATTTGTTGAAGAGGAACTATTTCATTTTCAGCTTTTTATCCATTAACTGTGAGACCATTCTAACTCATTGAACCTATGTTCGTGTATGAATGTTTTCCAGTTTATTTTATGAATATTTCCACTAGGAGTAATGAATGTTGATCATAAACAATTGGCTATCTGGTTGTGAAATATCTTTAATTGTTCATGCGATATGGGAAGAAATATTGGCTAACTATAGTTTCTCTTATGTTGCATGCACGCTTTCCATTACTCATAATTTAATTCAGTTTGCTCTCCGGGGATAGATAGATAGGTAGTTAGTTTCACTTCATGACTGCATATGTGATTGGGAGGCTTCAGAGCCTAAGACGAGAGGTAAGAACCTGCGCATCACATTGTGACGCTCCTTGCAGCCCCACCACCCTGCATGGTTAATTAGGCATCTGCATTTCATATATTAAGTCAAAATTACAAAAACTCGGTGGACCAGGCCGCAACCGGTAAAACCTTTGTTTTATTACTTGACCTACGGTAGTCGGACCGCAAACCGGACAGATTCCCTATACCAAATAGTCAACGGGCTAGTTGGGAACGTTAATTAGGGAGAATCCCTTTCTGTTGTCGCCTGCAAATTTCCAGGCCTCAACAAGTCCCTTCCTCATTTACCCTGAGGCGGGGAGACTTTAATGAAGAAAACCTAATTCATTCCTTTTGAGAAGGAACCCTTGAGCGTAAACAATCATTTTTCACCACTTCTTTCAGTTCATATCTGTCTCTTCAGAATCAGTCCTTTCCTATAGATGTTCACCTATTCAATGAGGAACCTAAGTTGACCATTTCATTTATGAGTAAGTTTTTAGGTCTTGATACATATAGGTACATTATTGAGTTGTTGATGAGCCTATTATTCAGATTTTTTACAAGTTAGTCTGAGTCATAGTCTTCCCAGAAATTATGCCTTAAATTTGATGAATTCTTAACTGAGAGTATTCAATCTCATCTAGTGAGTTTCCATAGCTCTAAACATTTTAGGTTTTAGTATTATTTAGTTAGAATTTTCATGTTCTTTAATGAGGAGAATTTACAATTTCTAGAGATGGTCCTAACAGATGAAATCAACAATAATTTCTTTAAATACATGAATTTCTTAATGGCAGAGGTCTACAAGGTATTTTTCCAAGATAAATTACCCAAGGTACTTTCAATAATGAAGGAAGCCTTACAGTTGGTACCAAAAATAAACATAGAAGATTGGTTTTTGTTGGATGAGCATACAATTATCAGAGTATATGGCTTTTCTCATGAGCCATATATTCTTCTAGCCTTCCTCACTCCTAGGATTTTTTCCTTGAAACTGGTGAGACAAAAGATAATAGTTGTGAATGAACATTTCATCAGCTTTAGAAATGCTTCAAAGATAAAATTTCCTTGGATGATTGGACCTTTCATCAGAAAGAGAAAGGTTGCACTTCCTTTGGTGGAAATTTTGCTTAAAGAGATGAGATTTCAAACAACTACTACAATAAACTATGATCCCCATCATACCATCTCAATAAGAATATGGATAAATAAGAACAATCCTTTTGAACACCAAGAAATTAAGGGTCTAGATGAGAAGAAAAATTGGTCAAATTATCCCTCACTAATGCAGGATGTAGAGGATATCCAGCAAGAGACTACATCACCACTACAGGAGGTAAGTGTCACACAGCAGGATCCTTTGGCTATGATTCCAACATTATAGGTAATTACCCCCACTGTAAGTCATTCAGAGATGACTAATAAAAGAACTTTATCAAATGCAATGGACATAGACCAAGAGGGAAGTTCATAAACATAAAAAAGGAAAAAGAATGAGATTGAAGGTGAGTTGGTAGAAGTGGTTAAGACTGAAGGCAAGAAAAATCAGATGAAATTCAAAGGGTCGGCCTTTGAGATGAACGAATATGTATTCTCATAGAGTCATGAAGGGTCTACTGAAAAATTCAAAACAAGGGTTGAAGTGTATGATAAATACAAAGATAATAGAGAGACATCCTTAGATGAGTCTTTGAAGTTATATGTTGATGTTAGGAATATATCTATAAAAGATGTTTCTTTATTAACTATTAAGCATCATGGCCATAATACTTTAAACATAGAAGTGGCTACTAAAAACAAGGTGGCCAAAATGACATTGAATTTAGAGAACATTCCATTCCTCAGATATGATTCACTTGCACAAATAGACTAGAGAAGTGATCTAAAGTGATTTTTGAAGGCTACTTTAAAGGTGTCTAGGATTCAGTCCACCAAAATAAAGATAGAAAATCAATTAAGGCAAGAAAAGGTGGAAAATAAGGCCCACCAACAAAAAATTAAGAATCTCCAAGGATATTTATTGGTTGTTGAGAGCGAAGGATATAAGAGATAAGCTACTAAGAAAATTATTGTAGAAAAAAAAGAAAACACAATTCAATTGTTGAAGAAAAAAATAAAAATCCCTGCTACACTGCTTATTCAGGAATCAGAGTTAATTGAACTAGAGAAATAAAAATAGGTACTGAATGATGAATTAAGTGACTGTAAAGGAAAAAAATTGAATTTTTTTTATGAAACAAAAGAGTGGGAAAGTTAAAAAAAAAATTGGGTGGAGGAAGTAAAAGTTTTGAAAGAAAAAAATTCTATTTTGGATAAAAAGATAGAAATGAAAAAGAAATAATTTGTGGTACATGTAGGTAAACCTGTTACATAGTAGAATGAAGAATCTGTTGTGCATGACATGTCCCGGGTGAGTGTAATGTCCCTATTCAAATAATTGCATAGCAGGAAAATTCCATCAATCCTACTAGCTCCCTAGGTTGGGTGGAAACATTGGGAAGTTAATAAGGGAGATAATAAATGGTGTTTATACATTATAAGGAATAAATATTTATTTAATGGAGTTAATTAAATGAATTCAAGTGAAAAATTAAATGGCTATGGAGAATAGAGACACATGGAGACTATAGGGCCCACTCAAGCTAGAATTCCTATGTTAAATGGAATCCTCCTCTTGAAATCTTGAATCTATGGGAATAATAATGTTTTTAGATGTATTATAAGGTTAATATACTTTTACATATACTTAATAGGTCGAATTTGGGATTAATTGTAACTTACATGGGGAGAGGAAGGGCCAAATGGGAGTTTCATGGACACTTGGCTAGATTCCCCTTACGTTTATGACATTCTATGATAGTAATGACACAATTCAGATATGAAGGATGAAATATGACATATCTGACATGTGAGGCCTGAATAGAGAATCTTATAGGGTTCTCATGGGAGTTGGAGAAGGCCAAGAGGCTCCTACTCAAATTTGGGGGAAGAGGGAAGGTGAAGAGAGAGGCCACATGGCATAGCATGAGCAGCCACACCAATTCGACTTGGATTTGGTTTATGGATAGATTTGGAACCTTAGAAGACCAATAATTTTTATAAAATGTAGGGATCATCCATGACAAGGCCCTTTTGATCATTTTTGAAAATTTTTATTGTGCAAAGAGAGAGCTAGTGGATGACTAGTTCATGCCTTAGCCAATTTCGAGGGTGAAAGATTCCCATACTAGTTGGTGTTTGGAGAGGCCACTCGGGTATTTCAAGGAGATTCAATGGATTCATAATTTACAGGTTCAAGCTACATCAGCTCGTGGGGATATCAATTTCAGCTTGTTCTTCCTTTCATCTCATGTTTTCTCACCATATTTTAGCTCTATGGAGAGAGGCGCACTTGGTGAGATATTCATCTTTTTGAGGGATATTATATTGCTCTAGTATTTTGTATTTGGATTTAAATTATATTCTCTTTAATTTCAGAAATATCTCAGGTCGAAAGGGAAAGAAATCACATGTATTATTGCTCAATAACGAAGAAACAATGCCATTTTCCCACTACCTTGTTGTAAACTCTTGTAATCTTGATGCATTCGAATGGATGCATAAAATATTGATGATTTATGAATGAATGAATTTTAATTAAAGTATATTATGGGTTTGATTTTCAGTAAATGATAATTTTTGGCCATTGGGTCAAATTTCATAGCGATTGGACCAAACTACACCTCATTTCCCTAAGGATCCAAAACTAGTTTTTTTATATCTGATTGAAAGAAGTGATAACAGCCGTGGGAGGTCGATTTGATATGAATATTTGTCTCTAATAATTTATTATACACATTCCTTGATTCAATTTAATAATTTTAGTGGGTTTTATTTCCGCCTTTCACACACCTGGGGGGAACATGGCAGAAATCTTCAAGCCACTCGGTGTCTCGTTGGGGGAAAGTCTCAAGTCAAGGCTGCCACCTTCTTCTTGAATCCTCTGTTTAGGCTCAACTCCTAACGAAGCCAAGGGGGGTAGACCCTATTAAGGTACTACGAAAAAATTATTTAGTATGATGATGGTATTAAAGAGTAAGTTTTTTAAGAGTTTTGATTTAACAATTGTAAACAACAAATAACATGATGAGATAATCAAAAGTAAGCACGAAATAACACCTAATCACATATAGATTGAAAGAAATAAATAGTTGACCACAGCCTTGAAAATGGAGTCGAAAATAATTAAGAGTGCTTGCAAGTGCTGGAATGAATGTTGTGCAATTGTATCTTGGTACGTTTTAAATTAATGTGAAATATGAGTTGATTAAAATTATGCTAGGGGACTCTAGATATACCTAGGGGGTACTTGGAGTATGTCCAAAACTAAACCTTCATGGCTAATCGCAAGGAATATGTAGGCTGAATGGAGTCCCTAATATTGTTGTTCATAATGCACCCAAAGTTGTAACAGACATCAACGCCCCGAGGCCACTTTTCAGGAGTTCCTGCTTCCTTTGGGTATTTTTCCACCGTAACAGTTTGATCGAGGCATTGGATTTTCTCCCTAGGTGGTTAATTTGGGGAGATTGAATCCTAATTATTCTAGTCACTCATGTTTCTTTTCATTCACCTTGACTGATCGGATGAACTACAGCCAAGTGCCGAGCTTACACACTAGAGCCTTGTCAATTTTAGTAAATTTTAAGAGTGTGTTCTTGTTAAAAAAGATGACCCTCCAGGAATCTCTTTCGAAGAAGATGACCCTCCAGGAATCTCTTTCGGTCCAAGTGAACCTCAATCAGGAAATCAAGGAGAGGTTAATTTTTTTGGCTTGCATGTGGAAAAGAACAATGAAAATGGAATCAGTGATACACAACACCGGTTTTCTAATTATTCCTACCACGCATTTCTTTCCCCTTGCGGGTCAATCGGGAAGTCGTGGGGTAAGTAGTATGATTAATTTTGAATTGAAAATATGGAATAATGAAAAATGTTATCAAAGTATAAAATCATGCATGTCAAGACTAAACTAGAACAGAAAAAAGGGAAAAATGTAAAAAAGTGAAATGGACGCAGATCCCCCCTGGGGGGATGGGGAGCGGGCTCGAAAGAGCCTACTTGAAATGATTACATTTTTATTATTATTGGTTACAATATCAAAAAACTGAATTATGCACTTTGTTCCTTGTTATCGGGGATCCAAAGGCTTACAAAAAGCTTGTAACAAGCTGAAATAAAATCACAGTGGTGGGGGAAGCCTCCGGGAAGCTCCGGTTTGCCCAAAAGTCAGGAAAGGGGTAGAGTATCCTTCTATTATTTGTTAAACCTGCTAAAAAAAAGTGATAAATTAAAATCAAATTTGACCAAAAATACTTTGAAAGTGTTTCAGGTCACCACACAAATTACCAAAAAAAACTAAGTAAAACTGTCAAAAAAGGGCTAATCTAGTTTTGCAAAAAGGAACCAAGGAAAGCAAGATTTCCTTTGGATCTTGGATTTATGTTTGGGAAGACAATGAGATATGCAATTTTCTTGTAGAATTTAAATATTTAAAGAACAAAAAAAGGAAACTACTTGATGAGCAAGCTTTAGATCTATGATTTAGCTACTTGCAAAAAGGAAATTTCTACACCTAGATCTATCTTTATAAAATGATATTCTTTATGAGATTACAGATATAAGAAACAAGAATCTTATGAAATAGATCTAACAATATATAATCAATTCTTAGAACTAGATCTGATCATAAGAGGAAGAAACATGTAACCGGAAGATTGATTTTAATAGAAAGGAGGAAGAGAAGGGGAAAGGCCCATTGTTGGATGGATCTGCAATGCAAACTTGTTAGTGGAATACAGAGGGGAAATGCATTCACAAAAATGTTGGATGTACAGTGGATTCAAACTAGATACATGGCTCTCCCAATCCTTTCTACCTGAAAGATAAACACACAATCTTGCACGAAACCTCGTGAGATCTGGAAATATATATGAAAAAAGCGACAAGAATTACATGCAAATAAACTTATTAAACATGTATAATCTAGATCTTCAAACATATATGCTATGAGATACAGAAAAAAAAGTAAACTTACTTGCCCAACTATACTCGTATTGTTTTAGCTTAATCGTTCAAGTCAGACAGGTTTCAGATGCAGAAATTGAGAGAAAAATTGGCAACATCAATAGCAGTAAGACAATGCTTAATCCACACACATGAGAGAATTACACCATTTATCCTCCAAAGCTTATTTATTCCAAAAATCAAAAGATTAAAACAGTATTACAATAGCAAACCCTTCAATCCAACTCTAACTAGCTTGGAAGAGGTAATGGCTGCTTTATTTATAGGCAAAAATAGGAGATCCAACCCAGGGGGGGTGCAAATCCCAAGGAGAGAGAGACTGCAGATGGATGTGGAGCAAATCTAGGCTTGATCTGAGTCTCATTGAGTGTAACTGTTAATCGAAGAGATGATCTTCCTGACACATCAACCTGTTAACTGAAGCATCCACCAAAACTGAACCAGAAGGGCCCACACATGTGGAGGAGAGAGGGAGGGAACGATTCCCAAGATTGCATGCTGTGGTGCACTCCCAGATCAGCCTAGATCACCTCCTTCAGTCAATGAATTGTCAAATCCAGTCAATCCCAAGCCGATGAGACTAATTTCAGTCAAATCGGAGCAAATCCTAATGATATAGGATTTTGAATTTTCTCCATTATTTAATTAATTTATCAATTAAATAATCAATATTTGATTTTTAGGGATTTTTTACCTGAATGATGGAAAAATCACTCAAAACTTAGAAAAAGAGGGTCTATGGGTTTACATGGTTCTCTAAGCTTGAAAATGAGCACTCCCACGACTAAAACGGATTATTGAGGACACTTTTATTACAAAACCAATTTTCCCAATTCGACTATTAAAAAATAGCCTACGTTTTGTGGAAAAATTGAATTTAAAAAAAACTTAAAAAAACTAAAAAAATTAAAAACCTAGGGGGACTTAGACATGTTCATATGAATCGACCATGATGCTTAGCATGTTTATAGATTGACACATAGACTCTAATAACCTCTATAGGCCTAAATTCCAAGCTGACCACCCCAACTTTGGAGGTATTGAGTGAAAAAATCAGAAATTATCAATCGTTTATTCAACAACCAATAATAAACAAGGGAAGAAACACCCTGGGCTGATCAGATTGACAAATAAATTCTAAGAGACAGATTCTTTTACAGACACTATCATGCTAGAACATCTTATTACGACTCCCCCATGGGGTATGAACATGTGATATAGTACAACAAGCACTTCCCAGAAACACTTCCGAAGGTATTCTGAAGTCCGAACAAATCATCTTTGTCTGGTTCACCGGGCTCACTTGATAAAAACCACTAAGTACAACTTAGGTGGTAACATCTAGCTTCAACTGTGGACACATGCTCTAACTAATCTTATGATCAAAGAAGAGGATGTGAGAACTCTGAAATCTCTGGGTCCTGCATAGCAATTAGAGATTGTCAGTAACATGTATATAAAAGAAATCAACTATAAAAGCAGATTAATGTACATAATTAGTCTATGATGTACAAAAGAGCAATATTTTACAAGACTAATATACAAAAGAAAATTTTCAAGGTTAGTACTATGGTACAAAACATCTATAATACAACAATATGATACATGAAATTTAAAAGTACATGCAAGGAAAGGTTTAGAAATTGGTCCTGAAATCACCGATGCCAATAAAGGCATCAAACTATCTTGCTGAAGAACATCTTGAGGAGAAATCCATTCACTGGTAGGCTTAACCTTTCTCCTTCTAGATCATTTAGATAGAAAGAATTTGTTCCTTCTACTTCATCAATGCCCCAACCATAAGCTATCGAACTTTTGGTGTTTCCCAGGTTTCTCCCATCATTTTTCCCAATGCAAGACTATGCCACCTACTTGAAAGGATCCAGACCAATTAGATCTATCAATGGTTCTCTTGAGTTTGTTTGAATTTCTGATACTTTGGTCAAGTGAATTTCTTCTACTCTCATCTAACTCGATCAATTGGTTGATTCTATCCTGAATGGCATCCTGATCTAAGCTAGAGGTTTGGAGAAGCTGATACACTGGAAGCTTTAAATGGACAGGTAAGGTGACATCTAAGCCATAGACAAGTTCAAAAGGGCTCCTCCCAGTTGAAATTTTCTTTGTGATTCTATCGGCCCATAATGCAAACTTGATCTTGCTATCCCAACCCTTTTTATTATCACCCACAGTTTTCTTGATTATGATCACTAAGTTTTTATTACTTGACCTAGCTAGACCATTTCCTTAGGGATAATAGTTGGATGAATGGGATAGGACAATGCTGTACTTGAAACAAAAGGATGACAGCTCGGAGGAAACAAAACACAAGCCATTATCTGTGATGATTATGGATGGAACATTGAATCTTGTGATAATCTTATATTCTAAGAAATCCATGACTATGGTATCGGTTTCCTTCTTGATGGGTATTGCCTCTACCCACTTGGTGAAATAATCAGTGGCAGTAAGAATCCAAGAATAACCATTGCTCAAGTTATCCTTGAACTTATCGATGAAATCAAGCCCCCACTATTGGAAAGGGGCTTAGACTACTATTGGATTTAAAGGTAAGGTTTTCATTTGTTGCTTTCCAGTGAAAAACTGACACTAGGGGAAAACTCTGAAAGTCTTGTGCACATCTGAAAAAAGGTTCAGCCAATAGTAACATGCTCTAAGTATTTTATGGGCGGTTGTTCTTACTACAAAATTTCCACCACAAAATCCTGAATGGAACTCAACCATGAGTTGTTTGGACTCAAGTTCATCAACACATCTAAGTATTAAACCATCGGGGTTTCTCCAATCCAAAGCATCTTTTGTTAAACAATACTTAGTTTCTTTTAACCTTAATTCTCTTCTTTTATGTCCAAGTAAGTGATCAGGGAATGTAAGGTTGCGGAGGAAAAAGATGATGTCGGTATACCAAGGGTGTTGTTCTAATCTATGAAGCTCGTCTGATACACTTTGTTCTGAATCACTATTCTAGCAGATTATTCCTAAGGCGTTTTCATTTCCTTGGGTCAACATCTTTGCAAGACCTTGTCCTTTAATTAACTTAGTAGGTCTTATCTCTAAATCATATTCTTGAATCTTTGAAACCCACTTACCCCTGATCCTAGACAATCTTGTTGAGACATGATATCCTTGAAAGCTGCATGGGGTACATACCCAATGATTTTGGAGTAACCTACATAAGTTTTGAAATGTTTAAGGGACTTGACAAGGTCATAAGCCTTTTTTTCCATGGTGGTATACTTCAACTCTGAATGTTGCAAGGATCTACTCATAAAGGCTATAGGTTGCTCCTGTCCCTCCTTATTCTTTTGAAGAAAAACACCAACAATGGTGTCTTCTGAGGTAAAAGAAAATATTTGAAATTCCTTGGAATAATCTGGACTGATCAAGACTAGGGACCTGGATATGGAATATTTGATAGACTTGGAAGCATCTTTCCCTTCATTTGTCCACTCAAACTTAGCATCTTTCTTTAACAACTTTTGTAGAGGCTTCATTAATGCTACTAAATTTTGGATGAATCTCCTTATGAAATTGATCTGACCATTGAAAGACTGGAGAGCTTTAAGATTCTGAGGCAAGAATGGCTTCAACTCTCTCAGGATCAACTTTGACACCATTCTTAGAAATGATGTGTCCCAACAACTTGCCTTCATCGACCCCAAATATTGATTTGGTAGGGTTCAAGGAAATACCATATTTCCGACATCTTATGAAAACCTGCCTAAGATGACTTATGTGGTTAGATCTTTATTTTGAAAAAATAGTTAAGTCATCTTGATATATTTCGATTATTTTTCCTATAAGTTCTTTAAAGGAAAAATCCATGGCTCTTTGGAAAGTGTCACCAACATTCAATAAGCCAAAAGGCATTCTTAAAAATTTATAGGTACCCCAAGGTGTGGTGAATGTAGTCTTATGTTGATCCTCTTTATTTACCAACACTTGGTTATAACCGGAAAATCCATCCAACATGGACATCATTCCCTATCTTGTTACTCTTTGAAGCAATGTTTCCATGTCGGCCAATGGGTAATTATCTTTAAGGAATGATGTATTCAAATTTCTGAAATCTATACATATTCTAATTGGCCCATTCTTCTTTATGACAACAACTAAGTTGGAGCACCACAATGAATTTCTTGTAGGTGTTATGATCCCTGCTGCTAACATATTATGAAGCTCTTTCTGCACAATGGGGGCCAACTTAGGATTTATTTGCCTAAGTTTTTGTCGGAAAGGCTTGACCTCCTTACCCTCTTCTGTGAGGGGAATAGTGTGTTGAAACACATCTTCCTGATAAGATTTAAGCTCATCATAACTAAAGGCCAACACATCTCTATATTATTTGATTAATTTGATCAAATTGTTCCTTTCCTTTTCCGAAGTACCTTTTCCATTTTTTATTAACTTGGGGTCCTTATCAATTCCTATGTTTATTTCCATATAATCCCCAATTTTTATTACTTCTTTTTGTTTTTTATGATGATCCTATCGATCAAAAATATTTTCAAAATATATAAGGCTACTCAGGATGTGATTCCTTTCATTATCCTCGCATTCCTGATACTCTTAACCCTCCTGCTGATAACTGATCTTGCAACCTTCAAACTCTTGGAGATTATGGATGAATCTCAAGAGTTGCTCGTCATCTTTAAACACCTACCATTGATTCAGATTGTCTGGAATTGATGGTCTGAAATTAATTTCCATTTTTCCATTCCCATTAATCATTTCATCAGAAGGCTGGAGGGTGGATGTTGCTACATCCAACCTGTCTACCAACCCATTCATTTCCCTAGGGACCTTTTGAATGTTAAGTGCATCAAACCATTCCATGGTGTCCCATATGGAATTTCTATACTTCCTTAGTTTGTCATTTTTTCACTGATACCGATTCTTAATATGGAGGACAACTAAGTCTGAATCACCTTTTATGTCTAACATCTTTATCCCCATGTCTTTAGCGGTTTCTAACTCTAGAACCAATGCCTCATACTCAGCTACATTGTTTGATGCTTCAAAATCCAATATGAATGCAAAGTTGTATATTTTATTTGAAGGAGAGATGATCACAATGCACACACCCTTTCTGGATTTGGAATAAGCCCCATCAAAGTACATTTGCCAAACTTCATCTATATTTTCATTTTTAATGTTTTCCTTAATAGGGGCCATGAAATTTGACAAGATAGAATAGTTTCCAAAGTTATCAGTAAAATGAACAAATTCATTTCCAGGCTTCTTAGGGTTTTCTACATGCTCTTTCCTTAGCTTCTCTTTGTGGAGTATCACCCTAATGTTTTTCGATGCAGGTAAAGTAGCATATGTCCAATCCATTTGAATGTACCCACCAAGAGTTGCGGCCCATTTTATGGATAGCAACATACCCCAACTATCTAGACCATCTATCACTACCACATCCATCAACATGTCGATGTCAGGATACTTGGCCAACTTAACATGTAGATTTAAAATTAACCCTATCACTTCAACTTCTCTTGCATCCATTTCACAAACATTGTGGTAGGGTCGAGTGACCCTTAGATTTAGTTGTTCCATTACTTTTCTTGTCATGACATTTGATGAAGCACCTAAATCTAACATGCAGTTATGAAGGAGAAGGTTATCAACTAAGAGAGAGACATAAAAAGGCGGGTGATATTCTCTTTTTGGATCAACATTGTTGAGGACTATAGGCATATCCATAGGTTCAATATGTTCGGCTTCAAATATAGCATTATTATTAGGGAGAGGATCCTCTCTGACAATATTATGAGTTTTACTTTGACTATCCTCTATGGCTTTCAACAAATTTTCTTTTTGACCAGGAATTTTAAGGACATCAGTTGCATAAACATGAATCTTAGCACTACTTATCCATTCTCCCATATCAGTGTTTGATTCAGGGATAACATGGGGATCTGGGAGAGGAGGAGTGGCTACCTTTGGAATGTATTGTTTAGATGGTGATGGCTTCTCCTTTCTAAAATAAAGCATACCCTTGAATCTATCCTTCTTCATTTCCTGAATTATTTCCGGAGTAGGAATTTCACCATATAAGTTGGAAAGGAGGTCCTTCTCATAACTGTAATCCGTGGCCTGCTACCAATGCTGGTTTGATAAAGGGTAGGTCTGGGCTATCATGTACACATGATCAGACTTGCTTGACATTGTTTCTTGATTACTGACCTCGGGAATTCCATGTTCTATAACTTGGTTTGCAATATAACAAGTGATTTCTCGGTGGAATTGATCACAAGGTCTACACCATGGAATTACTTCTTCTACCATGTTAGTTGAGTCTAACTAGATTGGAATCCTAGGTTCTTGCTGAGGATCTTCCTTTTGATACATCTAATTCTGTTTAGGATGAAATTTCCTAGGTCCATTATTTCTTTCCATTGTGATTATTCTATTTTGCATATGATTCATTTGTGCAGAATGATTTTCCGTAAGTTGGTTTTGACTAGTAACCAAGTTCTTTATCATGTCCATCATCTTTTCCATGGGATCTTTAGAGGTTCCCTTTTCTTATGATTCAACGGCTTTACCCTTCTCTTTGTTGGATGAAGTGTTTCCCCTAGTGTAACCTAGAATGTTGGACTTTCCTGAAGACTGCATATTCTTTTCTATTTTCTCAGCCAATTCCTAAGCAGGTTTTAGATCGGTTGGCTCTTTGTCTCTTAACTGGTACCTCAAATCACCAATGAAAGCTTCGATGTAGGATATGAGGATGGAGGCATCCTTTTTCTTGATGTCTTTATGGAGGTCCGCAACCACATGCCTAAACTTAGTGTTAAATTCATCCATGGTTTCATTATCCATCTTCTTTATGTTATGGAGGGTAGCAAGCAGATGTCTTGGTTCTTTCTTTTCTCCCCATTTCATCCTAAAACCCTCTAGCAATTCACTAAGAATTTTATATAAATAATCACCTAGGTCAAAGTACCATTCTGCAGCATCATCTTCTAAGGATAAAGCAAAGAGATTCATTTTTACATCTTCATGGTTATGGGCCACATCATTCCAATATTTGACCAAGTGCTTTTCAAACTTTAGAAGGTGAGACTTGGAAGTGATGGCATTGTTTCCCTAAAATATGGGGAGCTTTTTGATAGCATCATTTGGAATGTCATCGGGAGCACCCGCTATCTGAGAAAAGTCAAGGGGTTTGAAGAATTTCGTCATTTCTTGAGATTGGTAGATATGACTCTCTACAAATATGTGATGGATATCTGAGAGGGATTGGTATCCTAAATATTCAAGGTTTCTATGGGAGTTCTGCCTGTTCAATCTTTCCCTAATAAACCTTTTAGGAGCAGGGATAGGATTGAATAATTGATGGTGGTTTCTTCGGGTAGAAATTCTTGGAGGGATGTTAGCCAGTGGTGTCACCAGATGGATCGAGTTTTAATTTTTATGTTTTTTAAAGATAACATCAATGAATTTTTTTTTAATCTTTTTAGTTGTTTAGAAAAAAGTTAAGCTAAGTCGTACTCGGGAATAAAAATGTTTATCCCTGACAAAGGAGCCAAAAAGTGTTGTCTCCTTTCACACGCCAGGTGGGAACATGGAAGAAATATTCAAGCCCCTCAGTGTGTCCTTGGGGGCAAGTCTCAAGTCAAGGCTATCGCCTTGTTCTTGACTCCTCCATTTAGGCTCAACTCCTAACGAAGCCAAGGGGGGTAGACCCTATTAAGTTACTAAGTCAAAATTGTTTAGTATGATGATGGTATTAAAGAGTAATTTGTTTAGGAGTTTTGATTTAACAATTGTAAACAATAATTAAAATGATGAGATAATCAAAAGTAAGCACAAAATAACACCTAATCACATATATATTGAAAGAAATAAACAGTTGACTAGTGCCTTGAAAATGGAGTTGAAAATAATCAAGAGTGCTTGCAAGTGCTGGAATGAATGTTGTGCAATTGTATCTTGGTACGTTTTAAATTAATGTGAAATATGAGTTGATTAAAATTAGGTGAGGGGACTCCAGATATACCCAGGGGGTGCTTGGAGTATGTCCAAAACTAAACCTTCATGGATACCCGCAAGGAATATGTGGGTTGAGTGGAGTCTCTGAGACTGTTGTTCATAATGCACCCAAAGGCGTAACATAGATCAGTTCCCCGAGGTCACTTTTCAGGATTTTCCGCTTCCTTTGGGTATTTTTCCACCGTAATGGTTTGATTGAGGCATTGGATTTTCACCTGAGGTGGTTAATTTGGGGAGAGTGAATCCTAATTATTCTAGTCACTTGCGTTGCTTTTGATGTAGCTTGACTGATTGGACAAACCATAGCCAAGTGCAGAGCATACACACCGGAGTCTTATCAATTTTAGTAAATTTTAAGATCGTGTTCTTGTTAAAAAAGAAGACCCTCCAGGAATCTCTTTCGGTCCAAGTGGACCTCAATTGGGAAATCAAGGAGGGGTTAATTTTATCTCTTTCATGTGAAAAATAACAATGAAAATGGAATCAGATATGCACAACACCGGTTTTCTAATTAGTCCTACCACGCATCTCTTTCCCCTTGCGGGTCAATTGAGAAGTCATGGGGTAATTAGTATGATTAATTTTGAATTGAAAATATGTAATAATGAAAAATGTTATCAAATTATACAATCCTGCATGTCAATACTAAACTAGAACAGTAAAAAGGGAAAAATGCAAAAAAGTGAAATGGACACAGAATCCCCCATGGGGGGATAGGGAGCGGGCTCGAAAGAGCCTACTTGAAATGATTCATTTTTTGTTATTATTGGTTACAATATCAAAAAATGGAACTATGCACTTTGTTCCTTGTTATCGCGGATCCAAAGGCTTACAAAAAGCTTGTAACAAGCTGAAATAAAATCACAGTGGTGGGGGAAGCCTCTGGAAAGCTCCGGTTCGCCCAAAAGTCATAAAACAGGCATAGTATCCTTCTTATTTTTTAAAAAAACTGCTAACAAACAATGAGAAACTAAAATAAAATGTACCCAAAAACACTTTGAAAGTGTTTCGGGTCACCACACAAATTACCAAAAAAAAACTAAGTAAAACTGTCAAAAAAGGGCTAATCTAGTTTTGCAAAAAGGAACCAAGGAAAGCAAGATTTCCTTGAGACCTTGGATTGCTGTTTGGGAAGCCAATGAGATATGAAATTTTCTTCCATAATTTAAATCTTTAAATAATGAAAAAAATAAACTACCTTATGAGCAAGCTTTAGATATATGATTTAGCTACTTGCAAAAAGGAAATTTCTACACCTAGATCTAGCTTTATGAAATGATATTCTTTACGAGATTACAGATCTAAGAATCAAGACTCTTATGAGCTAGATCTAACAATATATAATCAATTCTTAGAACTATATCTGATCATAAGAGGAAGAAACAGGTAACTGAAAGATTGATTTTAATAGAAAGGAGGAAGAGAAGGGGAAAGGCCCGTTGTTGGATGGATCTGCAATGGAACCTTGTTAGTGGAATACAGAGGGGCAATGACTTCAAAAAAATGTTGTATGTACAGTGGATTCAAACCAGATCCATGGCTCATCCAATCCCTGCTACCTGAAAGCTAAACACACAGTCCTGCATGAAACCTCGTGAGATCTGGATATATATATGAAAAAAGAGACAAGAATTACATGCAAATAAACTTATTAAACATGTATAATCTAGATCTTCAAACATATATTCTATGAGATACATAAAAACTAGTAACCTTACTTGGCCAACTATACTCCTATTGATTCAGTTGAATCGTTTAAGTCAGACAGGATTTAGATGCATAAATTGAGAGAAAAATCGACAACATCAATAGCAGTAAGACAATGCTTAATCCACACACTTGAGAGGATTACACCATTTAGCCTCCAAATCTTCTTTATTCCAACAATAAAAAGATTGCAATAGTATTACAATAGCAATCACTTCAATCCAACTCTAACTAGCTTGGAATAGGTAATGGATGCTTTATTTATAGCAAAAACAGGAGATCCAGCCTAGGGAGGGGCGCAAATCCAAAGGAGAGAGAGACTGTAGCTGCATGTGAAGCGAATCTAGGCCTGATCTCTGTCTAACTGAGCCTTATCTGAGTCTCACTGAGTGCAACTATCAATCAGAGAGCTAATCTGCCTGACACATAAACCTGCTAACTGAAGCATCGACCAAAACTGAACCAGAAGGGCCCACGCATGTGGAGGAGAGAGGGAGGGCACAATTCCCAAGATTGCATGTTGTGGTGCACTCCCAGATCAGCCCATATCACCTCCTTCTGTCAAGGAATTCTCAGATCCATTCAATCCCAAGTTGATGAGACTGATTTCAGTCAAATCAGAGCAAATACCAATTATTTAGGATTTTGAATTTTCTCCATTATTTAATTAATTTATCAATTAAATAATGAATATTTAATTTTTAGGGATTTTTGACTGGAGTGATGGACAAATCACTCAAAAATTAGAAAAAGTGGGTATATGGGTTTACATGGGCACCCCCATGACTGAAACTAATTATTTAGCCCACTTTTATTACAAAACCAATTTTTCCAATTAGACTATTAAAAAATAGCCTAAGTTTTGTGGAAAAATTAAAATTAAAAAAAAACTTAAAAAAACTTAAAAAAATAAAAAACCTAGGGGGACTTAGACATGTTCATATGACTCGATCATAATGCCTAGCATGTTTATAAATTGACACATAGACTCTAATAACCTCAACAGGCCTAACTGCCAAGTCGACCACTCCAACTGTGGATGTATTGAGTGAAAAACTGAGAAATTATTAGTCGTTTATTCAACAACCAATAATAACCAAGGGAAAAAACACCCTGGGCTGATTGGATTAAAAAATAAAGTATAAGAGGCTGATTCTTTTACAGACACTATCATGCTAGAACATCTTATTACAACTCCCCCATGGGGTATGAACATGTGATATAGTACAACAAGCACTTCCTAGAAGCACTTCTGAAGGTATTCTAAAGTACAAACAAATCAACTTTGTCCAGTTCACTAGGCTCACTTAATAAAAACCATTAAGTACAACTTAGGTGGTAACAGGTTTCTGCAAGGAAGCCATTTCTACCACTTACCCCGGGGGGGTTGAGCCCAAAATTGCCAGTAAAATCATCTATCTTGTTCATAATTTAGTACAGACTTAAAGAAGTGATTGGAGAGCCATAATACATCCCTGAAAAATTATGATTAAATTATTATATCCTTCATACACCTTCTCTAAATATTTTGGAGCAATTGATCTGATTTGGAGACCAAGACACTAAAACTAGTCAAGATCCAAAATTATGAAAAAAATGGAAAATTGGGCATTTTGGTAAAACTTTTAAAAAGGGACATTACAAGTGGTATCAGAGCATGGTATTGGAACCCTACGGTGTTAACAAGGAGTCAAATCAATAAACCACCACCCTTGGAATCTGAATTGGAAGGTGCTAGGCCTGTAGGAAAAAAGGCACCTTTGACTAAAGCTATGGCTCATGATGGAGAAGACTACACTAAGGAGAAAATGAAGTATCTCAAACTTATAAAACCAATCTTTGAAGAAATATCCAAGGACATGACCACTACTACATTTCGATCCAAAATCCGACGGCGCGTGGATTTTTTCTTTTAACTGTACCAAAAATCACAAAGATAATTTTTTTTAAAAAAATTGTGCTCATAAGCGTCGCTTAAGCGACATCTAGGCTCATAAGTGTCGCTTAAGCGACATCTAGCCTCACAAGCGTCGT
>LPNX010730965.1:8912-21148 GCA_001517045.1 Pseudotsuga menziesii | reverse complement strand
GATGAATTTTCCTGAAGCGGAGGCTTTGGTTTTACTCTTTTCTGCAAGCAAATACATTCTTCCATCATTTTTGAGTTCTATGAGAAAATTGAAATTCCTCATAGTATTCAGTTGTGGGTCTAAGAGAGAAGCAGTGAATGGTCTACCAGCCTTATCTTCACTTACTTAGCTTAAGGAAATGCACTTGGAGAGGTTGAATCTGTCCCCACTTCAACTTGCAGGCTTTGCAAATTTTTTTTGCATCTTTGGTGCAGTCAGCAAACACAAGCTTTGATGCTTTATTGGATTCTCTTCTTTCAAGTGCCAAACCTTCTCCACAATTGGGTGGTATTGCAAAGCAAGCTCTCTATTCAATTGCTCATTGTGTGGCAGTTCTTTGCCTTGCTGCAGGAGATAAGAAATGTGCATCTACTGTAGAAATGCTGATGAACATTATGAGAGACAGTAGTGGTGCCAATTCGGTTAGTTCTGCCATTGAAACAATGTTGTATTGACACATTTATATGACTTATGAAAATGGCAGGATTGTTCTCATGCAGATACTACTGCATCTTCCTTTCTTATAAGTTTTCTGAGGGTACTTTGTTTTGGTTTCCTAGAATATGTGTTTGAGAACATTAATATTGTTAGATGTATACATAAACAATCAAAGTTTATATAATGCCTGAATATAAGTGTAATATATGTTAACTGATAGTTTCTCCCAACTGTAAAGTCTTATGTTGATTCATTGTTTTATATGTTTTATGACTTAATTCTGATTACATTTTCCATACATTACAGGCACGACATCACCTTTCTCTGCTAAATATATACCCCTGTTATAAATATACCCAATTTGAAAATATTAAAAAAAAAAAAAAACACTTCCGTCGCTTAAGCAACGCTTATACCTGTTGCTTATTCGACATGTAATCTGTATCTCCGTCGCTTAAGTGACGCTTATACCTGTCGCTTATTCGACATGTAATTTGTATCTCCGTCGCTTAAGCGACGCTTATACCTGTCGCTTATTCTACGTGTAATCTATATCTCCGTCTCTTAAGCGACGGTTATTCCTGTCTCTTTTCCGACCGAATAAAGAAAAAAAATTAACTACCATCGATTAAGCGACGGCCTTGCTGTCGCTTAACCGACGGCATGAAGGTTATTTTCTCAAAAAAATTTCACTACCGTCGAAGATATTCAGTCACTTAACCGACGCTTTAAATTTAATCGATGGTTACTTAGGTGTCGGATAACCGACGACAAGTTTTCGACGCTTAAAAAAAAATCAAAGTGTCGTACATGCGACAGGGAAGTGTCGAAAATCCGACATGAAGGCCATCGGATTTTTGGTAGAAATGTAGTAGTGGACCCAACATATGATATACATGACCTAATAGATAGCAATAGGATTCGAATTGATGGCCAATCAAATGGGAAGCAAAGGTATAATATGAGATGGTGGTAGTTCACAATCAATAGAAAAGAAGACAATGGGTGAGCACATTTTCTCACGAACAAGACCTCATAATAGACCCCATGAATTTCAGAGCACACCAAGGCCTACTATACCTAAATTTATTATTCCCAAAGAAGAGACTAAAATTCAATTTGAAATTGATACAATAACAAAATAATGGGCTAAATTGGATGAAGAGTGTAGGAGAAGTATATCATTCGAGTAGTACTTCACCATGGAAAACCAACTCAAAAATAAGGAGGAAAATAAGTCTCTACACCAAAACAAAGAATTGAATTGTGGCATAGGTAAAGTGCCACTTCCTACTTTTGATGGTACATCTCAAAGTTCTGCTAACACTTGGGTGCAAAAATTGGATGTGTATTTTCAGCTGGATCCAAAGGTGGAAGAAGATGCTTTAAAAATGGCTATTTTGAAACTGGATGGAGATGCAAATGAATGGTGGTTACATGGCCTGAAAATATTGGGTAATTATCAGGTTAAAACATATGGGGAATTTTTTTACAGGGTATTAGAATTGTTTGAGCAAAAAGATCCAAAATTGTCTTTCAAAGAACTAGCACAATTGAAGCAGGTAGGGACTCCTATTGAGTATATGTTGGAATTCCAAAGAATATAAGTTAAGGTGGCTAATGTATATATGGGAATGCTAGTATTTCTATTCACTAAAGGTTTGGTAGAGCCCTTCGAAGGTTTGGTCAAATCCCACAAGCCTATTAACTTAAATGATGCAATGAGCTTGACTAGAGATCTTCAAAATGTGCTTCCTAGAACAAGATTTCCTCCCAAGCCTAACTTTATATTTGAAAGAAAGCCATGGAAAAAGGATGCACTTGATAATATTTTTTGGCAAATTTATACATCTAAAAATAATAAGAAAGAAGGACAAAACAGGGACGAACTTCGAAGGAAAAAATTGTGCTTTACATGCTTCCAACCATGGACACCAGGGCATAAATGTGCTGAAAGAAAAGCTCAATACATAGAAGTATTTACTGATAATGATGATTATAAATGGGGTATGGATGAAGAATGGCACATTTCAGATCAATAGGAGGCATATGAGATAGCATCTGAAGAAGAAAAACAAGAATAAAATCAGCCTTCACTGAACAAAGCAAGAATGGTAGTACTTTTAGCAGTGCTGCTATCACACTATTTGATGCAAGGATTTGGTATTGGGACAAAGAGCTTAAGTTTTGGTAGATGGAGGAGATACACATAATTTCATTGATATAAATATGGTGGATAAAATAAATATACCATTTTAACCATTTGATGGCTTCACAGTTGTCATTCCAGGTCGCAACACAATGCAATGCAGCACATGGGTTCCAAAGCTGCAAGTCACCATAGGTAACTATACTTTTGTTGATAGTTTTTATATGTGGTTAATGTTGCTAGTAATTGGATTGAAATGGTTGTATTCTATAGGATAACATTCAGTAAATTATCAAATTCCTGAAATGAAATTTCAAGATTCAACAGGTGTACTAAGGGTTGTGAGAGGGCAGCACACTTACCCAAAACAAGTAGTAAATTGCAATAGTATGAGATCTATATGGAGTAATGGTGATATTTAATGGGATTATGAATGTTATATCACCTCTCCCAAGCCAGAAATCAGAGTTTTTAAACACCCAAAGGAGATAGAGACACTTTTGCACAAATATGAAAAAATTTTTAGAGATCTTCCACATGGTAGATCACTTGATAGGGGGGTTGAGCATAACATTGTTTTGGAGGAGGTTACTTAACCCATTCACATACCACCTTATAAAATACCAATAATTTCAGAGATGATATTGATAAGGACATCCAAGAACTCTTAGAGTTGGGACTCATTAGGCCAAGATCTATCCCTTATGCTTCTTCAGTAGTGTTGGTAAAGAAAAAAGATGGAACTTTGAGGATGTGTATAGACTTTAGAGCTTTGAACAAGAAGACCATCAAGAATAGATATAGTATTCCTAGGATTGATGAGCTCATGGATGAGCTATTTGGAGATAATTACTTTTCCAAAATTGATCTTATATATGGTTATCACTGAATTCGGGTGGAGGAAGATGTTCAAAAGACTGGTTTTCAATGTCATTATGGTCACTTTGAGTTTCTTGTTATGCCATTTGGGTTGAATAATTCTCCAGCTACATTTCAAGCATGCATGAATAGGATATTTTGCAAGAATATTAGAAGGTTTTTTTTAGTATTCTTTGATGATAATCTCATTTACAGTAAAACTTGGGAAGAGCACTTGCAACATCTAGAGATTGTATTGAAAACTTTGCAAGAATAGTCTTTGTATGCTAAGATGTATAAATGTGAATTTGGGATGAAAGAAATATTATATATTGGGTAATATGTAGTGAAAATGCACATGGAAAATATCAGGGCTATCTTAGAATGGCCATCACCAAAAAAAATCACAGAATTAAGAGGCTTCATTGGAATATGTACATACTACAGGAAGTTTGTGAAAGGGTTCTCTAAGTTGACTTCTCCACTCACTGATTTGAATAAGAAGGATGCTTTCAAGTGGAATGAAGAGGCCGAAAATTCCTTCAAAAAAATGAAAGAGGTAATGAGTAGTTGTCCCATACTTGCATTACCTTATTTTTCTAAGCCTTTTGTTGTTGAATGTGATGCCTCAGGTGGAGGAATAGGGCTGTACTAAAGCAAGGAAAAAACCCTATAGCCTTTGAGAGAATAACGTTGCAGCCTCATGAAAATATTTACTCCATATATGAAAAATATATGTTTGCCATCATGCATGCCTTGTCCAAATTCTAACAATACTTGATAGGAAACAAGTTTGTGGTGAAAACTGACCACAATAGTCTAAGACACTTCCTTACCCAAAAGGATCTAAATGAAAGGAAACAAAAGTGGGTATGAAATATCCAATATTATGATTTTTATATTGAATATGTGAAAGGAAAGAATAACATTTTAGCAGATGCATTATCTCAAAGGTCTTCTTTTTCTCTCATGGACATTACTAAAAATTGTAAAGACATGCTACTAGTTGAATATGCCAAAGATAATATTGCTTGTGATGTATTAGATGGACTCATGGGAGATGATAACTACATAATTTTGAATGGGATGATATAATATAAGGGAATAATTTATTTTTTTTGAGATGTATAGCTTAAGTACAAAGTTTTGCAGAAAGAACATGATTCCCCACTAGCAGGCCATCCGAGGATTTTCAAAACCTATAGGAAACTAAGAAAAGGGTTCTATTGGAAGGGGCTAAAGGAATATGTTAAGAAGTATGTGAATGAATGTAAGGTATGTTAGAAAAACAAATCATAACTCACATACCCATCTGGTTTATTACAACCATTTCCCATTCCAGAGAAAAAATGGGACGATATATCAATGGATTTCATCACCGGTTTTCCCAAATATTTGGGAAAGGATTGAATATATGTGGTAGTGTATAGATTGAATAATTTTTCTCATTTATTTGTCGTTACATCATATTTTATTACTGCACAAGTGGCTGAAATTTTTTCCAAAGAAATCTTCAATTTGCATGGGCTCCCCAAGAGCATTGTGAGTGATAGAGATGGTAGATTCATGAGTGCTTTTTGGAAAGAACTTTTCATATTGGTGGGAAATCAGTTGAATCCAAGTACAAGCTACCATCCCCAAACTGATGGACAAATATATAGGGTGAATAAATGGTTGGAAGGGTAGCTCCGAAACTATGTGGGAGAGCAACAAAAAGCTTGGACAAAATGGGTACACTTGGGTGAGTTTTGCAACAACACCACCTTTTACATGCCAATAGGGATGTCTCCTTTCAGAGAATTATATGGTTACTATGCACATACATTTTCTTATATGATATTTGGTTATGGTAGAGCTCCAAAGTATAAATATTGGGTGGAAGAAAGCCAAGAAATTTTAAAGCTTTTAAAAGGAAATTTGCAGGTTTCCCAAAATCAGTAAAAACAATATGCAGATAAACATAGAGAGGAAAGGACCTTTTAGGTTGATTATTTAGTGTATTTGAGGTTTCATCCAAACAAAAAAAAAAATCTCTCAAAATGAATGGAGCAAAAAATCTAAATCCAAGATACTATGGGCCCTACAAGGTAATCTGGAATATTGGAGAAGTAACATATGAGTTGGAACTTCCAGAAGGGAGGAAAATTCATTATGTATTTCATGTTTATTGTCTCAAGAAATCTATTGGTCAGAGAATTTCCATTTCAGATACACTTCCTCCTTTTTATGATTAAGGACAGCTCACACTTATTCTAGAAAATGCTTTGAAGACAAGGGAGAGAAGATTGAAGAGCAGAACAATCAAAGAATACTTAGTGCAATGGAAGGATATACCAAGTGAAGATGACACATGGGAAGAGAAGAATATTTTGCAGTATCCAAATCTAAAATTTCTTGAGTACAAGCAATACTAGGTGTAGACAACTGTAACGTCCCCATTCAATAATTGCATAGCAGAAAAATTCCATCAATCCTACTAGTTCCCTAGGTTGGGTGGAAACATTGGGAAATTAATAAGGGAGCTAATAAATGGTGTTTAGAAATTATAAGGAATAAATATTTATTTAATGTATTTAATTAAATGAATTCAAGTGAAAATTTAAATGTCTATGTAGAATGGGAACACATGGATATTATGGGGTCCACTCAAGCTAGATTTCCTATGTTAAATGCCATCCTCCTCTTGCAATCTCGAATCTATGGGAAGCCTAATGTTTTTGGATGCATTATAAGGTTAATATACTTGTAGATATACTTAATAGGTATAATTTTGGATGAATTGCAACTTACATGGGGAGAGGAAGGGACAAATGGGAGTTTCATGGACACTTGGCTAAATTTCCCTTACATTTTTGACATCTATGACACCAATCATGGAGACTCTATGACAATTATGACACAAGTCAGATTTGAAGGCTTACATATGACATATCTGAAATTTCAAGCCTGAATAGAGCATCTTATAGGGTTCTCATGGGAGTTGGATAAGGCCAAGAGGCACCTACTCAAATTTGGGAGAAGAGGGAAGGTGACTGGGAGAGGCCACATGGCATAGCATGAGCAGCCACACCAATTCGACTTGGATTTTGTTTATGGATGGATTTGGAACCTTATAAAACCAATAATATTTATAAAATTCAGGTATCATCCATGAGAAGGCCCTTTTGATCATTTTTGAAAATTTTTATTGTGAAGAGAGAGAGCTAGTGGATGACTAGTTCATGCCTTAGCCCATTTCGAGGGTGAACGATTGCCATCCTAGTTGGTGTTTGGAGAGGACACTAAGGTATTTAAAGGATATTAAATAGATTCATAAGTTACAGTTTCAAGACACATTATCTCGTGGACATATCAATTTCATCTTGTTCTTCATTTCATCTCAAGTTTTCTCATCATATTTCAACTCTATGGAGTGAGACACACTTGATGAGCTATTCATATCTTTGAGGGAGATTATATTTATATAGTATTTTCTATTATGATGTAAATTATCTTATATTTAATTTCATAAATATATCAGGTCTAAAAACCAAGAAATATCATGTATTATTTCTCAATTATGAAGAAACAATGCTATTTCCCCATTACCTTGTTGTAAACTCTTGTAATATTGATGGATTCGAACGGATGTATAAAATATTGATGATTTATGAATGAATGGATTGTAATTAAATTATACTATTGGTTTCATGTTTAGTAACTGATAATTTGTGGCCATTGGGTCAAATTTCATAGTGATTGGAGCAAACTACACCTCATTTCCCCAAGGGTCCAAAACTACTTTTTAATATTTGATTGAAAGAAGTGATAACAGTAGTGGGAGGTTGATTGGCTATGAATATGAGCCTATTATAATGTATTATACACATCCATTTCTTCAATTTAAGAATTCCAGTGGTTTTCTGCACATTTGGGAAGTCGTTTCTACCACTTACCCGAGGGGGGATTTGAGCCCAAAATTGCCAGTAAAATCATCTATCTTGTTCAGAATTTAGTACATACTTGCAGAAGTGATTGAAGGGAAATAATAAATCCCTGAAAATAATAATTAAGTTATTATATCATTCATAGACCTTCTATGAAATTTGGGAGCAATTGGGATGATTTGGACACCAAGACACTAAAACTAGTCAAGAGCCAAAATTGTGAAAAAATTGGAAAATTGGGCATTTTGGTAAAAATTTAAAAAAGGGAAATTACAGTGAGTTTGAAAGAGTTGGAAGCTATTGGTATTAGAAAAGAAAAAAAATACTAGAATATGCAACTTTGAATAACGGGGAATAAAGGAAAGTGCTATAAAATAAATACAAATACCTCCTAGGTAAGAATGATAAATTGACAAAGCAAATGACTGGGGAATTGCCACTGTAAAACTTAGGAATTACTTGAACCAAATTATGGATAAGGATATAGTTATATATGCTGAAAAACATATTTGTACAGCAGTAAAAGAGGTTTTTAATAAGAAACCCATATATACAACCAACAATACAGTGAATTTTCTAAATGGTTTATTAGAAGATGATTTGAAAACAATGGGAATAAAGGACAAAACACTAGTGGAAAATGAGAGATTAGTGACTAGGAGACCAAAAAGTTTGGTCACCATAGATTTTTTCAAGGGATAAATGACCAAAATTGGTAAATTTAAGTGAGTTAACTAAAAAAGACCAAGATAAATGACCACTTTTGGTCACGGGATAAAACTAAACTAAAAAGGACCAAGATAAATGACCACTTTTGGTCACAGGATAAAACTAAACTAAAAAGGACCAAGATAAATGACCAAAATTGGTCATGGGACGTCTAGACTTAAAATGAGCACATAATAATTGGTCATTTATTTGGTCATGTTTAGTTGTGTCACTCCGGCAATGGAGATTTCTCTCATAAATTTGCATAGCATCAATAGTTGTATTTTATCATATTTTTGCATGCATAACATGTAATCTATATTACCTTAGCACATAAAAATGTAGTGTAGGCATGGATAGTTTCAATCAAAGGACCATCTAACAATTGCATATTCTACTATCCAAAAGATTCATATTCAATGTGTGTACCATTCATGATCCTTCTAGTGGAAAACACATCTTCTAGAAATTTGGATCCTACTTTGTCAGGACTATCATTTGACACCATTTTTTCATTTTTTTTCAACATAAATGGTCTCTTCTAAAATGTAATATGAGTTGAAGTTGTGTTCAATACTATTTTCATCAAATACTCAAAATGTATCTCACTAACTACACATTTAACTTTTGAGTTATAATTCACAGTTGATGCCATTTCGTTGCTCTAATTCTTTGTATGCAACACATATTGATATCTAGAATCTAATGTTTTTACAAGGAAATACTCTAGCTCAATTTTCCTTGAATTACTAAGATATATATTTTTCAAAGAAAAGTGCTCTTTAGGTAAATGCAATAAGTCTAAATTACTATGCAATGTGGAAGAAGTAGAGCTTCATTTGCATTTGTCACCTTCATTAGTACCATGGATTTTCTCTTTTTCATGTGAAGCACTTATCACCATAAAATAAGGTTTTGTGATGGTTAATATTTTGTAAGACATTTAACACTCCCTCATGAAACAATTGAATGGATTCACGTGAGTGAGAGTTCCCTACTTTTATTGCTTAAAATACAATCTCAATTTTTTTAGTATTTTTATGTGAATTTTTGATAGTGTTCCTTTCTCTTGTTTGTAAGTAATTCTTCTTTTTTCCCACTCTCAATTTTCCCGCACTCCTTAGGCTCTGAAGGAAGCAAGGTATTATAGTAGAATTTCTCATTCGCCGTTTCGATTTGGAGCAATCAGCCATTTCGTCGATTTGGAGCAGTCCACCATTTTGATTTGGAGAAGATTCAGTCCGCTACCATTCCATTCCAAATGTGTTCAGTAAGTGACATTGAGATATTTTGATTTGGTTCTGCTTTCATTTACACATCTTCCATGTGTTCATCAGAAATTGTTTTCACTAGCTGTAATGTTCAATCTGATACACATACATATTGCTCCTGTACAAAACACTACCAAGATTTTGTATGGCATAGGTATGTATGTGGATTTGCAGGTCAGAGACCTCAAACTCGTGGTGGTTTCGGCTTAATCTGGTTACTGCTTATTTTATTTTTTTTGCTTTTCACCCTCTTGGGGATCTTTAGGGGTTACAAGCATTTCTTCAGGCGAGCTATGCTGGAATCATCAGATTTTGTGAAGGACGATACTCTGAAAATATGTTGTACAGTTGGGGTTGTGGTTTCTGCTATTCAAGGCCCTAGATTGCACTATATTCACATCCCTGAATCAAACTTGGGTCAACAATTTGGGGAACTGCTTGAAGATGTTGAAAATGTGGATGTCACATTTGATGTATCAGGGGAAAAATTTCATGCATGTTTATGCCCAGTTGTTGCACCCCCAGCTTGCTGTCACAGAAAATAGCAAATGAGGAAACATGCAAGTTAAAATCAAGGGTAATAGTTTAAGCCTCTTACAACAATTTCCTAAAAACCCAATTATTAAAAGTTACGACTTACAATACACTACCTGGGTATTCCTGGCATGGCTACCTCCACTTTGCCAATTTGTATTGGTTTTAAAAGGTCACCAAGGCCATGTGACAATAGTAAATCACCATTTTGATCAGGTGTTAAAGCAACAAGGTCTGAACGTTTAGTAGAATTCCATTTATCCTCTACTGTTCCTGCAAACTCAAAACAAAATTGGTATGATTACTATGCCTGCTATCTAATAACTCACATCCAAATTAGGGGGTAATAGAAGTCACAGATAAGAAAGCACGCATGGATTAAAATTATATGTTTAAGTACAGGTTCAGGTAATGAACACTTGCTAAAATATAAAACCTGTACAAGATACATAACAACAATGGAGCTACAAAAGATTCTCCTATCTCATCTCTTATTCTCTTACTCCAGATTTTTCACTGTATATGTTGTTGCTGTGCTTTTCCCCCAGTAAAGGTCATTCTAGTATAAAAGTTATAGTAAAGGTCATGCTGTTGCTGTGCACTTTTTAGCATGTTGACAGGTGCTCTTTTATAAAAATTCAGATTACAAAATTCTTCTTTGTAACCATCAAACACCAATACGTCAACATGATTTCTAAACTCCTATTCATTAAACACTTAACAATGACAAACTTCTTCAATTAAACACAAGGAGGTTGTGCAAAGTTATGCTCCAAGTACCACTGTTATTTTTAGAGAGAGCACAAATTAGGGGTTAAGAGCATCCTTGGAACATAATGATCCCCTCTAGTACTCAAGTTAAAATTTCAATTGTAGTGTAAGTTAAGATTATATCCTGCCTAAAATGGCTCAAGTATATTCACACATCCACACAGTTGTACAAACTACAAACAATCGAAGCAAGGAAATATTCACCCACAACCAATGTTATTTTATTGATGCACTTCAAATGAAAAAGGAAATGCATTATATAAAAGAAAACAAGGACAAAACATGGCATGTTTCATGAAGCACCCTTAGCTACAGCCATACAATTATTTTCAGGCAGCATCTCAGTTTGCTTCAGTGGACTGACAAATTATCAAGACCACTCTTGCAATACTAAGATAGCCTTTTAAGAACTCAGTAGTTTGTGCAAATAATTCCATATTGCCATGACATGGATACAAGTATGGAGATAGGAATGCATACAAAGATACCAAATTTTTGGACAACTCAAGATATCGCATATGTAAAAATATATTCATACATAGACATGCAAAACAAGTACCAAAATACCATGAAACATAGAACAAGTCCTTGGATCCTTGCTTAAAATTTCCATTAAAAATATCTTGTTCATAGAACATTCATCTCAAAAGAGGCTCAGAATCATCCTGCTTAAAATGCCAAAACTATCCTCCCAATCCAACTTCTTCTCAGGAAACACCATAATATGCTGAAAATAGTTATCAATACTCTTACGTTAAAAAGAGGCCTCCTAGAACGTTTTTGCTTGTTTTATTTATCGTTTGTGTTTTTATGCTTTGAATATTTTTCTGCTTTTTGTTTGGGGAGAGGAATATTGTACCAGATCTTGTCACATAGGAATATAATTAAAACAGGCATTACAAATTATCATATGTAAACAACAGGGTCATGGTAAATGCAGAGCATGCCACATTCATATTCTGTTGAGATGATATTTCATCCTGTGTCAATTGTCTGCCTATTTCATTTTACCTTAATCATGTGATTTACTCACTTATACTACAATTTGCATTGCAGAGTTGGAACTCCAGGATGAAGTTGCCTTACATAGTTCCTGTTCATTAAGTATCCTTGCGGTACCTGACAATATCATTGACTGTTTTTGGTCACTCAAGGACACTAAAATATATTGCCTTTCATTTCTAGACACACTTACCAGAGTATGTCTTAACCTCCAAAATCATATGATGTCATGAGGGACTTTCCCTCCAAAATCATATGATATCATGAGGGACTTTTGCAGTCCAACATATCATTTTGGGGATAAGTCATTAATCCAAGACCCATATCCTGAGAAATGCTAGACCTTTCAACCATGGATTAGGTTAGAAGCTCACTGCCTTTGTATTTGACATGCATGGAGAAAATATAACATATTAATAAAAATGGTAAGCCATGGGCTTGCAGCGATGAGAACCTTGCAGCCCAAGGACTACAATGTAATAATACATCCTGTCCAGTACAATAGGCAGACCATCTAACAGCACTCAAAATATTGGAATT
>LPNX010730950.1:228615-264939 GCA_001517045.1 Pseudotsuga menziesii | reverse complement strand
TCAGCCTCCTCGGCTGCAGCTGCCTCGACCGCATCCCTGTAGACCACTACTACCCGAGCTACCCGTCTGAAAAGACGTAGCCAGGCTGGGGGCACTCCTACAACAAACTCCTGCATGGCTGCAGGGAGATGCTCTATGCGTATGGTGGGTACTCGCTCGGTAAGCCTTGTCAGCTTTGCCTCGAGTACCTGAATCAGCCCAGGATCTCCTCCGGCTACAGGACGTAAAAGTTTGATTTTTTTATTTTGCAGTATAACAAAATTACACTAAGAGCTTCAAAGACGAGCTTTAGGCAAAGATGCAAGGTTCTACGCTCCTGCCGGGAAAGGCTTATTCATGTCCTACCTTCCCTACTCTAACTAATTTAGGAAAGTGTTAGGTAAAATCATAAATCCAATGCAACCACTTGCTGAACAAATCTATTGAGCTTTCTTTACAGTTAATGATACAACAAGTCAAAGATAGGTTGTAAGTAATGTCAATGAAAATTGAAGCTACTGTAACTTGTTTTTTGAAAATCAAAGAAAGATATGGATAAAGAGAAATGAAATCATGCTAGGGATGAGATTGATTGTTGGAAACTTCTTCTACCCATAGATCGATAGGATCATAAAAATTATGCAAGTTTAGATTTGTTGAAATAAAAGAATACGATACATGATTCATCCCCCCTATGCCATCATTGTTTCCCTCCTCTTTCTGGTTGGCACACTCAATCATACTCACATCATGATCAATGGTGAAGAAAAATAGGGACAAATTAGAGATCATTAAACCAAAAATTGAGATTAACCCCATTTGTTTTTTATAAAATGAGAAAATATGGAATTGGTCTTTATAGAGCTTTTCATTCACCCAATCAAAGAAGTTAGCAAAGTTGAAAACATTATGACCAAGGATGAAAGGAGATAAAATGCTTTACCATTGACCAATTAGCACTTTCTAGAATCTGTACTACATGATACCATAGAGAAGGACATCAAGATCCAGGATGGGAGGGTGGATTGACAAATTAAAACTTGATTTGTATCACCTAAAGGTGTTAACACCAATCCTGCATGTGATATGGGACATTTTCTAGAGAAATTGGCAAGATTGAAACTAACCTCCCAAGAAATAGACTCACTATGATTATTCTCCTCTACCAAATCACCTTGATCAAAAGTATGACAAGGAATAGTAGTAGCATTACAAGAATCATTCCTTGGAGGCTCTTGATGATTATTTGGACACAGATTCCAGTTCAATAGATGCGGCAAAGAAGGTTCTAGGTCAAGCTCGCTCACTAGTATATCATCATCATGTGGTTGTTCTTCTTGAGATTGTTCATTACATTCAACTGGGGATAAATGATCATTGTCATTCATTTGATAAGGAAAAACATCACTATGTTCATTTATATCCTCACAAACTTGGTCTTCAACTACAATATGACCACATGATTTCTCTTCAATGGAAGTTTTATTAATTTCAACCTTTTCTTCTGCAGTGATATGATCAAGGTCTGAATCTAAATTCGGATAGGTTGGATACTGACTCAAATTATCATCAATTAGGCAATGACTATGGAGTTTCTCTTTTAAAGGCTCTTTAATGACCTCACCAATAAAAGGATCAACTATAGATGTTTGTTGATGGTGCATGTTAGGTTCCCTTCCATGGATCAGATCCAAGATTTGCTCTGTGACTGCTTCAGGTAATAATAACAGAGTATCTTGTATGATTTGATTGATATCACTCTTAGTTTCATCATGAGGTTTTGAAACATTATTCTCGAAGTACTCTGTAACATTCTTATGGATTGCAGGAATGCTCATAATTTGGAACATATCAGGAGAGGAATGGTCCAATTGAGAAAGCACTTCATCAATATATTGATTATCAATGGCATAATCATTGCTAGACTGACACTCTAAAATTTTATGAGTGTTCCTACTCCAACTATAAATTAACAAATATGTGAAGATGTCATACCCAGTGATGGATCCTAGTCCTAAATGATCAAACCACAGTTGAACATCCCCTTGCAAGGATTCTCCTAAGGCTCGCATATAAACATCTTTATTGTTTGCACCTCTAGATTCCATGTAATCCCACAGAATATTGAGATGAATTTCAATAGATATATCCTTATTTTCATTGAACTGAGGAATCCTCCTAGTGTAATTGTTTGGCATAGGATGAGGTGCCCCCGATATTTCAGAAAAGTCAAAAGGAGACTGTCTGTCTTGTTTTTTCACAGCTCGGGTTACTTGGCTATAAGTCTTTGACTGGGACTGTCTTCTAGGTTCACGACGACTTAAAGATCCACTCGGGATGGTCAGGAAATCTTTATTGCATGGGTGAGGAAGTTGGTGGGTATCATAAATATTGAGATAACTAGATTTATATCCATAATCATGCTCAAGATCATCCTCATACCCGTAGTTTGACCTCCATCTATTCCTTTCATTTATTTGTCTTGTATTTTCAATCATGTTTTTGGTTACTTCTTTCATGTGCCTCAGAAATACATCTGAATTCATTATGATTTATGGTATGCTCTAAGAACTTAAGATTAATATGTTGGGCACGATCCCTAGTGGAGTCGCGAGGTGGAGTTGCCAGGTGAACCACACAAGTAATTCACCAATAAAAGATATGTTGTAGGGAAAGGTGAGGTATGTTGAACCAAGGTAGGCCTCTACCTCCCCGATAACAGCACCAAAATGTTGGAAAAGAGAATGGGAGGAGAGCTTAAGGATAAATGTTGGATGAGGGTAGGCCTCTACCTTCCTCGACAACGACGCCAAAATTTTAGCACCCACCTTGTAGTTTCCTGTGTGAGGTGGATCCAAGATGGATGGTAGAGGGGCAAGCAACTAAGGGGTGGAACCATGACTGCCTAGACTCCCAAATGGATAGTTGTCATGTCAATCAAGGAAGCCTTCACTTTATGTTATCCTAGTCCAAGACAACAATAGGGGAGACCCGGATCTGCTCCCGACAGGAGAGATCAGACCTAGGCACCAGAAAAAATCAAATGGGGATTTAAGGTACATAAGGTGCAAGGTGATTGGAAACCCTAGCTCTAGGGTTTAGGTCCTAGCAATTGATGGGGATGACCACTGTCTTGGGAAATGTAACAGTGACAGGATGAGCAAGGACCGAGTTGGGACTGTCTAGTACCAAGGAAATAGACTTAGTGAAAGATAGGTAACTTGAGTTATCAATGAATGCTGGCAAAGAGAAAGGGAGTGAGGTCAAGTTAGGGCTAGTGCTATAGATATGAGATCAGTGCCTTTAATGCATTGGGCAATGGAGTCATCATCAAGACAACGTTTCAGTGAACCCACCTAGGATATACCCTGATCTATGGACCGAGAAAAGGATTTGGCCCAGAAAACTCAGGTTACAGGAGATCCAACAGGAGGAGGGCTATAGCTAGGGCTTGGAGAAGTAGATATGCATATCTATAGCCATGAAGAGACTATTAGCTCAGCGTTGGAGGGGAAATGAGATTAGGATGGCCCGATCTACAAGCCCAAATAAAAAAAATTCAGAAAATATTAGATCTGGAAAAGTCAAAATCTGATGAGGGGGGCTAGGGGGTGAAAACTTGTTTTTTCAGATGTAGGGAAATTTGGAAGGAACTAGCTTAGTGTTGGGGGTGTTCTGGAGAGCTCAAGGCTTGATCTATCAGCCTATCTTGTCAGATTTCGGAAAAATTCAATTTTGGAAAAGTCCAGTTTTCAGTGAGGGTGCTAGGGCTGTTTCAGTAAAAAACTTAGATCTAGGTCAAACTACCATGAATCTAGATAGTATTGGGGTTGATTTGGACTGTGTGGGACCCAATCTATCAGTCTGTGAAGTCATAATTTAGAAAAATTCAAACCCCTAGCAAGTCAAATTTTTAGCGGGGGTTAATGCAGTTTTCTGGCTAAAAATTAGATCTAGGTCAAAACAACAGGAGTTTGACTAGTGTTGTAGTATATTTGGTGAAGGGGAGGCCCAATATATGAAACCCATAAATGGTTTGGCCAAAGATCAGATGATTCCTAGATTTAGTGCTTTTTAGGGTTTTTAGTATTTTAGGAGTTTTCAAAAAAATTAAAGTAAAGCAAGGTACAATGGAATAAGATCTGAAGAGAAGAGACTTACCTGTTAGATCATACCTGGAAATGATTGTATAAGTATTTAATAGTGGTGATATTGGCTATCCCGATCAATTCTGGAAGATCCCAATGATTTCTATGAAGGATGTAAGCCACAAGCTACCAATGCGCCCCCTGTCCTGCATGAGAAAACACCAACAATATCAAATTTTCCAATACGATAATAAGAAACCAAATGCTACAAGAAATTAAAATGAAGTAATCATAGATCACAATGAAACTGATGAAAACCCCTTGATCCAAGCCGAAGAAAACCGAGCGAGTTGAGGTCCCCCTACAAAAACGCTCCAGCCAAAACACCCTCCTATAGGCCAAACAATGATAGCAGAAAAATATAGATCTCACATGAATTTCCACAATGATAGGAAGCAGAAGAATATCCAATCACCATTTGAGAACATCAGATGCAAAGCAGATCCAGAAAATTTCCACAAAAAATTCTTTCTATTATTCAGATCCAAGAGCCAAAGACCCGTTTACAAATGAGAAGCTCTCTCCTTTAAATAGAAATGAGAGAAACACAATCATAACCGAATCCTAACCAATTTCAAAATGAGTGGCTAAGATTAAAAGATAAAATGTTCTAATCAATGGTTGAGATGAGTTCAACATACAATACATGGATCAATATAACCATAAAGTACCAAAGTAGACTAAATCACCCATAAAGAGGGTAACCAACTCAATAAGAAATAAAGGAAGCACATGGTGGGTCCAAGGAGTGTTTGACTAAATCCCTCTGGGTGTCCCTATGGCACAATAAAATAATATAATAATTTAATTCTTTGACTTTGTGCCTCCTTGAGGAAATCGTGAGCCTCCCAAAAGCTCCAGAAAATAATATAAAAATTCCCAAAAATAGGTGTGGGCCCAATCAGGTGCTGCTACTACTAGATAAGGTGTGGAGGACATCACTCTCATCATTATGACTCATCCCATGTCATTTCCTTGCCTCATTAACCCAACTCGATTTCTTCAATAGCCATTTAATCATTTTTTAATCTGCCTCGGGAAACATGATCCTGCCAAAACAGCCTCCTAGGGTTCCTGCGTTGTCAAAATGAGCCCACCAGGCTCTCTGGGATGGGGGAACTATGGTATAAACAAGTGGTTGCACCCCCTATGCCCATACAATTCCCTAGGAGATCCAACTAAAACATATCCCTGCTCAGACATATCAACCTGTGAAGAAAAACTGCATCAGAAATGCATAATGAGCCTGATCATATCTGCAATTGCCCGGAACTAGAAATAAACTGTCTCATTAGAATTAGAGAGTCCAAATCCATCTAAGGTGTATACTCATACCCCTCATAGGTCTCTATTTGATCATCAATCATATCCAATAAACAATATAACCATCTGTAAATGATCAGACACCAATAATAACTCAGACTATCATCCATCTGCTGCAAGTGTTAAAAGGCTAAGACATGCTCTACAACTCATTCAAGCAACAATCACAACAAGTAGCATTCATTTCACTGGTGGTACATCAACCAATACAGATATAAGGCTTTATTTATTATTACTCAGACTTAGACTTTCAGGACTATACTCACTTCATAGTTGTAATTAATTTGCTAGTGAAGGGTGAAGGATGAAATTGACAAGGCTAAGGCAAAGGATGGCTTCCTACTCAACATCATAGCACTTTGGATTATGGAAAGGGAATACTCACTATAACCAATGTCGGACAAACAACAACACAAGGAATGGCAGTGCCTCACAAATGGGTGAGTTGTTTACAAAGTGATTATTCAACTTAGGCATCATGACTACATCAAGCTTGATCCAAGTTCATTAGGATCATAATTTTATTCCATGGAATTTTTGGCCTATATGACCCTTTGGGACTTCACCAGTGCTTAAAAGCACATCTAATCGCAGCTTTCATCCAAGACATATTTATTTTTATAAGGTCAGCAATATTTCGATATAACATATTTTTAACCATTGCTTTTTTGGACCTTTTCTTATACTCTTCAAGGAGTATTTTAGCATTTCATTGCTCTTTCCCTCTTTACATATGTTAAGAAACATAGTTTTATAATTTTCATTTTCCATGGGCGCATATTCAGTATTTTCAATACAGGTAGTACATGAGCTTTCAGTTTTATCCAACAACATCTCAAGTGACTAGGGGAGTTCTACATAGTGCCAAACATTGGGAAAATCGACCAGAATGATTTAGGCATATAATCTAACTCACCAAATGCAATTTTTGTCACCAACTCAGAGCTGAGACACAATATAAATAGGGAGGTTTGTCCAACAAAAGCTCTAGCGGGGAAAAAGGGCCTCCATGCCATAAGTCAAGAAGTCAGTTGAGTTGAAAACTGAACTAGGAGGTAATGGATGGGTGGAGAAAATGAATGATGGAGCCAACACTAGCAAGCCAAAAAAATGGTGGGAATGACTACCTCTATTCTCCTTAAGGAGGGTTGAAACCAATAAGTATAGATCAAGAACTTCCAAGTCTAATTAGGGACGTCAATACATAGTACAAAATACATTCAAGTCCATATAATTATGACCGCCAGATCATGATACCACAAGTCACTACATGTCACAAAAATAAGTATAAGTATAAGAGCAATAATAACCATAACACAATATAAAAAACTGAGTCATAATCATGCAATATAATCCATCTAAGACACCATCTATCCAATGAGAAAGAATCGATATAAAACCGAGCATGAATGACTGCTTTGTAATGACATAAATGGCTACATCGGTCCTAAAAATCTGAGTGTCCTGAGACTTAGTCCTGACATGGGAGAGTACAATAGTCCACTAATATAAACATGATCCATAAAAAATTCTCATCTCAGCATTTTATATGTAAGAGATCTGGCTGAAAAATGTACTTTGTCTGAAAAATAAAATATGGTAGCCTGGCTACTATATATGTGATAACAACACCACAACTTGCATAACATAAACATAATCACGCCCGAGGAGCATATTAAAGTCCAAGGGTTCTACTATCACCATAAAATCGACTAAGACGGTCTTCCCACCCAAAGTAACATAATTTTGAGTAATAATTCCCAAAGTTTGACCAGTTCTTTTATCAAAATCCAATCACTGACTATCAGTCGACACAAGGCTAGGATATCCCATGCCTCTCCAACCATGTGAGGATAAAATAATAACAGAGGCTCCTTCATATACAATACAATGGGAAATCATGTAGTGTTCGATTTGGACCTTTATCTGGAAAGGTGCATCCGAAGGAAGGAGTGGCTTAGCTAGGCTATCCCGATTAAATGAAGCAATTCAAGAACTTGGCAGGGGTTCATTCAAAGTGAAGTCAGTTCCCCCTTGTCCAAAAGTTTCTGAACTGGAAGCGAAGAAAATATGATTAGTAGACACTTCACTCTCCAAAGGAAGAGTGGGATTGACCAAATATTGCATCGGTTCAATCACTTAATAATGGTCACTCTCTGAAGGGAGAGTGGGGTTGACCAAAGATTGCATTGGTTCAACCACTTGATCAACCAAAGGTTGGATAGGTTGTTGAGAAACTACAGGTTGTTTAGGAGTAGGATATTCTTGAGACTTGGACTACACTCTTTGTACTTCTGCAACAACAGGGAACTTATGAGTAATATGGTCTCCCTCACAAATATTACAAGGGAAATTTGCACCCGTAGCGAGATACACTACCATTAGATTTATACTTGCATTGGCTGCAGTAATGAAATGAAAGGTACACCAAATGGATGTCAAGACAACACTATTGAATGGTGTAGTTGAAGAGGAAGTGTATGTGGAGAAACCAATGGGATTTGAGACACATGAAAGGAAGACACATGTGTTCAAATTGAAGAAAGCATTTTACATATTGAAATAGGCACCTAGGACATGGTACGACAAGATGGACAACTTTCTGATGAGCTTAGGATTTACCATGAGTAAAGAAGATTCCAACCTTTACTTCAAGGTTGAAGGTGTAAGAAAGGTGATGCTTCTACTATATGTTGATGACCTTCTGATAAGAGAGGACAAACTCATCGTAGTTGCAAAGAGGAATCTTGCCACTAAGTTTGATATGAAAGAACTAGGAATGATGCACTATTTCCTAGGCATGGAGGTGTGGTAGAGTACAAATGTAATATTATTTGGTCAAGGAAAGTATGCAGTGGATATTTTGAATAGATTCATAATGCTCGATTGCAAGGTGATAACCACACCTATGGCATCGAACTTGAAGCTACTGTGTGATGCTTCATTAGAGATGGTTGATGCCATGATATATTTTCAAATGATTGGTTCATTGATGTACTTGATGAATACGAGACCAGACATATGCTTTGCTGTGAACACCCTGAGAAAGTTCCTGACAAATTCAAGACATGTTCACTTGGTAGCTGAAAAGCATGTATTGAGGTACTTGAAGGGCATAATTGATTAAGGACTCAAGTATGATGCGAGTTATAAGATTAACCTGCACAGTTGTGTTGATTCATATTGGGAATACAATGCCACTGATTGGGAGAGTACTTCGGGTTGCTGGTTTAGTTTTGGATCTAGTATGATCTCTTGGTTTAGATGGAACCAGTCTTGCATGGCACTGAGTACAGTTGAAGAAAAAATTTGTTTCATCTTGTTTGGCTAGTTGTGAGGTAGTATGGCTTTGAAAGCTATCGCATAATTTGTTTGATCTTGAGTTAGAGGCAACTTGTATCTTTTGTGGCAACCAAAGTTGTGTGAAGTTGTCAAAGAATCTGGTGTTCCATGACAAGTTGAAGCACATTGAGATCAAGTATCACTATATCTAGGATATGGTGCAGAGAGGAGCAGTGAAGCTCCTATACATGGTGAAAGATGTGCAGTTATCAGATGTTTTGACCAAGCCATTGGCTAGAGTGAAGTTTTAATACTTCATAGAGAGACTTGGTGTTCTCCAAGTCAAGGTCCCTAGAAAGAGGGAGCGAGGAGCTCTTGCATGGTTGTTATAGCTGATTTTACCAAACATGGTTGATCACATATTTATGGCCTTCCCTATCCCTCTGCAAAATATTTAGACCCCATGGACTTATATTATCCTTTGATGTTCCAATATCATCCCTAAAAAACTCCTGTTTGTTGTTGTACACAACTTTTAAACCTATACTCGCGTGTACACATGAATTTTGACCTTAAACCCACATACATCAGGATGTGTGCATAAGTCCATTTTTTTTGGAATTTTCCTCAAATGAGCTCGAATATCCTGACTCTTGGCCTTCCAAATGCCTTGAGAACTCTCGGATTCGACCCTCCATTACCATTTTGGAGTGATATATAAGGAACCCCTTGGATACATTGAAGAGGAGGAATTGAAGAGAAAAGAAACTATAGTCCATTGTTGCCTCAGTTTGCTTGTACTTGAGTCTATATCCCTTTGTCCCTTTGGATCAATTTGTGTTCTTCCCAAGCTTGCCTTTGCTTGTGAGCTTGCTATTGAGAGATGGAGGATTGAGGTGGTGGACGCCAAGGTGGAGGACTCGGCTTCTTCGGTTCGTAGACGTTCCGACAGAGGTTGTCACTATTGTAATCTCTGAATTTATTAATAGAAATATATTTTCCTGTCCAATTATGTGCAATTGAATAGGAATATTGAATCCATGGATATGTTTAATTGTTTATTCATTGTTGAATATATATGCTAGAGTAGGTCTAACACACTATTATAAAGCATGATTGTCTTGTTTGTTGTTGTTGAGAGAGAATTTCTAATACAAGCATGAATTGGAAAGCTCAACGGGGATCTACTTCAACCATCCGGAATAAGGTACGATTCGGTATCCCTTAGTGGTAGATGTTTTGTTTCTCTTGCATATTGGGAAAGATTTATTTCTAGTGTCAAAGTTGTCTGTTGTGGTACACCCCACGCCATAGGAAGTTTCTATCCATAAAAAAATTGGTGACTCCACTGGGGATGTTCCTTGTTTTTATTTGGGAATTGGGGGCACAATTGGCTTGAATTTCTCTCTATTTCTACCCATTTATGTGTCGCATTTAGTAGTATGTTCATCCATTGACACTCCCCTAGAGTGGTTTGACCCTTGGCCTATTTTTTACCACTATCTTCTCTGTATACGCATGTTTTTGGCTAAAAGTAGCGTACATACGCATATTTTTGGCCAAAAGTTTCCTATACAAGAAGGTTTTTGGCCAAAAGTCACGTACATACGCTGCTGTTATTTATACAGTCGTGTACATCCTCCCTTTTGGTTGAGTTTGATGTTGTGGGAAGTTGCTGGGTGGGTTGTGAGTGTGGCTGGGTCTTCCTGGGTTCTGATGTTGTCTGTTGACTGCTTCTTTCATGACTAGAGACCACTATTTCATTGAATTTTCTTTGAAAGTAGTTTGTCATTTATCTCATTTTTTGTTTTGCAATTAGTGCATTACTCTTTTTGTCTCGGTGTCTTGCCAGGCTTGTGTTTTATACTTGTTGCAGATATTGAGAGATTTAGTGACTTTTATTGCATTTTCATTCTTTTATATTGAAAATATAACATAGTTGCATTCTTACTTGCATCTCACATATGGATTTAAGGAGGTACTTGCACTGGATTTCTTGGATGAGAGTTGTGTTTAGGATTTCATATAGGAAGGATTGCATTGGCATTCAAAAAGGAATGAATATTTATGCATCTCATGTAGTGGCATACCCTGTTTTTTATTCTAGAAAATTGCACTTGTCATTGTTTGTTAGGTGTGCATATTTATTTCACTTCCAAATCACAATTTCATTAGTTGCATGACCATTTCATTTTGAGTAATCACATCCAACTAAAATCAATGCTTAATAAAATGAATTACACTCTTTTATTTTATAGGGTGCATCAACAAGAATAGGTTATAGGGTCTTGGAATAGTTCATTGTGAGTCAATTCTCCAATACCACTAAACAAAACAAGTAGGTGTCTGTCCAAGTGAGAGTGTGAAATCCTTGATATAATTAGTGTTTCTCAGGATGCTCCTCTTACATGGGAGTTAAGCATGAGGCAGTGCACGTGATTGTGATTGGGATGACACTTGGTCACTTTCTGTGAGTGCTGGAGATATTTCCAGGATCGCATTCGTATCTGGAGGCTTTTGAGTTTCGTGCTTTGCTACCCTTCCCATACGGTCGATCCTGCCTACAACTGCCCTCTTGAGAATTGATTATATTGAGGTGACCTTAGTTTCCTTACCTAGGTATCACAGGGGGTACTTGCAGAGGTTATTATGTAGGTGTCCTGGCCAGGTAGGGGTCGGACAGCATAATTTCTTTACATGTTGAAGATGAGGGCCTCTATAATTGGTTACACACCTTCGCTTGTAGTGTATTGGAGTCTTGAGCCTCTCCTAGGCAAGACATACCTGCTACATTTGGGAGCTCACTTATCCTCCTCTTGGCTTGCTTGCAATTTGGATATAGATTTTCTTAAGAGTGTGCTCTTTGTGTGCTACTTGGCCATTGGGATTGCGGTTACTTGAGTATATTTATGCTCTCTTGAGTTCGGATCCTTTTATTTTCGGCATGCCCGGTATCCTGTCACCCGTCCTCGGTCCTAGTTGTTAGAAAACAAGACCGCAGAGCAATAACAGATATACAGTTAAAGCAATAAACAAGATGCAAAATACATTAAAACATTACAAAGAGACACAAATATAACGTGGTTCACCCAAATGATGGGATACGTCCACAAATAAATTTCCAATCCTTTTATTACATTCCAGAAAGATGAAGGGATACACCCTGCAGAAAAACCACTACACTTCCTCTTCACGCTCTCATAGTCTCTCTTCCACCAGTTGTTTTACAATGCTTTCTTTTATAGGGAAAATACAATGGGAAAATTCTAGGGTTAACCCAATACCATGGGTCTAGAATACTGTTGGCCAACACACATCCCAATTTTTTTTTCTTGGGGACTCTGCCTCCGAACCCCCATTTTCTGGGGGCGCTGCCCCCAAACCCCCGTGTCTTGGGGGCATTGCCCTCGAACCCCCTTTTTCAGGGCGTTTCCCCAAACCCCAAGGTAGGGGGAATGAGTGTACACTAGTCCTGGGTTACAATCACAACTGAATAATATCTATGGATTTGGAATATTAGGCTCCACAACCAATAATATCCCACTTGGAGATTGATCACAACAACTCTACCGCTACTACACTTGCTAGACTATGCTCTGGACCTTAGACTTGGAAAATTTCTTATTTTCACCTTCATGCTTGAAGGCCAACAGAAACTGAGAAGGAAATCAGTTTCTCTCTGGTTACTCCCTTTGTCAACATGTCTACAGGATTTTGGCTAGTGTGTATCTTTTCCAGTTTTAAAAGTTCTTCATAAAATCTTATGAAGTGGTACTTGAGTTGTATATGTTTAGTCCTAGAATGAAAGGATGAGTTCTTTGCAAGATGAATGGCACTCTGGTTTTCACTGTACAAACTACTATTCTCCTGCTTCTTACCCAATTCTTCCATGAACCTCTGCAACCAAATCATTTCCTTACTAGCCTCTATAGTAGCAACATACTCTGCTTCCATTGTTGAAAGTGCAACAACCTGTTGCAGTTTTGAAATCCAACTTACTGCTGTTCCACCTACAGTAAACACATACCCTGTGGTACTCCTCCTGCTGTCTTTATCACCAGCCATATCTACATCAACATATCCCTATATAACAGTGTATGAACCTCCAAAACATAATGCATGAGAAGTGGTACCTCTCAAATACCTAAGAATCCACTGTACTGCTTTCCAATGCTCTTTACCTGGATTATTCATATACCTGCTCACAACTCCCACTTCATGTGCAATAATTGGTCTTGTGCACACCATGGCATACATCAAGCTCCAACCGTTGATGAATAGGGAATCTTGGACATGTAATATATCTCTTCCTATGTCTCTGGACACATATCCTTGCTTAGTTTGAAATGGCTGGCCAAAGGTGTACTGACTAGTTTTGCATTCTGCATTCTAAACCTCTGCAAAACCTTTTCTATGTACTCACCTTGAGACATCGTCAATTTGTGATTTTTCCTGTCTCTTGTTATTCTCATACCAAGGATTTTCTTTGCAACACCCAAATCCTTCATCACAAATGATTTATCTAGTTTTCTTTTGAGAACATTTATATCCTACATGTTAGACCCTGCAACAAGCATGTCATCCACATACAATAACAAGATTATATATCTTCCGTTATCTAGCCTCTTGAATAAACATAGTGGTCAAAATGACATCTATCATAAAATTATCAAATTTTAAATACCACTGCCTTGGAGCTTGCTTCAGGCCATACAAGCTCTTCTTCAACATGCAAACCAAATTCTCCTTCCCTTTGACCTCATACCCTTATGGCTGCTGCATATAAATCTCTTCCTCCAAAACCCCATGGAGAAAGGCTGTTTTTACATCTAACTGTTCAAGATGCAAATCTTCTACCTCCACTAGACTTAAAATATTTCTAATTGGAGTCATTTTAACAACAGGAGAAAATATTTCATCAAAGTCTATACCTTTCTTTTGTGCAAACCCCTTTACAACAATTATAGCCTTGTACTGCTTCTTTCCTCCATCTTCTTCCTTCAACTTGTAAACCCATTTATTCTGCAATGCCCTTTTTTCTATAGGCAACTTAACCAGATCCCAAGTCTGGTTTCTTACCAATGAGTCCATCTCCTCATCCATGACTTGCTCCCACTTCTTTCTAGTTTCTACCTGCATTGCTTCTTCAAAACATTCTGGTTCACCAGAATCTGTCATCAATAAATAATACAGTGAAGGAGAGAATCGTTCAGGGGGTCTACTTAACCTGGTAGACTTTCTTACAGTTGCAAGAGTTTCAGGTACCTGCTGCTGCTATTGATTTTCTGGTGCTTTTGGAACTTCATTTTCTTTGATTTCATTAAGCACTGTGTACTCTGTGTTTTCCTTTTCTTCTTTCTTTCCCTGCAACTGATCTTTGTACATGACCTTTTCATTGAATACTACATCTCTACTCCTAATGATTTTGTGATTTTTAATATCCCATAAGCGATAACCAAAATCCTCAACCCCGTATCCAATAAAGGTACATTTCTTGGATTTAGCCTCAAGCTTTGTTCTATCATCTTTATCAATATGGACAAATGCTTCACAACCAAAAGTTCTCAAAAATGAGTATTTTACTTGTTTACCTATCCATGCCTCCTCTAGAATTCCACCATCCAAAGCACTTGAAGGCCCTCTATTTATTAAATAAACAAAAGTGTTTACAGTATCAAACCAAAACTGTAAGGGAAACCCTGCATGCAATCTCATACACCTTGTACGCTCCATGATTGTTCTGTTCATCCTTTCAGACACACCATTTTCTTGTGGTGTTCCAGGGACTGTCTTCTCTCTACGAATCCCATTGTGTGAACAGTAACTGTCAAACTCCTTGCTGCAGTACTCGCCTCCATTATCAGATCTAAGACATTTCAACCTTTTTTCTGTCTCATTCTCAGCCAAAGCTTTCCACTTCTTAAAAGTATCAAACACATCAGATTTTTGTCTAATGCAGTAAACCCAAGTTTTTCTAGTTGCATCATCAATAAAAGTAACATAAAAATGAGAGCTACCAAGAGATTGTACCTGAGCTGGTCCCCATACATCTTTATGGACAAGCTCTAACTTTTCACTCTTTTTTTGTTTCCCAACCCTGAGAAATCTAACTCTCTTCTATTTTCCATAAACACAGTTCTCACAGAATTCCAAACTTACCTACTTCAGATCAGGAAGCAGTTTCCTTGAGTGGAGAATCTGCATCCCCTTCTCATTCATGTGGCCAAGCCTATGATGCTACAATTCCGCACCTGTTTCTGTGGAAGCTACAGATATATAATAATCAGTATTATGAGGACATAAATATAACATACCTATCCTATCTCCTTTTGCAATTACCATTAATCCTTTAGTGATCTTCCACCACATTTCTCCAAACATAGACAAATAGCCGCTATCTCCCAACTGCCTCGTTGAGATTAGATTTCTTTTCATAGCAGGAATGTGCCTTACATCCTTTAGCAACCATTCACTTCCATTATTTAACTTAACCCGTACCTTACCCTTTCTAACAATTTTACATGGTTCATCATCCCCCAATAGCACATGCCCAAAATCACCTTGAACATAATCATGAAAGAATTTCCTATGGGGTGTAGCATGACATGAAGCCCATGAATATACTACCTAGTAATCAATATTATTATCTAATGCAAGAATCAAAGCATCTTGTAACACATCACCTGCTACATTCGCTTCCTGAGTAGTCTCTTGCTTTTTGTCTCCTTTTTTTTGGGAGCTCTGCAGTATTTCTTCAGATGTCCTTTCTTACCATAGTTCCAACACTCTATTTTTTTGAATCTGGACTTGGATCTTCCCTTTTTATACTTATCGTGATTTCCTGGGATCCTTTCTCTCTCGTTTTGTCTCCCTCTGCTCTCCATGGTCAACGCATTACCTGATGCCTCACCTGTGCTTTTTCTTCGCATTTCCTCGCTAAGAATAACACCAACAACATCATCAAACTTAAGAGTGTTTGAAATAGGGACAGAGTTACTTACAGGCATGACCAAGCTATTCCAGCTTTCTGGCAATGACCACAATATTAGAAGAACCCTAACCTCATCATCAAAGTTCACTTTTATAGAACTTAACTGACTGGTAAGTGTATTAAACTCATTTAAATGGTCAACAACAGATCCACCTTCTGACATATTCATATTAAATAAACACTTCATTAAAAATACCTTGTTAGAAGCCAAGGGTTTTTTGTAGAGCTTACTCAATGCACTCATCACACCCTCTGTTGTTTTTTCTTTTGAAATATTGAAGGCCACCGATGAAGCCAGGCACAGCTGTATTGTTCCTAGTGCCTTTCTGTCAAGAACATCCCATTCTTCATCCTTCATAGCCGCTGGCTATTTTTCTTTTCTGTCCAACGACAGGTACAGATCCTTCTGGTATAGATAGTCCTCCATTTGCATCTTCCATAACTGATAGTTTTGGCCATTAAATTTCTTGACCCTAAACTTTCCTTCTTCCACCATTGCTCCCAGTCGAACCAGGAACCCTTCTTTCCTGCGAGTTTATTAACCAAATAGACCTTTTGGCTCTGATACCAATTGTTAGAAAACAAAATCGTAGAGAAATAATAGATATACAGTTAAAGCAATAAACAAGATGCAAAACACATTAAAACATTACAGAGAGACACAGATATAACGTGGTTCACCCAAACAATGGGCTACGTCCATAAAGAAATTTCCAGTCCTTTTATTACATTCCAGAAATATGAAGGGATACACCCTGCAGCAAAACTGCTACACTTCCTCTTCACACTCTCACAGTCTCTCTTCCAATACAATACAATACCATCATCAGTCGTTTTACAATGCTTTCTTTTATAGGGGAAATACAATGGGAAAATTCTAGGGTTAACCCAATACCATGGGTCCGCAATACTGTTGGCAGGGGGGATGAGTGTACAGTAATCCTGGGTTACAATCACAACTGAATAATATCTTTGGATCTGGAAGATTAGGCTCCACAACCAACACTAGTACAGACTCTAGTGTCAGACTTGGGGGCATCAAAGCCCCTTACCGTGCTCATGGATTTGGGAATGGTCATATTCCATCCTTTACTCCATTTGTGGAGGATTTTTATTCCCTTCGCTTGGTCTTTACACCAGTGGTCACCCTCATGGGGTGGTTGTGGATACGTGAACATTGGGTCTACACCTTGCATTTGTTCTAATGTCCCATTGTACACCGCACTATTTCCTTTGAATGAAGTTGTCATGGTCAATCCTCCCTATATCCTATAGTTTGGACTCTTTACTGACTGTTTCGAGTTGTTTTGGACTTATATTATTGTCATGTAGGGTCCATTTTTTGTACACTATTTTCAAGGCTTTGATCCGTTCATTCCCATTACAGGTATCATGTCTAAACTGACATATAGGTTAGTATTTCACATACACTTTCATTTTTCATCGCCTTATGACCATTTCATCTTAGACTTAGGTACGAACCCATTCCATGATGTCATGGAACCTTCATGCTGCTGTTGGAAGTGGTATTGTGTGAATGGTGGAGATTTCCTATACATGGATACCCTAGTTAGACTCTTTTTGCATTTGGTGCCCATGTTGAGTTGCCTCTAGGTTGTGGGAGTCCTTTTTAGTCCCACCATGTCCTTGAGCAAGAGCTTCATACTCCTCTTGAACTTTATGCTGGCATTTTCCCATAGGGACTCCATTGTATATGTCAAGCTGTAATTGCATTTCATGAGTTTTGCTTGCCTTCTTGAGCTTTACACCGGCTCCTTGAATTTGAGTTATCAACCATATAGCCTGAGCTTGTCTCATGTATAGATAAGAAGAGACCTTTTTATATCCTTTGCAGCTTGATCATCCCTTTACCGGGAGGAGACCTTCCCTCGAGTGTTGTTATCTTGCACATATATCCTTGCATTGAGCATAGGCACATTCCACTGCTTGGAACTAGCTTGCTTGTCCCCTGAAACTCGTCTCCTACTAGATTTGTACTATAAAGCACTTTTATTATTTTTCAAGATTCTCAAAATATTTGAAAAAGTACAAAAAAAAATAAAAAAACCAAAAATCCAGATACAAAAATATGTTATCTTTGCCAAGCAGTCGAGTCGAATCACCTTCGAACAGAGCACTGTATATCACATCCATTGATTGGGTTATTAGTTTTACTTTAGGACCTGTACTCATTACTCTGAGTTTATCTCCATCGATTGGTTAAGCTTCCAGTCCCTATGGAGCCTTTGTTGATGCCTCCTATGTCATAGAGATTTTCCACTTTGCATATCGAGTCCATGCTTCCTACCTTCAGTCACCATTCACCTTTATGATCTTGTTCGAAGGAAGTTGAAGCCTGAGTCGACCATTCCTCAGTTATATTGGCTTTGCATGCTAGCCATTCCCAATACTATTACTAGTTCATGCACATTTTGTTTTTCCACATTATACAATGTTGTTGAGTACCTCGTGTTGGTTTATGGGGGATGCCTTAATCCCCTCCTTCCAGCAGATTCCATTCCATCGAAATCAGATCATTTTGTTGGGGCGTGCACCTTAACTGTCCTTAATTTTGGTAACTTCACAGTTTTTGTGGAAGCTTGTAAGCGGAGTTGCGACTCAAAATAGTCTTAGGGGTGTTGGGGTTGAGTCAAAGCCCTCTTTTTGTAATTAACCCATGGTTTAAGTCCAGGGTTTAGGGTTCGGGGTGCCCATGGTTTAAGCCCATGGTTTTGTAATAAGTGCACTTGTATAAATAAGCACTTTTGTAAAAGAGTCAGGTTAGGCTTTTAATGTAAGATAATTTGATGCGAAGCTAAGGCTAGTTTTGTAAGAAAGGTTAAGTCCCAGCTGTGTGCGTGGATGACCTCTGCAGCTGTGTGCACAAAGGGTTTTTGGATGATTAATAAGGTTTGCAGCTGTGTGCACAGAGATCTGCAGCTAAGTGCGCAGCTTGAGGAATTGAAGGGATCTGCAGCTGAGTGCGCAGATCAGAACTATGGTTTTTGTAAAGAGTTGAATAAAACACAGTTCTGTGGACGTAGCCCCTAACCTGGGGGTGAACCACGTTATATCTTGTGTTGTGGTTCTTTTGTGTTGTCTCTGTTATGTTCTTTTATACATTGATAAGTAGATAATTGATAAGTAAGATCACTGCTAAATACTAACTTCGCTGTGAATTCCCAGTTAAGGGTTAAGCAAGACACTGTTTGTTTATCTAACTGCGAAGCTATAAAAGTGAATGTTGAAGATCTGTATTGTATGATTATTATTTGTTAAAAGGATAAAGGTACAGTAATATCCCTCTTCTTCTTGCAAGAACCTGATTCTGCGGCACCCCATAGCTGTTTTGGGTGAGACTGCAACCTATTCGCAGGTTGTTGTCGAAAGGGCCAACACTATGGGTCTTTTGTTGGTGCGAAGACAAAAGTATAGAAGCCAGGTCTACGCTAAGCCCAACAAATTGGTTCCGTTGCCAGTTGAACTCAGTATCTGCTCAAGTGGGGTTTACGTCGTACCTAGAGGGCTATGTTTTGGAGGCCCTCAGTGAAAGAAATCGATGATTGGATTGAAGAGACTTATCTAAAATTTGCTGAAAAAGAGAACAAAGATCCGCATCACAGTTCAGACGAATTTTTACAAAGGTACGTTTTTTCTGATGTTTATGAAATTTTCTTTGGTAGTATCCACATAGAGTTGCACTAGTGGTTATCCAGGTTGATAGAGAGAAAGACGAACTTCCAAGAAGGTCAGTTTCCTGATTGGACCCCCGCAAGAATTAATATATTGAAAAGGGTGAACAACGAGATATCCTGAGCTGTTGATTTCTGGACAACGCGAACCCTTGAAGCATTTGTGATGGAGTTTTCCATCAACACAAGTACTTCCTTCAGTGAAGCCGAACGACAGTTTTTCAAAGGACCAAGGGGTAAGTACTTGAATTCCTTTAATTTGAAAATTAAAATGCTATTGGCTGAAAAAGGTATATTGCTCATTGAATCAGACTGTTAGATTTTGTAGTACTAACTTATGTTTGGAAGTGAAAGTGACTTCGACGAGCAAAGTGGTTTGCTGCGAAGTGGTAAAAGATACAAGAGGAATTTTGGATCCTATACCCTAGGTCAGGATACTGAGTATACCCCTGTAAGTCCAGCATACCCGATGCCCGATGAAACTCCTTTCGTTGGAAACGCTCCGGTAACCCCGCAGCGAAGACCTGTTACCCATGAGAATCCGTCGCAATCTGAAAGTAACCCTAGCCTGAGTATTCCTGTCGCAGGTAAGTCTACCCCAGTAAGTTCCCCCCCGCCTACTACCAGTCCCCCTACCTGCCCCCCTAGATCCACGATGGCCCATATGAATGATGACATTAAGCTCCCAGTATTTAAAGGAACTGTATTAGAGGATCCAGAATAGTTTTGGTTCTTATGTGAAGCTGTGTGGACTGCTAAGAACATTATGGATCAAGATACAAGAAGAGCGCAGTTGGTTACTTCTTTTAGAGACCACGCTTTGACCTGGTTCATGAATTTTTCTAGTACTCAGAACCATGTCTTGGTTGATATAAAAGAAGCAATGATCAAAGAGTTCAAGAAGCCTAAATCAGAGTCACAGTGTATAACTGAACTGAAAGAGATTCAACAGAGGCGAGGAGAATCAGTTTGGGACTTTGATGAAAGGTTCAAAGTTCTGCTAGATCAAGTTAGTTTCACTATTGGACCAGCGCAGAATAAAGAATGGTTCATTGTAGCTTTGTTACCGCATATCAGGACTCCACTCATGCAACAGAAGGTTGCTGATCAACAAGAGGCTTTGGAAATTGCTATGAAGCTCGAAACAGCTCTGTCGGAGATAATTCTGGTATAGCTCAAATACAAGCGCAGTTGGCAAAAATGGATTTGGAGCTTTGCGACATGAAGAAGGGGAAATATAGTCACGAAGAGGTTTGGTGTACATGATGTCGGACAGAGGGTCATGACAAGGAACAATGTCCTGTGGTAAGAAATTACCTGAATTTTGGTGCGCCAAACCCATTCAACCCTAGTGTTCTATATTGTGAGATTTGTAGGACAACTGGCCAGCATCGACCTGAAGACTGCTATTTGCTACATAGATATGTGCAAGCACCTAAGAACCCCTATTGCAATTTCTGTAAGTTAGTTGGACACAACGAAGATGAATGTTGCAGTTTTGACCTCATGAGAGAACGAACCTATGACGCTTATAGGGTACAAAACGATGGACAAGGCAATGAGGGATATGGTTATCATGGTAGTATATCAGGTAGAGGTACTTTTGGAGGTCATGGTCATGGTGGTATGCCTGGATGAGGTCAAGGCCAGGTTGTGTGCTATAACTGTAATCAGGCAGGACATCTAGCTAGAGACTGTCGGAACCCAACTATGACATGTTGATATTGCAGAGCAGTTGACCATGTGATTGAGCAATGCCCGTAGCTGATAGCCAAGATACAAGAAATAAATAGTGCTCCTACTCAGAATATTCAGATGATTGTTGTAGAGAAAAGACCTGTCCCAACCATTAAAGTTGTTACAAGGAGTGGCACTACGACGCAAATACAGAATAAGAAGAAACAGCCTGATGAGGCTTGGGTTCATAAGGCCCTAGAGAAAATTCCAACCTTCGATGTGGGAAGATAAAAAGAGACATTTCTGGAAGCCAAAAAATACTTTGCTGATCCGAGCACACCAGTAGCACCTGCGCAACAGCCTTAGCAGCAGTCACAGTCTCAAGAAGCTTCGACGGATAAAGTAAGTACACTGTCTTCATTTTTACAGAGTTGCATGAAGCTCTTAAGAAATCAGAATGCTGTAAATGAGTTACAGAAAGTTATTGCTTCTTGCGAACCTCAGCGAAGCTCTGGTAAGGAAACAACTGTTAATAGAGTCAGAAGAACTGGAAGAGAAATGAGATTGCATGCTCAGATAGGAGAATATGACATGACTGATGTCATTCTGGACCTAGGATCAGAATTCAATGTCCTAACTAAACAAACATGGGAACAAATGGGAAAACCTACCCTTGAATGGTCTCCTATACAGTTGAGATTAGCCAATCAACAGAAGATTGTGCCCCTTGGAAGATTCCCTAGTGTCCCAGTAGATATTGATGGGGTCAGTACTTTAGCAGACTTTGAAGTCATTGAGATAATTGATGATAGCAAACCCTACCCAGCTTTGCTAGGAATTGAGTGGGAAATAGACAATGCTGCAGTCATTAAACTTAAGAAGAGACAGATGAATTTTGAAGGGAAAGGTTTGAGAGTCATAGTACCACTGGACCCTTCTCAAGGAGAAAGGTACATAGAACCACTCAGAGATGAAGATCAGGATGTTTTGGACCATATCTACAACATCACAGCTACAGAAGAAGATTATGTTGATCCTACTGCCGAAGGTATCATGGATCAGCAGTGTGACAGATCCTGCATGACGGATTCAGATGACGGTCTAGAGAATTGGCAGAATAGACTTTATGAACTACATGGACATTGATGTGCAAGAATTACCAATTCTCTCAAATGGCTTGGTTCACAGATAAGAGACTTTCCTACCTTTGATGGCTTGACAGACCCAACAGATTTTATTATACAATTCTCAAAGTAGGTACCAGATTCACAGAGAATGGAGATTCTAGATTTATCATTCAGAGCCACAGCAGCTAGATGGTGGAATGGTCATAAAAAGTACATTCATAGTTGGGAAGCATGCCAGAAGTCCCTTTGCCTAAGATTCAGGGATCAACCTCAGGAGGTGCGAAGTAGGTTTAATGGTAAGACTAGTCCTCAGGGACATTTGGAGCAATGCTACGAAGCATGTAAGCATGTACCTCGTGAAGAATGGGTACATAGGTTTGTGCACACCCTGGAACGTATAGCAAAGAACTGGTATGTAGAGGTCGAGCTTCGCCATGGTACTGTAAGTTGGGATAGTCTTGTTGATAGTTTTGTGCTGACATTTTCTATTAATGAGGTTTGTCCTGCTTTGGACGCAGCTGTTAGGTTGATCCATACTAAAGTGTTTGATGATCAAGAAATAGCAGAATACCAACCTGATTGGAAGGAACAAGAAGCTAATGTAGTAGAATGTTATAACCTCGTAATTGATGAGGATGATGATCCACGCAACATTAACATTCCTGAGTTAGAAGGACACTGCGAAGTACATGGACCATCAGTTGAAGCACCTGAAGTGACTCAGCTCGTGAAGACGCGGATAGTAAACATTGGATCAGAAAGAAACCCTAAGTATGCTACCATTGGAGATTATTAGGACGAAGAAATGGTGAGCAAAGTGACCCAACTTCTCCATGAGTATCAGGACCTATTTCTGACGAAGTTCTCAGAAATAAAAGGAATCATTGAGGCGGTGGAAGACATTCTGTCGTGGGTTGAAGTTCGAAGCCATGTCGAAGATGGTATAAGGAAGTGTCGAATGTCCCCATTATGGCATAGCCAGAGTTACTGCTTGTGCCGAAGAAGGAAAAATCTGTTAGAGCTTAAAATACGACCATTGGAGGAAACCAAATTTGGCGGTGCCGGTACGTTACCTGTATTAATGAGATCTTGGCAAACCTACCGCCGTTTGGACAAGATCTCTGTCAGATTTGGTGTCTTCAATGCACAGTTATGATAGATTTCATTGATGGATTCTATAAGAAGGCACCCACACCTGTGAAGTTCGCATTACGCAGTTTCTTGAGTTTTACAATTGAGCCCATGGCAGTTGATCGCGAGCTTTAGGAATTAGTGAGAGAATTTGAACAGGGGGGTCTGCAGAACCTTTTCAGCCATCCACCTGTGCCTACACCCCACGAAGAGACTCCCCTAGCACCACCTCAACCAATGCAGACACGATCTACCAGGAAGAAATTTAAACCAGAAGTATGCTCTAAGCGGAACGAAGACAGACACAAGCAATCAGGGAAAACATCGAAGGATCCCAAGATGAATCCATCTGGTTCAACAAAGATCCCATCTGAAGGGGATGAGAACATTGCACCGCAGCATCCACCATATCTTCAGCCTGTTCGACCAGGAGTTCAACCACCACCGCGGAACGCTAAGTTCACTTTACGCACCCCTTCGCTGCCACAGGGTGTGTAGTTGGTCGAAAACATGATAGGGAAAATAGACCGACTTAAGTATGCAGAACACAATATGAATGATCATGGGAAGTTCCCACAGTTCGCACCGGGAACATACTTGCACTTCGTCAAAAATCCGAAGACTAGAGCGACATTACTGGAAGTGAAACAGTGGGCTGCTGGCTTAGATAAAGCTGGTTTGTTGAAGATGATCGATGTTCCCCACTTTGTTCGCAGCACATAGGTGACCATAGTGGTCAAGAATCTCTTGGCATTAGTACATGATGGGCACCTATGGATAGGAGACAAAAGAATTCCTATTAATGGTGAGCTCATTCATAGGATCATAGGCTTACCAAAAGAAGGGCCTGATCTGGGGATAGAATTTCCTTCAAAACAAAAAGATACGAAGCTGGCATAAAGCATGAAGGACCGCTTCGACCTAACGAAAGGAAAGCGAGGGTATCAAACCTCAACAATTCAACACCAAAACATTTGCTTCGCAGTAGAACTCTTAGCCTGCAAATTGATGAGAAATTGCAGACCACATGAAGTGCCTGCCCCGATTGTTAGTATTGCTGTGAACTGTGCCGAAGGCTACAATTACAACTGGGTAGCATACATTGCGAAGGAATTCCTTGAAGATGCCCGCGACGCGCAGGAGAAAGGTAGACCTTTTCACTACTCTTGGTTGATAGTCCTTATCTCACTAGTAGGATGGAAAGAACCTACCGAGGCGCAGTTTGTTGCTGTGCCTCCGAACATGCCTAGCACAGCAAGGTACGCATCTCTCTGGGTGTCACAGGAAAAAACATCCCAACAGATGACGAACTATGTGTTTTCCTTTTATATGATGAGTATGTCATATGAGATCGTACAGACCCCACGGATCAGTAATGAGCTATTCTCTCAATATGATGGAGTGCCCAACTTCAGGGCTGACATGCACAATGTCTTCATCTAGGCCCGTGCAGATAAGAAAAAGGCATGCTGGAAGTTGCCATACATACTGACTAAAGAAGACATCCTCGCGGTAGTTTAGCAGTGTCCGTCTGAATGGTTGAAGGACACAGGGACAAATCCCGACATTCCAATCCCTCCAGTCACCAATGTGGGCACTGGCCCTAGTTAGACATAGCAGAATGACCCACTCGAGGAAAGTGAAGAACATAGTGAGTCACAGCAGAGTGGAGGAAACTAGGGTGGAGATGACAGAGATGAAGAGGAAGAAGAGGATTTGGTCAAAACAGTCTCAGAACCTAATCGGCCAGATAAGCGCAAGTCACCAGAAGTAGAGGAAGTGACCAAACCTTAGTCCCGAGAGAAAATGAAGGCATCAAAAGACAAGAATATCGATGAAGAACCTGCCCTGACAACTGAGGAGCTTAATCAGGCTCTGATGAAGTCCACATAAGTTCTCACCAAGAAATGGTTAGAGTTTGCAGCTACGCACCTTGATGCACTCACCAGCATAGCTCAGGGAATTTCAGAGCTGAAGGAGTTAGCACAAAAATCAACAACTGGTGCTGCAGCAAATAAAACCCTAGTAAGTGCGGAGCCAGACACAAGACAATGGCCAGTTAGAGAAAACAGGGGACAAGTGTCAAGCGCAGCCCTCATAATAACTGATGCAGCATCTCGCTCAGAGATGAGCATGATAGTTGGAATAGATTACACCAAGATGTCCATGACGGAGTTGCATCTCTGCCAATTAGCAATCATGAAGGAGATCCAAGCACGAGACCACTACTCATAGATACAATTGGAAAATACCATGAAGCGGAGTGAGAGCCTCGAAGCACAGTGGAAGGAAGCAGAGCAGAGGAAGAGCGATGCATAATGTAAGCAAGTCACATTGGCACAAGTCTTGGATGAGGTGTGTCGAAGTCTTCCTGACTTCGAAATACAGGCTGAGGAAGAGCCGGAGCAAAGAATTGCCAAGCTGAAAGACTACGCACATCAGACTCGCAGTGAAATAGAGAAGCTCAAAGCAGAACATGAGGCTCAGATTGCGGAGCTTCAACTACGCATCATCCCAAAGAGCCCACCAGAGGTCAGGGAGTAGCATCGTAGAGACATTCAGGCTTCAGCAACGAAGATCTCTGATCTTGTAGGCAGTGCAGCCAAGCTGCTAGAGGAAAGCGTCGACACTTGGACGAAACTGCAGGAAAATCCAGAAGTAGAAAAGCTGCAAGAAACCATCAAGCAGCGACAGGCAGAGTTGGATGCAGTGAAAGTAGAAATTAAGACTCTGCCTCCTATGCAGAAAATGCTCAAGGTAAAGCAAAGAAAGGAAATCCAGCAGGAAATTGAGTCGTACAAAATGAAAGTAACACTGCTGGAAAATTCTATGCTGCCCCTTGTCAATGAGGCCTTGGAGTTGAGTACTGCTGTGGACATCCAGCTCAAATTTATGAAGGAGTATGATGCATTTGCATAGGAAAAGGCTAGCAGAGTGTCAACAACAGCATTGCAGGAGTTGGTGGAGAAGGAGCAAGCAGCCGACAATATCATGCGTGGCCTCAACAAGTAGTTCACTATCTTCGCCAACAAAGTTCTCCCACCAGACAAACAGCAGAGTGTCCTGGGATGGGACACTGGTGAGTCTTAGGGGCCTGTTAGGGTGTGCACCTTAACGGTCCTTAATTTTGGTAACTCCATGGTTTTTGTGGAAGCTTGTAAGCGGAGTTGCGACTCAAAATAGTCTTAGGGGTGTCGGGGTTGAGTCAAATCCCTCTTTTTGTAATTAACCCATGGTTTAAGTCTAGGGTTTAGGGTTCGGGGTGCCCATGGTTTAAGCCCATGGTTTTGTAATAAGTGCACTTGTATAAATAAGAACTTTTGTAAAAGAGTCAGGTTAGGATTTTAATGTAAGATGATTTGATGTGAAGCTAAGGCTAGTTTTGTAAGAAAGGTTAAGTCCCAGCTGTGTGCATGGACGACCTCTGCAGCTGTGTGCGCAGAGGGTTTTTGGGTGATTAAGAAGGTCTGCAGCTGTGTGTGCAGAGATCTGCACCTAAGTGTGCAGCTTGAGGAATTGAAGGGATCTGCAGCTGAGTGCGCAGATCAGAACTATGGTTTTTGTAAAGAGTTGAATAAAACACAGTTCTGTGGACGTAGCCCCTAAACTGGGGGTGAACCATGTTATATATTGTGTTGTGGTTCTTTTTTGTTGTCTCTGTTATGTTCTTTTATGCATTAATAAGTAGATAACTGATACGTAAGATCAATGCTAAATACTAATTTCGTTGTGAATTCCCAGTTAAGGGTCAAGCAAGACACTATTTGTTTATCTAAATGTGAAGCTATATAAGTGAATGTCAAAGATCTATATTGTATGATTATTATTTGTTAAAAGGATAAAGGTACAGTAATATCCCTCTTCTGCTTGCAGAAACCTGATTCTGCGGCACCCCATAGCTGTTTCGGGTGAGACTGCAACCTGTTTGCAGTTTGTTGCTGAAAGGGCCAACACTGTGGGTGTTTTGTTGGTGCGAAGACACAAGTATAGAACCCGGGTCTGCCCTAAGCCCAACACATTTATCCTGAAATAGGAGTATAGAGTCCTTTGAGTGCCTTGAGACTTATAGTCATCAGTGGTAGGTTCTCTCTCCATCGACAGTTTTGGGAATACATCAATGTCCCTTGATCGATGGATTGTTCCAAGTGTTCGACCTAAACACATATATTCACACTTTTTTGATTGCACTCTGTACCTTAATTCCCATTTTCATTATCGGTGGGTGATCTCGCGTCTGTTAACGGTATACATCAATGACCGGTAATCAGACGATGGACTACTATGTTCGACCTCGACACATCTATTCACATAGTAGGACATGTACTCATAGTGGTTCATGTAGAAGACCTTCCATCTTGGTGGCATTCCATGTATGCTACCTCCTTGATCATGCTAATGTTCATGAGATATTAGCTCTCGTGATTTCATTCCTATGTATATCATATATCTTCATCCACTATGGAGATCTTGATCCATTGTATATCTTCAACTATTATGGAGATCTTGATCCGTTGTATATCTTCATCCACTTTGGAGATTCTGATCTATTGTATATTGTAAGTGGCGATGACCGCACATGTCACATTTTGTATATCATGCCTATTCATGGACTTTGTACTCTTATGAATTCAGGACTGCTATATGTATTTGCAGTCATATGCAGAGATTGATAATTGTATTGTGCTAATGAGTGGCTGGTTCTTCCACCTGGGTATTCATTACTCCACTTCTGGGATGTATTTTATAATGTATTTCGGCCATCATGTTACCTCTCTTACCTCACCACACATGGTTGATCACATATTTATGGCCTTCCCTATCCCTCTGTAGACTCTTTAGACCCCATGGAATTATAATATCCTTAATGTTCCAAGATCCTCCCTAAAAAACCCCTGTTTATTGCTGTAGATGACTTTTAAACCTATACTCGCCTGTACATTCTTCTTTTGACCTCAAACCTATGTACATCTAGATGTGTGCATAAGTGCAATTTTTTTTGGAATTTTTCTCATATGAGTCTAAAGATCCTGACTCTTGGTCTTCCAAATGCCTTGAGAATGCTAGGATTTGACCCTTCATTACCCTTTTGGAGTGCTATATAAGGAACCCCTTGGATACATTAAAGAGGAGGAATTGAAGAGCAAAGAAACTATAGTTCATTGTTTCCTCAGTTTGCTTGTACTTGAGTCTGCATCCCTTTTTGTCCCTTTGGAGCACTTTGTGTTCTTCCCAAGCTTTCCTTTGTTTATGAGCTTAATATCGATAGATGGAGGATTGAGGTGGTGGAGACCCAGGTGGAGGACTCGGTTTATACGGTTTGTAGACGTGTCGACAGAGGTTGTTAGTATTGTAATCTCTTATTTTATTAATAGAAATATATTTTTCTTTCCAATTATGTGCAGTTGAATATGAATATTGAATCCATGGATGTGTTTAATTGTTTATGCATTGTTGAATATATATGCTAGAGTATGTCTAACACACAATTATAGAGCATTCTTGTCTTATTTGCTGTTGTTGAGAGTGAATTGCTAATACAAGCGTGAATTGGAAAGCTCAACAAGGATCTACTTCAACTGTCCAGAATAAGGTACGATTCAGTATCCCTTAGTGTTAGATGTTTGGTTTCTCTTGCATATTGGGAAAGATTTATTTCTAGTGTCAAAGCTGTCTGTTGTGGTACACCCCAAGCCATAGGAAGTTTTGATCCATAACAATGGTGGTAGACGCAGGTTGTCCTCAGACGTAATGAGTCTTGGCATGCTCGCATGCTAGACATGATAGGAATACCGAAAGATGTAGATGCACTAGAATGATATCTCACATGGGAAGCTACACAGGTTTTCCCTGAATGTAATGAGTCCTGGCATAGTATGCATTTTTTCCTGAGACATAATCAATCCTATCAGGTTGTCTTTGGATGTAATAAGTCTTGGCATGGTACAAAGGTTTTCCTTAGATGTAATGAGTCATAGAAGTTCAGCTTTGGATGTAATCATTATTTATGTGGTACCATGTTGGACATGATGAGAGATCATAAGGAACTTGGTGTGCTCTTGGGTGGTTCTCGCATAGTGGTATACATAGGTCGTTGTTGAGACATAATGAGTCCTAGTGTGCTCCTATGCTTGTAGAATGCGGGTTGACCATGGAGAGACATAATGTACTTGGTGTGATCCTAGACGATTATCACATAGTGGTAGACATAGGTCATCATTGAGACATAATCAGTCTTGGTGTTCTCCTATGTTGGTAGAACACAGGTGGTTAGTGGTATGCATCTGGGTTGTGCTCCATCTGCGATGACGAGATGATTCAGATACTGCTAGATGATTCAAATACGAAGAGATGACAGTAGGATATGGAGTTTATTGTAGTGTAAATGTAATGTGTGGTCCTAGGTTGTACCTACATGAGTTATTTTTCATGGATATGATGAAGAAATATATGAGGACTAGGCCTACACCCAACATGAAACAAGGCTGGATATGTAGAAACTTTCTATGACAGATAGACATATAGATGTCACTATTCATTGAAAGAAAAGATGAGAAATATGGAATTGAAAATGATGATGATTCAGTTATGATGACGTTACCAGGTGTAATGTCCCTACTTGGAAATTTGCGAAAGAGTGTTTTTTGGACAATTTTCAAGCTTCACTAGTCAAGACTATAGGGGGTTCCAACTGACTCCAAATGGTCTCTAATTTGAAAGGAATGGATATGGTGAGTCTTAGAACATTCCAATATGACCCATGAGCACATATTATATTACTTTAGGATTTTTCAACTTGATTTGGGGCTAGTAATAAAAGGGGAAAATTTACTAGGAAAATGAGGTCAAATCCCCCCCCATGGGTGAAGGCCAAATTGGATTCCCAAATCAAGTACGAACCTCTCAAATTTATGAATAGTGTATTGGGATGAATATAAGGCATATTTTTATGTCATTAATCATTTTGATTATCTCTACAAACTTATTATAAAGTGCAACATTCGCATGACCACTTTCAGGGAAATCACTTATGGGGAAATTGCATAAGTAACTTGATTTTGACATATGAAAGGTAGAGTTTAAGGTTGAGATAAGGATGTGAAATACAGAGAACATATAAATCATACAAATTTAATCCCCATAAGTATTACATACCATATAAATCCTTTCATACAAGTCTGGTATACAACTCATTCAGTATGGTAGTCAAATACATGAAAACTAGTGATTTAATAGCATGGAATTGCAATAGTTTTACATATGGATTTATTGGATTTTGAACCACAAAGAATAGGGACATGAAATTAAAGAGTAAAAAAAATATATATGGCTATCAAAAAACCATAAAACTCATAGAACATCCCTCATACAAATCTGACATAAAACTACGTCAATATTGAAGCCAAATCCATGAAAACTAGTTATTCAAGAGCATGGGAATGCGAGCCTTTCACACTGGATTTTATTGAATTTAGAGATACAGAGAATATGGCCATTAAATTACATACTTATACATAATTTATGGCTTCCACATGATCATCAAAATGATATAAAATTCCTCATACAAATATGATATAGAACTCATTCCAAAATGGAAGCCAAATACATGAAAACTAGTCATTCAAGAGCATGGTTTTGTATAGTAATCCCTCATACAAATATGATATAGTAATACTCACTCAAGATTTTTTGTCCTAAATAAATTTCAAAAATGGATTTTGAATAACCTTATTTCCTTCAAAAAAATTGCTTCAAACCTTAGCTGCAATTTGAGTAGTGGCACTCATGTACTACAATTGTGTGTTTCCAAAAGTAAAGATATGTGGATCTTTGCATATTGATATATATTGTGACATAACCACTAACACCAAAAGGATTAATCAAATCCATAAAAAAAATCTGCACAAACAATATTTATCTCCATCTTTTGGAAACATTTTTCTGAACTTTCTGAACTTTCAACCCTTTTTGCTTTTGTATAATTATTTGAAGTTGGTACCAAGTTTCCAAAATTGAATAACCAAGGTTCCAAGAAAGTTTCAAAGAGTAACCAACATGCTTATTGTTTCTCTACTCGGATTTCAATCACCTTCTCAAGTGGTGACTCAATATCCCCTATTGCTTGTTGCCCCCGAAATTGAAACCAAGCAATAACAGGATCCCATTGCTTATATTTCACCCTACTAAACATTACGAGTACAAAATATATATCATCAAAGTACATAAATACATATTACAATTGTACATCATGAAGGTACCTCATAAAAGGATCATGAAAGTGCTTGTATATCCAATTAAGTAGATCATCATGTGGCCCATACACACAAGCATCAAGTGTTATATCAAATCTGCTCCAACGACATAGGTGAGGATACCATTTCCTATAATGCCGCTCCAAAATATTGTAATATGCATCAAATAATAATAAGCCATGTGTTATTTAATCTAAGAAGTGAATGAAGAACCTCCACCAAGATCTGAACCAAATAAGGAGCATAGAAAACATGAAGACTTTAAGTGGCTCAAAGAAGTCTCATCAATACACCATTGAATATGTATATCATCATAACGTAACAAAGAATGCTGCTGCAAATGTAAACAACATGGCACTCTAGTCATGTCATCATCAAAAGGAGAGATAGGAAGTCCATACTCTTCATGTGGAACCATAAAAAACAAACCTTTCACCCATACTTCATTAGGATGAATGCTACAAAATATGGAAGTGTAGGATGTAGGAGAAAGAACCAACTCACCCAAAAGATTAGAAAGTGAAAAATTTTCATCATGTGAAGGATCCTTAGGGGTAGGATTATGCATTTCCCTCAAAAGCATGACACTTTCCTCATATGTTGGTTCCAAGGAAGTGGAATCATGCACTACTTCAAAAAGTGTGTAACCATTATTAAGAGGCAGCTCAAGCTCCTCTTCCACCACAACAAGTGATTGGTTCTCATCAATCACATATTCAAACTCATCAAGAACCTGCAATTTCCCATGCTTCTCATGATCCATCATGTCATAGAATCCTCCAAGAAATATACCATATGAAAATATGAAACATAATGTTAGCACTCTTTCGGTTAACAGTTGAAATGAAAGGGATTAAGGTGAAATAAGGTATTGTATGTATTTTTTTTACAATATGACAGAGGGGTGATGAATTAAGTGCTAAGTTGAAATACCAAAGTTTTTGTTTACCCATAAAAGCATAGGCTAAAGTTTGAAGCTGGCTAAAAATAAAGAAAAAGAGCTTGTGGTGTGTAGTGACAGGTTTCGACGATCCAGATTGTCAAGAGGGTAGTGGATATGCTGTTTGAAGTTGCAAGGAAAAATAAATTTCGGTGATAAACATAAAGGTTTAACGATCCAATCATATCCACGGCACGAATAGAATCTGCTGCATGAATATGCATGAAAAAAGATGAATTAGGAATAGACAGAAAGTTTAAAGAGTATCCTAAATCGATGATGAGGATGAAAGGTAACCAAGATCAACGTGTAGAAATTCAGGCCTGCAGTAGATTAATTTCACCCACAACAATTAACAATTGATCATGCAAAATTATCAACAATGGAGACTGAAAATGGAGCTGTAACACAAAATTATATTAACTGAGTGTATAATAGCCAACCCTATAATAACATAGCCTGCTGACTATATAGAATACATGAGCAAATCGAATGCATAAGGAAGCATCCGAATCTAGCATAAAGCAGGCTTACCCAAAATAGGCAAATCCCCCATAGGTGTAAAAAGCTGATCCCAAATCTATCAAGGACCTCACGAATTAGCAAGGGCACATAGGCAAGCTAAAGAGTGGTCAAATGGTAGCTCATACATGCTTTTGCATGGAGGAAAGAGTGGAGGAGGAAGAGGAAACAAAGCTGATTCACCTCACCTAGTCTTGCTTTCCTATGTGCCTTAAAACACTGAAAAAGCAGGCAATAAAGCAGAAAAAGTAGAAGGGCGCCTAGGAGGCCAGGAATAAAGTAGATTTGATTCCTAAGGCTTTCCCAAGCACTACATGAGTCAATTATGGCAAGTTTTACCTCTATGGATAGGAAATTAGCAACTTGCACATGGTGGGACTCATGGACTAGGCAAATAAGACAAAAATAAATGAATTAATGTCTAAGTGGGTAAATACTATGGGTTGATTATTCTAACACCCCCCCTTAAGCCTGAATTTATGAGTAATAAATCAAAATATAGGGCCTAGAAACAAGGATTAGTCACTCTTTTACATACTGCAAGTCCATATGAAACAAGGAAAGAGGCAAAACCAACTTGGGAAAATCCTCCCTTAAGCATGGACTGTAAAACAAAATTCTAGAATCTTGTCTCCACTCATGCTTTGACAGCATGATCAGCAATCCCCAGCAGTGATTTGAGATTGCTGAAAGTATTCTCACAAAATTATTTTGTGAAGATGTCAGCTACTTGTTCTGAAGATGAACAGAAGAGTAGGTGAATGGTGCCATCATGCACAAGCTCTCTGATGTAGTGCATGTGAATCTCAATGTGTCTGGTTCTCTCCTTCTGAACTGGATCCTTGTAGATTCGAATGGTACTCTGGTTATCACAGTAGATGGTAGTTGAGTACTCAGGTTTGAAACCACATTCTCGAAGTAAACCCTGCAACCATAAACACTGAGTTGCTGCATTGACAACTCCTCTGTACTCAGCTTCTGTAGATGAGAGTGCAATGGCACTCTGTTTCTTGCTTGACCAGCTGATTGGCCCTTTTGCAAGCATGAACACATAACCTGAAGTGGACTTCCTGTCAGTGCTATAACCTGCCCAATCACTGTCAGTAAAACCAATTAACTCAAGGTCAGAATTGGCTTTATAGAAAATCCCATGAGTCCTTGTTCCCTGAACAAAGCTAAGGATCCTCTTTGCTGCTTTCCAATGGATCTCATGAGGCTGATCCATATATATAGAGGCAACACTTACTGCATAACAAATATCAGGTCGAGTATGTGTCAAATACAATAAACATCCAATCAACTGTCTAGACTAAGTGTTGTTTACCATCGGTGGAGAATCATCTTCCTTCAGCTTCACTCCTGAAAGGAAAGGAGTTTTGCTTGCTTTGTAATCTTGCATTTTGAATTTGATCAGAAAATACAAGGCATATTTGGACTGGTGCACCTTGATTCCAGCTTTGGTTTGAGCAATCTCAAGCCCCAGAAACTGACTTAAGAGCCCCAAATCTATCATGGAGAAGGCTTGGTTCATAGCTCCTTTTAGGGAAGCAATCTCAGCCTGTGAGCTTCCTGTAATGAGGAGATCATCAACATATAACACAATGATCATTAATGAACCATTAATTACCTTCAGATAGACATTCGAATCATATTTGCACCGAACAAAATTCAGAGATAGCAAGAAGCTATCTATCTTGGCATACCAAGCCCTGGGGGCTTGCTTTAGCCCATACAATGACTTTCTCAACCTGCACACAAGAGAATGGTCAGTAGAAAAACCTTGGGGCTGCTGCATATATATCTCCTCAGTGAGATCACCATTCAGAAAGGCACATTTTACATCCATATGATGTACCTCCCATTGCCTTGATGTGCAATGGCTAGAGCTAGCCTGATTCAATCCATCTTTGCCACTGGGGAAAAAGTCTCATTGTAATAAATGCCATGAACCTGAGAGTAGCCTTTAGCTACCAATATATCCTTGTACTTCAGTGGTGAACCATCAGCAGCAAATTTGGTCTTATAGACCCACTTACACTGTACTAGTTTTCTCCCTGGAGGAAGATCCACTAGCTCCCATGTGTTGCTTTTCTGTAGCGAGTTGAACTCCTCATTCATGGAAGCTTGCCATCTTGGATCTCCTGCTACTTCTTCATATGTTTTAGGATCAGACTCCACCATCAAATAACATATTTCAGCAAACTCAGGGTCCTTCATGCACAGACCACTCTCAAATTGAGATCTAGTCCTCCTTGGGTCACTGGGATCCCCAGCTAACTGTCCTGCTGCATGTAGTGTCTTGGCTTCCCATTTAGGCCTTGTGGGGCTGTTTGGGTCTGAAATAAACTCATCTCCATCATAAAAATCAGAATCATCATGTTCAACAAACTTTTTACTTACTTCTTGAGGTTCAGGTGGTGAAGAGGCTTCACCAATATCCACTTCTGCAAGGGGTTCTTCTTCAAACTGAACACACCTTTCAATGAAGGCTTTGTTTGTGCTCAAGTTTATCAACTTGTACCCTTTTGAATCTTCAGAGTATCCCACAAAAATACACTCTTGGCTTTGGGGCTGCAAAGCCTTCCTCTTCTCTGTCGGGATTCTAGCCCATGCCTTTGAGCCAAAAATCCTGAAATGGATCACATCTGGCTTGTGCCCACTCCATGCTTTGAAAGGAGTCATGCCATCCAACTATTTGTGAGGCACCCTATTTTGAATATAGGCTGCACATTTGATAGCTTCAGCCCAGTACTTTGGTGGCAAATTTTTGGCCTCCATCATGCATGTTGCCATCTCCTTCAGTGATCTGTTCTTCCTCTCTGCAACACCATTTTGCTGTGGTGTGTAGGGGATAGAATGCTGCATTTGAATACTTGCATCTGCACAATAGTTAATAAACTCATTCTTGACATACTCACCACCATTGTCAGATCTGAGTGCTTTGATTTTTCTTCCACACTGGTTTTCAACCAAAGCCTTGAAGACTTTGAATAGGCCAAAAACTTCTGACTTGTGTTTCATGAAGTGAACCCAACAATACCTGGAGAAGTCATCAATAAAGTTCAATGCATATTTGGCCTGACTCATGGACATATGAGGAAATGGGACAGCAACATCACTATGAATCAGCTCGAGGGGTGCAGAGGTTCTCTCATGGATGGCTTTCTCAAATTTGTGCTTTGGGTGTTTTCCTAGGATACAGCCTTGGCATACTCCTTTGGAAAATTTTATCTTGGGCAACCCTATGACCATATCTTTCTCAG
>LPNX010730950.1:213610-227899 GCA_001517045.1 Pseudotsuga menziesii | reverse complement strand
TTTGTGGCATAGAAGGTCGAAACAAAGACTGAGTAATCAGGTCCTAGCTTCGAGAGGATGGCCAATACGAGCTGCTCATCTTTCTTTTCAATACCACACTATTTCAACTGCAAAACTAGTGCTTTGAACTTGGATAAGTATAGCTGCAGTGATTCAAAATTATTGGGACTTAGGGAAATCAATTCATTTTCGATTTGGTGTCCCCTCATCTCATCTGTCTTTCTGAAGAGTTCAGAAAGTTTCTCCCATACTTGATCCGGTGAAGTTAATCCATCGAGATGGAAAAGGAGGTCTCGGGAAATACTGAGACATAGGAGGCCATAAGCCTCATCTCTCCGATTGTGCCATTTGATCTTCTCTGCAGCAGAATTGGGCTCTGCTTCTGTAGCCATAGTCACCCTGTAGAGGCCTTTCGCTCTCAACAAGATCTCCATCTCTGCTTTCCATTCAAAATAGTTGAAGGGAGTGAGGATAGTTTTCTGTGAATCCATAGCTTTAGAAAATATGTCCCGGCTGTCAGTAGAAGGCTCCCAGTCTTGATGTCGAACCTGAAATTTTTTTTTTGAAGGAGAGTAACAACCTACAATGGATCTGATACCATGTAGAAATTCAGGCCTGCAGTAGATTAATTTCACCCACAACAATTAACAATTGATCATGCAAAATTATCAACAATGGAGACTGAATATGGAGCTGTACCAAAAAATTATATTAACTGAGTGTACAATAGCCAACCCTGTAATAACATAGGCTGCTGAATATATAGAATACATGAGCAAATCGAATGCATAAGGAAGCATCCAAATCTAGCATAAAGCAGGCTTACCCAAAATAGGCAAATCCCCCACAGGTGTAAAAAGCTGATCCCAAATCTATCAAGGACCACACGAATTAGCAAGGGCGCATAGGTAAGCTAAAGAGTGGTCAAATGGCAGCTCATACATGCTTTTGCATGGAGTAAAGAGTGGAGGAGGAAGAGGCAACAAAGCTGATTCACCTCACCTAGTCTTGCTTTCCTATGTGCCTTAAAACACTGAAAAAGCAGGAAATAAAGCAGAAAAAGCAGAAGGGAACCTAGGAGGCTAGGAATAAAGCAGATTTGATTCCTAAGGCTTTCCCAAGTGCTACATGAGTCAATAATGGCAAGTTTGACCTCTATGGATAGGAAATTAGCAACTTGCACTTGGTGGGACTCATGGACTAGGCAAATAAGACAAAAATAAATGAATTAATGTCTAAGTGGGTAAATACTATGGGTTGATTATTCTAACATGAAGGATATGGGATCCCCTGGAAGAACATGCACAAAAAAATGATAAGTTGAAGATCAAAATAACTATTAAATATTATCCTTGATCAACGGTTACGATCGTAGGTGGACGATATCAATGGCTGTTAGGTGATCCGCTCAGAAAAGTTGCACACTGTTTTAAAAATCAAAGGGGCAGCAGAAAATAAAAGTGCTGATTAAATGATGAAGGAAATCAATGGTGTGTCATGAAGGTAAGGTAAATATACAACAATTAGATGATCCTCTAAGGGAAAGTGCAGGGAACATAAACAAGGGGTTATGCAACATAATAAAAAAAGGTTAAAGTTAACAGGTGTTTGAGATGAACGGTTCAAGAGAAAAGTGGATTAAATATACTGACAAAAAGGGATCCGCCCTTGTGACATGCATGGGGATTAAAATAGAATTCCACTAACAAAAAATAAATTAGTCTCATAGATTCCAAAACTACTATTTTAGGAATATTATAAAAGGGAAGAGCACGTTTTCAAGGATTATTTGTCATTTTGTGCATTGGGAGAGGGAATCATTTTCTGCATGGACAAAGCCAAGTCAGACAACTATCTTTCTAGCCATTAGTTTTCCAGGTAGGCCACATTTTCACCCCCCTACTAATATTTGAAAATGGATAGTGGAGGTCAAGTTGAGGCTCAAGCCTTAGAGTTTCAAAGAATAGACGAGGCTTTCAAAGATATAGATGGTGGCATTTTATACTGTTTTGTCTTTTGGACCTATTCACCAACTCAAAACCAAACTAGAAGCTTTTAAGGACCAGATCACTGACCTACATGGAATATTCTAGTCCCATTTTTATTATTTTTTTCTAGAAAAAACCCTAAATTTCCCATATTTTATTGACTAGTGTGCATCAAATTACTCTTCCTCTAAGAGAGTAATCATAGACTCTGCTAAAACCAAAATCCTATGCCTTGTAAATGCCTTTGTCATCCAAGATTCTCTTATAGTCCCACTTTCATTCACCCTGAGCTGAGAATATTTCATTGAAGAATACCTAATTCACTCATTCAGGCATGCAACCACTGAGGAAAAGCAACCATTTTTATCCAAATGTTTTAGATCTGATGTATCCCTTTCCAACCAATCCTTTCCCCTGGATGTCATCCTGTTCAATGAGGAAACAAAGCTGGTTATTTCAATATTAAGTCAATTCTTAGGTCCAGATATAGACAGGTTTGTCCCTGAACTATTAATGAGTCTCTTATTCAAAATCAGTATGAGTGAGTATGAGTCTCAGTCCCTTCAACCCCCTTGCCTTAAATTTGATGAATTCCTAGCTGAAAATATCCATTCTCACCTAGTGAATTTCCACAATACCAAGCACTTCAAGTTTTAGTCATACATGATCAGAATGCTCATGTTTTTCAATGAAGAAAATTTGCAGCTCCCATAAATGGTACCTACAACAGAGATTAATAGTGACTTTTTCAAATACATGAACCTATTGATGTTTGTTACAGAGAAAAATTCCTATGGCTTGGGGTACCACAACAGACAAAGTAACCGCAGAAATCAATCCTTCCCTACATGCAAGAGAAACCAAACATCTAACACTAAAGGATATCGAAACATACCTTATTTCGGATAGTTGACGTAGATCCCCGTTGAGCTTTTCCACTCTCACTTGTATTGATAATTTGCTCTCTCAACGTTCAGCAAACAAGACAAGCATGCTATATATAGTTGTGTTAGGCCTACTCTAGCATATATAATCAATAACATAGTAAGCATTTAAAAGCATCCATGGATTCAATACTCATTTAAATACACATTATTGGACAGGAAAAGATATTTCTATTAATATAAATCAGAGATTACAATAGTGACAACCTCTATTAGAACGTCTATGAATCGGACAAATTGAGTCCTCCACCACTTCAATCCTCCATCTCTCGATAGCAAGCTCACAAGCAAAGGTAAGCTTGGGAAGAACACAAAGTGCTCCAATGGACAAAGGGATGCAGACTCAACTATAAGCTCTGGCAACAATGGACTATAACTTTCTTGCTCTTCAATTCCTCCCCCTTTCAATGTATCCAAAGGGTTCCTTATATAGTGCTTCAATGGGGTAATGGAAGGTCAAATCTGATCGAACTCAAGGCATATGGAAGGCCAAGAGACAGGTGACTCGGATCCACATCAAGGAAAACTCCAAAACTATTTGGCCTTTTGCACACATCTCGATCTACGCGGGTTTAAGGGTCAAATCCACGTATATAAGTGAAAATATGTTTAAAATTTGCGTATAGCAAATAATGCATGTTTTTAGGGATGATCTTGGAAACATAAAAGGTACAAAAATGGTCCATGGGGTCTAAAACGTCTGCAGAGGGACAGGGAAGGCCATAAAGGTGTGGTCCACCATGTGTGGTAAAATCAGCTGTAACAGATGCCCCCTAATGTGTGAGGTCAGAGGGGTCATACGATGGATGAAATACATTATAAGTCCATCCTAGAAGTGGAGTGATGAAGAAGTAGGTGGAAGAACTAGCCATCCAATAGTACAATACAATAATCAAACTCTGCACATAACTGCAAGTAGATATAGCAGTGCCGGATACATTAGAGTACAATGGCCATGAATACGCATGATAAAAAATATGACATGTGTGGTCATTGTTGCTTACAATATAGATAGATCTGAATCTCCATGATGAATATATACAAAGGATCATGATCTCCATGAAAGCTGAAGGTATACAATGGATCAAGATCTCCATAATGGCTGGAAACATTTGACATATACTGGAATCAAGTCACGAGAGCTGAAATCTCATGAACACTGGCACAATCAAGAATGTAGCATATATGAAATTCCACCAATCTAGAAGGTCTTCTACATAATATGCTATGAGTACATGTCCTACTATGTGAATAGAGGTGTTGAGGTTGAACATAGTAGTCCATCATCTGATTACCGGTCATTGATGTATACCGTTAACAGACGCGAGATCAAGCACCGATAATGAAAATGGGAATCAAGGTACTAGAGTGCAAACTAACAAGTGTGAATAAATGTGTTGAGGTCAAACACTTGAAAGGATCTGTTATCCCTAAAGTTGAACCTAGACTACGGGATTCAAGCTTAAGGAAATCTTTGTTTAAAAATGCATAAATCAAATAAAATCAAACTTAAAACATAGGTTGGTATCAAACTAGGGCTAATAGAACCTCACAGTACTAGAAGACACTAGGCTAGTATTACTTGTTTGTACAGTTTTCACAGTTTAGGAATGAAATCAAAACATCACACAATTTACAATGAACAGAGCTGGTATATATCATAGATGGGTAAATACAGGTGTTCATAAGAAGATCAAAGCATGTGATAGGCTGGCAAATCAATGAGGGCTGCAAGACAAACTGTAGAAACCATATAACACAAAATACAATACAACATTCAAGAGTAAGGATTCTATGATCCTGAAAACATGAAGTGAAACTGTTACTGTGTATAAATATATAAAGATAATTGTTTCTCTTGATAAGAATTATAGAAATGGAATATGAATGACCATATACTTAAAAGAATTACCAGAGAAACAATTCATGCAATACAGAAACAAATCATCATCATACTTCATTCATAAACAGAACCTGTTTGAAGCTGCAAAATGTTCATGCTACACAGATGTGCTTACAAATCATCAAGCATGACTCCCAAAACTGCCAACCTGCAGTCCCCTGTGTTCTCCTGAAAGGAAGAACTCTCTCCTCTCACTCTTCGCTGGGACCTCTCCTAATATTACAATATATAGAGTTTTTTTTTTATTGAGCTCCCAATCCTCCTGGATGAGCTCGATTACAAAATATTCCATTGCTAAGAATAACAATAAGATGAGCTGGAACAGCTTAATATTCCGAGATTTTAGGAACTAATTTGATTCTAGGAAATAAGTCTGAAATAGTTGTAGATGCTCGTAGATGTGTTTGAGTCTATACGAAGATCTGGGACTCAATGTAGAAGTTTCTGGAACCAATGTGAATAAGATCACAAAATACTCTGTATTCTGTTTTTAATGCTAAAATGATGCCAAAGATATCGATGAAATTCTTGGGAACTACTTGCTTCGACGCCCTTGACATCTGGAAACTCAAAGTTTTGACTAATTGTTAGGAAAATCGAAAATTTCATTCCCCGTAAGCTTCCCTTCCATGTGGCTTGGTTTGCACTTCACGCTTGGCTTTTATGCCCAGAAATCTAGGACTTATATATCTCCCGTTGCCACCTATTTCTTTGATTTGAGATTTGATATAAAAAACAAGATATTTATTTGATACCCTGGCACTTGAAAACGCCCAACATTTGGCGTTTGGATACTTAATATTTGGACTCCGGCTCCAACTTTTCAATGATAGCTGTACATATAATAGCTTTGGACTCAAATCTTTCCCTTAGCATTCTGAGCAATCCTACGCCCAATCTCTTCTCATTCACAGTTAATTGGTTGCAATGAATGTCACATTTGCAGCATGAAATTTGTGATGACTAGGTAGTTCTGGGATGCATTCTCCTTTGGCATTATTTAAAATAGAAACCAAGCTAACTGCAAATAGCGTATTCATGTTTTCATGGAAGCTTACCATCAGCACACTGAAGACTTATCTTTGACCTTTGGTTCATTGTATTTCAGAAGTAGTTCTCCCCTCCACCGACATTCCTCCACCACTTGGGAAAATCTCTCTATTGCTGGGAATTTTATGTAATTTGATAATTGCATTTGATTTCTCATATTCATTACAACTTTGATGTTTTTACAAAGGCATTCATCATAAACCAGCTATGTATTCATCCTTCATCTGATATTTCTTACAAAGCAGCAAGTGAACTCTAATCATATTTTATAAGCAACTGACAACAGATTCCTTTAAACACTCCAGTAAGGTGTACTATTTATGCAAACCCTGCATATTTCAAAATATTTCAAAAGCATCTCCACTACTGGGAGCAAGAAAGAACACTTAGCCTCCTCGGTGTCAAGATTTATGATGTTTGTATGTCACCTAAGTTCAACCACTTGGCATTTGTATGAGTACTGTATGAAACATGTAATTGGTGAACATATTTGTACTTCCATATATCCATAATGATTTTATTCTTAATCGAGACTTTGGCACTAAACCCCTATTTTTCCAAATTTTAAAACCATTACAAATAATAATTTTGTTGGAGTAGATCTGGAGATAACATCTGGCTCTGTCTGGGGATGGCATGCTCCCTGCGAGCTGCCAAGAACAAGTAGACTTGTGCCTTTCCATTGAAAACCATCTCTGATAATTACACCCTGTCCTGCCATTTACTGCTTTTGAAAATAAGAGTATTGGTGCCTTGTTTCCATTGGGCTCGAGTCTTCATCACAAATCTCTGCTACTTAATAAATCACTGACTGAATCTTTAAACTACTCTGAAAACTGGAATAATCTTCTCACAACCATATGATCACACTGTACAAACCTTAAAGAAATGCTTGAAGCATCAAGCTTATTTATTTACAGCTGCTACACTAATAAAAAACTACTTTCTTTTGATCAGGTAAAATCATGCTTCCAGTGAAGCCAGACAAGTATCTGAACACTTAATGAAAGTCTTGATCTGTGTATGAGCAAAATGAAGACAGGAACAACAATCATCATATGTCTGCAATTTTGATTTTCAGATTTTTCATATAATGTATACTGAAACCTTGAATTGATAAATTCCTTGATGTAGTCAGCTACTGGGTCATACCATTTCCTCAGTTGTGAATTATCAAACTCGTCCTTATTCTCAATCCTGATATCAAAAGACAGCTGAAAAGGGCTTTGGACTAACAACTCCTGTAAAGATTCAATCTCTTTCTCAACAAATTCTTTTAAAAATATGACTTTAAATTCTGAGTTTGACATTAGATAAGAAGACAAAATGGAAGAAAATTTTTCATCAATGCTCATATCACTCCATTCCTTAAATTTTTTAATGGAAAGAAAATCTGCCCTAAACTCTGTCTTCTCCATCCATATCTTCAGAAATATAATCCACAAATTTATTGATGATCTAATTGACCCTACTGGAAAATCTTCTGATCTGGAAATGATGCATAAAGGGGACCATGGAATATGAAAATTCATTTCAGAAGAAAGGAAAAGACAACCTCCCTTTGACAAAAACAATCCGACATTTGAGCTGCTCAAAGACTCCATATAATCAACAAATGGATCAATGAAGTTATAAGGAAATACCTCTTGTTGAAGATTAAAATATCTCTGTATATCCTTTTCCTCATAATGGCTGCCACTTTTAGCTACCTGCAAATTGGATTGCAAATATGGCTACTCAATGTCTTCTACAGAGTCAGGATGGTTGATTTCTACACAATACTGCTCCTCACCAAAATTTGATTCATAGTTGTCATACTCCTGTTGGCTGCCCCTCAAATCAACAGAGGGTGATGTAGGGATCTGCTCTGTTTCATCTGGATACTCATCATAGATTAGGATATCTTCAGAGTGAATCGGCTGATGCTTATCTAAATCTAGAACTTCAATGTCTTCTCCTGGAGGTTCCACCGATATGTTAATGTCTTCACCTGGAAGTTCCAAATCTAGAATTTTAATGTCTTCACCATACAATAGAGCATTCTGATCAATTTCTAAAGACGAAGATTTCTGTTCTATGATGCTCTCATCAATTTTAATATCAGAATTTTGAAAAATTTCTTCTTGTGAAACAGAATTAGAGGAAGATAATAAATCTTCTTCTTTTTTCATATCATAATCACAGGCCTCATCTTCACTACTGGAAAAATCTGCTTCTAAACTCTGCATATATAATGCATATCCCCTACAACAATCCTCAAGAATGCACTCATCTGGGTATATCCTCTTATAATATGAATTAAAGGTATCATGAAAGTCTTTCAAAGAGGAAATACTAGAAGGAGGAAGATTTCTGTACCAGTTTCTCGCACTACCATCTAATGAATACATAAACATTTTCATCAATACATCTTCATGATGTATATTTAGCTGATCCATGTATTGATGAAATTTAAGTACATGATATGCTGGATTTTCATCTTCCCTTTCTAGGAATCGCGAAAGAAAATCTCCCCATTCATCCATGGTAGGTACTGTATTTGGAAAGCCAGGAATATCTGAGAAATTGAACGGAGCCAATCTCTGTGCCACCATGGTTTCAAAACGCTTACACATCTTGTAAAATCGCCTCTGGATTCTTCGAACATGGAGTCGCCCGGTGAATAAATCTGTAGTCTAACTAATGCCCGGCTCCTATCCACCATCAAGAGCTGGATCTGATCTTTGTCATTCTTTCCCGGGGAAGATATATTCACTCCTCCATCCCCGGCAACGATGCCAGAAGATATTATCCCTAAAGTTGAACCTAGACTACGGGATTCAAGCTTAAGGAAATCTTTGTTTAAAAATGCATAAATCAATAAAATCAAACTAAAAACACAGGTTGGTATCAAACTAGGGCTAATAGAATCTCACAGTACTAGAAGACACTAGGCTAGTATTACTTGTTTGTACAGTTTTCACAGTTTAGGAATGAAATCAAAACATCACACAATTTACAATAAACAGAGCTGGTATATATCACATATGGGTAAATACAGGTGTTCATAAGAAGATCAAAGCATGTGATAGGATGGCAAATGAATGAGGGCTGAAAGACAAACTGTAGAAACCATATAACACAAAATACAATACAACATTCAAGAGTAAGGATTCTATGATCCTGAAAACATGAAGTGAAACTGTTATTGTGTATAAATATATAAAGATAATTGTTTCTCTTGATAAGAATTATAGTAATGGAATATGAATGACCACATACTTAACAGAATTACCAGAGAAAAAATTCATGCAATACAGAAACAAATCATCATCATACTTCATTCATAAACAGAACCTGTTTGAAGCTGCAAAATGTTCATGCTACACAGATGTGCTTACAAATCATCTAGCATGACTCCCAAAACTGCCAACCTGTAGTCCCCTGTGTTCTCCTGAAAGGAAGAACTCTCTCCTCTCGCTCTTCGCTGGGACCTCTCCTAATATTACAATATATAGAGTTTTTATTTTATTGAGCTCCCAATCCTCCTGGATGAGCTCGATTACAAAATATTCCATTGCTAAAAATAACAATAAGATGAGATGGAACAACTTAATATTCCGAGATTTTAGGAACTAATTTGATTCTAGGAAATAAGTCTGAAATAGTTGTAGATGCTCGTGGATGTGTTTGAGTCTATACTAAGATCTGGGACTCAATGTAGAAGTTTCTGGAACCAACGTGAATAAGATCACAAAATACTCTGTATTCTATTTTTAATGCTAAAATGATGCCAAAGATATCGATGAAATTCTTGGGAACTACTTGCTTCGACGCCCTTGACATTTGGAAACTCAAAGTTTTGACTAATTGTTAGGAAAATCGAAAATTTAATTCCCCGTAAGCTTCCCTTCCATGTGGCTTGGTTTGCACTTCACGCTTGGCTTTTATGCCTAGAAATCTAGGACTTATATATCTCCCATTGCCACCTATTGCTTTGATTTGAGATTTGATATAAAAAACAAGATACTTATTTGATACCCTGGCACTTGAAAACGCCCAACATTTGGCATTTGGATACTTAATATTTGGACTCGGGCTCCAACTTTTCAATGATAGCTGTACATATAATAGCTTTGGACTCGAATCTTTCCCTTAGCATTCTGAGCAATCCTATGCCCAATCTCTTCTCATTCACAGTTAATTGGTTGCAATGAATGTCACATTTGCAGCATGAAATTTGTGATGACTAGGTAGTTCTAGGATGCATTCTCCTTTGGCATTATTTAAAATAGAAACCAAGCTAACTGCAAATAGCGTATTCATGTTTTCATGGAAGCTTACCATTAGCACACTGAAGACTTATCTTTGATCTCTGGTTCATTGTATTTCAGAAGTAGTTCTCCCCTCAACCGACATTCCTCTGCCACTTGGGAAAATCTCTCTATTGTTGGGCATTTTATGTAATTTGATAATTGCATTTGATTTCTCATATTCATTACAACTTTGATGTTTTTACAAAGGAATTCATCATAAACCAGCTATGTATTCATCCTTCATCTGATATTTCTTACAAAGCAGCAAGTGAACTCTAATCATATTTTATAAGCAACTGACAACAGATTCCTTTAAACACTCCAGGAAGGTGTACTATTTATGAAAACCCTGCATATTTCAAAATATTTCAAAAGCATCTCCACTACTGGCAGCAAGAAAGAACACTTAGCCTCCTCGGTGTCAAGACTTATGATGTTTGTATGTCACCTGAGTTCAACCACTTGGCATTTGTATGAGTACTGTATGAAACATGTAATTGGTGAACATATTTGTAATTCCATATATCCATAATGATTTTATTATTAATCGAGACTTTGGCACTAAACCCCTATTTTTCCAAATTTTAAAACCATTACAAATAATAATTTTGCTGGAGAGAACCTGCCACTAATGACTAGAAGTCTCAAGGCACTCAAAAATGACTCTAGATTCCTATCCCAGAATAAATGATCTAAAGTAAATGGGATGAATCATTGGAAGGAGGGTATTAATGCATCCCTCATCATCCAACATGAGGTACTCAGCAAGGCTGTATAATGTGGAAGGACTCGATCATAAAGTGCATGAACCAGTATCGGTACCAGGAATGGGTGACATGCAAAGTCAAGAGAACTGAGGAATGGCCGACTCAGGTTTCAACTTCCTTTGAACAAGAGGATAAAGGTGAATGGTGACTAAATGTAGGCAACATAGACTTGACATACAAAACTGGGACATCTTTGCGACATAGGAGGCATCGACAGAGGCTCCATAGGGACTGGAAGCTTAACCATTCGGTGGAGATAAACTCAGAGAAATGAGTACAGCTCCTAAAGTCAAACTATTAACCCAACCAATGGATGTGATATATAGTGCTCTGTTTGAAGGCGACACGACTCAACTGCTGCCAAAAATAACATCTTTTCTTGTTCGACTTTTTGGTTTTTTGATTTTTTTTTGGACTTTTTCAAATATTTTGAAAATCTTGAAAAAGAATAAAAGTGCTTTATAGTTACAACCTAGGAGGAGATGAGTGTCAATAGGCAAACAAACTAGTTCCAAGTAGTGAAACAAACCTATTCTCAATGCAAGGACACATGTGTAGGATAACGACACTCAGGGGAAAGTCCCCTCCCAGTAAAAATAGGGAATCAAGCTGCAAAGGATATATAAAATGGCTCTGCGTGGCTAGACATGAGACAAGCTCGAGCTATATGGCTTATAATCAAAGTCAAGGAAGCTGGCATAAGGCTTAATGAGGCAGGAAAAAATCATGATAATGCAATTACAACTTGACATAAGGGAGTCATGGGGACAAAGGCCAACAAAAAGATCAAGAGGAGTATGGGGCTCTTACGCAAAGACATGGCGATACTATACAAAGGACTCCCACACCCTAAAGGGAAAAATGTCGGCATGGGCACCAAATGCAACAAAGGAGCTAACTAGGGCACCCATGTATGGTCAAGCTCTACCATTCACATCATGTCACTTCTAAAACAACAAGAAGGATCCATGACAAGATAGAATGGGTTTGTACCTAAGGTTATAATGAAATGGTCATAAGGTCATGCAAAATGCACATGGATGTGAAATCTAACCTATATGATAGTTTAGACATAATACCTAAGAGTGGCACAAACAGATCAAAATAATGGTCGAAATGGCACTCAAAACAGACTCCTACATCATCAGATTAGTCCAAAACGGTCCAAAATGGTCAGAAACGGTACAAAACTATAGAAAGGGGGTAAAAAATTTCAAAAATTTCAAATTTTTTTATAAATAGTAAAAAATTCAAAAATTACATAGCATTTGAAATTTTTACCCATTTGAGCTTAGAACTTCAAACGCGAATTCCTGGAGCTTCGTTCGGCGAAATTCGACACCGTTTGTTCCAGGTAACTCCCCATGTCCTCCTCTTCCATTTTCATGTAAATTTTTTCAATTTCCATGGTCAATTTTTTACTTTTGGCCAGTATAAATGGGTTTTTTCCGCGTATAGGGCTAGCTATACGCGGAAAAACCTCCCAAACCTGTGTACATACGTGGATGTTTTGCAAACAGTTGTGTATGTGGCCACGTGCATGGTTTTTTAAGGTATCTAATGACCAAAAATTATTTTTAATGTGCAGGATGGTTCTAGAATGGAGGGAGGGGGAACACGGAGACGTAGAAGAGGCTGTTCGGGGTGATTTGATGGCTCAATAAGCTCTATGTGCATGTGGGCTATACACGTTTTGGTGTCTTGGTAGCCTGAGGGCCAAACCAAGACTCGTGCAGATGCTAGTAGACTACTGGGATCCAGACTCACAGTGTTTCCATATCGATGGGATGTTCCTCACTATAGAGGTGGAGGACATATACTTCATTACAGGATTGTCTCGACAGGGAGAGGTGGTGAACCTACGCTCTCGTGGGCCCGAAGGTGGCCTCACCATTGATGAGTACATTACAGTATAATGTTTTTCAAACACAAAAAAGGTTGGGAGTCAAATCCCGACAAAATCCATCTAGGTGCTAGGACTGAAGGCCATACTATTGGCACTCGACAGGGTAGTTGGTCTAGCATCACTCCACTAGGGCTCGTGACCATTGATGTTCTATGCAGTGGAGTGCATGAGACCTGCAGTTTACGATTGGAGCACTGCGTTGTTGAGTAACATGAAGTAGCAGCTCAATGACTGCAAGATGGGTAGGGTATGAAACTTCCGTTTCGACAGTATACTGAGCATGTTCTTCTTTGAGCATGTTCCGGGGATAAGCCCTAGAGCTGACGTTCCTCCTCATGGGGTTCGAGATCCGACCCAATGACATTGAGTGGATGCTATGCTCAGACTGGGCAGAGGTAGGGTGTCTAACCCCTACCCAACTGATTTATTTCCATGGTGGCGACGACAGATTATTTCCATCGATGATTATCCCTATGCAGGAATAGATTTTTGGGGAGATCCCGACATGCCCCTACCACTAGGAGCAGCATACGGTGACATTGGTAACGAATCCCAAACCCTCCTTTTAAAGTTTTTTGAATTATTAAATTTTTTTTTTGGTTTTTTGATATATAGACTCAAAAGGCATGTTTTGGTGTGACGACACATAGTGACAAGCTGTCATATGTATGCAGATGTTGAACCATGGTGGCCTGACAGCTTCCCTCATCATAGATGGAGAGGAAGAGAAGATGATATCATGGGTTTGGATGCGGAGCGGATGCTCTAAAGCATCTACACAAACTTTGTATGATTGACACACCAGGTACCCATGGCGCAAGTCGAGGACTTGTCTGAGGCCATGCAGTGTTAGGTGGTTGGGGTACCACGAGCATGGGTTTGGTTATTCCAACGACTAGCTAGAGCCGTGGTGTGCTACCATGATTATAACCCCCCTCCTCCTCCACCATAGGCTTAGATACCTGAGAGTGATTCCTTTTTGTACTACCATGTATTATATTTTGGTGGCTCAGAAGCCCCATTTTTGTATTATGACACTTATGTATTATGACGTCACATTTTGGATGTTTAATGAAAAACTTTTATGATGATCGATTTTATTTATTTACATATGTGTACAAATGTATGTTTGTGATGTGTTTATGGTCTATGAAACAAATTCCAATCTAACACATAGTTAGCATATGAGTCAGCAACTTGATTAAAAATTCTTGGAACATGTATGTATGTTATGTTGTCAAATTGTCGTTCTAACAATCTCACACGTAAGAATCTTCGTAATAATGTTAGATCCCTAATACGATACAAGCCATTAAGTTGTGATACTACTAACTCTGAATCAAGACGTACCTCAAGATAGAGAACACCATGTGAAATGGCATCCCGTAATAGCTCGATAACGACACTATACTCAGCAACATTGTTCGAAGAAGGCC
>LPNX010730950.1:0-213139 GCA_001517045.1 Pseudotsuga menziesii | reverse complement strand
CCTCCAAAATTAATCAATATTATTTTATTATTTTAACTATTATTTTATTATTTTCCTTAGGAGGCCCATTTTAGACCCCAAAATTCCTCTAATGAAACATACGCCTCTTGAAGACAATACTGACCCATAGGAGTATAAATCACCCAAGCAATAGAGGCTTAGTGTTGAGTGTGGTGGCTAGCACCATCAGCAAATCCTATGTAAGCGGAAGACTCCATTGACATCTGCCATAAGAAATGAAAGCTAATCAACAAACCTGATCACCATAAGAAAACCTAACTATGCAAAAAATTGTACAATAATATACAATAATCAGCCTTGGCTGAAGATTATGCATAGTACTTTTTAAGATAGAGCCCATTTTAGGCTCCGCCAAGGCTGTCCCTTCATAATCCACCATCTCATAGGTGCCCTTCTCTAACACATGTTTGACCACATAAGGACCATGCCACATGGGATTAAACTTCCCTTCCCCCAAGGGTTCTTTAGATTGGTCCCACAAAAGGACCAAATTTCCTTCACTAAACCTCCTCAGACAGACAAAATTATCATATGGGACCTTAACGCGACGCTTATTTACTTCTAGAGCCGCTAAAGCATCTCGGCGCTGCTCATCAAGATGCTCTAAGTGGACCAAATGTTCCTCCAATGTGGAAGTGTCTGGTAAAATATCTATGGCTAGCTTCAATGAAGGGATTTCGCATTCAACCGACAATACAGACTCCACCCCATGTATGAGCTGATATGGAGAAAAACTGGTGGGAGTATTAACCGTGGTCCTATAGGCCCACAAAGGAGGATATAACATGATATGCCAATTCATTTTTCTTTGTGTGATGGTTCATTGGATAATGGATTTAATTGATTTGTTCACTGCTTCAACCTATCCATTCACCTAAGGGTAATAAGAAGAGGAGTGCTCCTGCTTATACCCTAACTTCGAGGCCAACTCTTCCATCATTCGATTTTGAAAGTGCCTACCATGGTCAGTGACAAGCTCTTTCTAAATACCGAATTGAGTAATAATTTGGTTGAATATGAAATGTGTGGCTGTCTCATTGTCAGATTTAATTGTGGGCATAGCCTCATCCCATTTCGTGAAGTAATCAACAACCACTATAATATGATGATGCCCCCCAGTCGAAGTTGGGTTACAATCCATGAAGTCAAGCCCCCACTTGGTGAAGGGACTGGTGGTGATAATTGGATGTAATGGGGTAGGATGTGAGCACATATTGCATTCAAACACTTGGCAAGGGTGACACTTCTTGACTGCATTGACACAATATTTAAAGATCGACGACCAAAAATATCCCGCTCTCAATATTTTTTGGGTTGTAGAAAGCCCAGATAAATGACCACCACACGCCCTTCCATGGCAATCATTTAGCACAACCTCAGCCTCTTCATGGGTTAAACAACGACGTAAAATGGAATCTACCCCATGGCGGTACAAAGTGTTATCCACTATAAGGTAGTTCTTAGATACGCGACGTAATCATCATCACTCGTCCCGTGAAAGGTGAGTAGGGACCTTCAATGTTTGTAAATTTATGATAATATCCCCATACCATGAATCCAAAGTTGAGATAAGGAAAATATGCTCATCGAAAAATGTATCCTCATAAACCTCCTCCTCCTCCTCACTTGGGAAATTGGAAATGAGCTCCACAAAAATTAACGATTTCTTTGATTTCGCTAAAACAAACTTGAGATCGAATTTTTGCAAAATAAAAATCCATTTATTATACTTTCCCCCGATCATCCTTCTAGTGAGGACGAATTGAAATGGATTGACATGAGCTACCACCAAGGTCTGGTGAAGGAGAATGTAGTGTCTCATGGAGCTCCTCATCCTCCTGAACCAAAACCATACCAATCGTCTCCATGCATGTGGCCACATAAATAAAAAAGTCACAGCTATAGTTGGGTGGACTAAGCATGGGGGTCGATGCTAAGGCTCGCTTAAGAGCATCAAAGGAATCCTGGACTTGCTCATCCCAGCAAAAGGTAGTGTCCATATTTAAAAGATGCATAAAGCCTTTAGTCAAATTGGCAAAGTTAACCACGAATCTCTGTAAGAAGTTTGCCATGCCTTGCAAACATTGAAGATGTGTAATATTTCTCGGGGCAGACAATTGAAGTATTGCCTCAACCTTTAAGGGATCAACTCTTATACCCTCCTTAAAAAAAATGAACCCTAGTAAGCGACCAATTTCACGCAAAAGATGCACTTATGTGGATTTAACCTAACCTGGTAGTGGCGGCATATTTTGAATACTAATCTCAAATGGCAAGAATGCCACACTCTCAGCTAAGAATGAGTAGCAAGGTCATCCAAAAAGACTTCAATAATCAATTTGAGATCGTGAAAAATCAAGGTCATAGCCTACTGAAATGTGGCTCCGGCATTTTTAAGACTGAAAGGCATATTCTGATATGCAAACGTACCCCAAGGACAAACAAATGCAGTTTTGTGTTGATCCCTAGGTTTGATCTAAATCTGATTATATCTGGAAAATCTATCCATAAAAGAAAATACCTCGCTTCCCGCACACTCATCCAAAATCTGATCAATAAATGGTATGGGAAAATTATCCTTAAGACAAGCACAGTTTAAATCACAGAAATCAGTGCATATACGGATCATTCCTTGCTTCTTATAAACCAAAATGGGGTTTGAAACCCACTTCGTCAAGGGAATGGGATAAATAAAACCGGCTTTTAACAACTTTTCTAACTCAGCCTTAATCATGGTTGCTTTTCTAGGATTCACTGCACGTAAACGTTGTCGAACAGGATTCACATTTGGATAGGTATTAATTTCATGTTCGACAATATGAGGGTCGATACCTGGCATTTCCTTGTATTACCAAGCAAAGACGTCACAAAATTATTTGAACAGCTCAGTGTATTCCTGAATCTCAGCATGGGAACGTTCTTCCCCAATATAGACATTCTCAATCTTGCCAGGATCACGAGAGATATTGATAGGAATAGTAGGTGATATATTCACCATGTTTCCACCATCCATCTGACCAGGAGATATTAATGGAACCACGGGGCTACCAATATTATCACTAAGAATCTCCCTAAAGTCCTCACGATCCAAATGGTCAACCTCGGGAAGAAAATAAGATCTATGATGTAACTCTTCCCAAGGTTGCTCAACCCTAGACATGGCCTCAATAATAGCTTCATCTGATGAAAAAACACTATTAAGATAATCATGTGCATGAGAGGACTCAACTGCCCATGCAAGCAGCACATACATGTCCTCCTCCTCCATCCGCGAAGAGGAAGGACTAGGTTCTGCAACACCATCAAGATTCGCTTGATATGCAATCATTGCTGTAGGCAATGACATGTTCATTTTGATAGGTCTGTTTGAAGGACTCGGTGTAGGAAGAATCCAGGGATATTCCATATGGGTAGTGCGAAAAGACATCGAATTCAATGAAGATGAAGCCCCATTGAAACTAGATCTGATCATAAGGACAGGTGCAGGACAACTAAATGTCCCCATAAAGGATGGATACATGCCTACATCCACACTCCCAGTTGCCGACTGAGAATGATCGATAATCGGGATAGAAGCTCCCGACGATTCACTAACACTTAGATTTTTGAGTGATGTCTGATCAATCGTAACAATCTTCCCATTAAATGGAAAGCATATAACTCAAAATAGAGAAGAGGCTATGACTTGCATACTATACATCCAATTCTGACCCAGTAAAAGATTGTAATCAAGGGGCGCATCAACCACCTTGACCTTGATCATGACGGTCTTCCCTCCCAAACTGACCTTAAGAGAAGGAAGAATTCCATGCAGCCAAAATGATCTACCATCAAAGGCAGTCAACATGGTAGCGGATTTAGACAACTTGAGAGAACCCAAACCCTTCCAACATGACAAATACATCACAGAAGCAACATCGCCTTCATCCATCACAGTGCATGTGACGGTCATGTTAAGACATTCTACATGAATCAAGAGAGACACATAGTAAGGCAAGCAAGGATGTAGTCCCATGGTTTCAAATTTGATGATGGAATAAGAGTTATCATCATTCACCCCAAGAGCAGAAAGCAAATATTTCCTTTGTGAAGGACAACTTTGAAGAACTTGAAGTGTAGACATCGCACAAGGAGTTTGGCCCGAATACTCGACAACAGAATAGTTCTGGGCAGCTCAGGCATTAGGATTGTGCCCCGAATGCTTTAGGAATCCCTTAGGAATGTGAGGTTCAATATTAGGTTTATCCATAGGGTTTTTAATACGCAAAGGCCTCTCAATAGGAGGGGGTTCCTTCCCAAGGTCTGGTTGTGATTAACCATAGTCTTTCGCATGAGTCACAACCTTAGTAGCATGCACCATGTTGATGCACCCATGACCAGTACTGGTTTTTGACGGATTTTGATCTCCAATCAACGTAGAATGAGGATCATGGGTCCTCAAGTTCATATTTTTATTATGGGGTAAAGGATTGGTTAGCACAACTGGGCCCTGTGCTATGAACCTTGAGGCGTCTTCCATATGAGGTCACAAGTGAGTGAGGTGGTCATCCTAGCACAATTTGTAAGGAAACTTAACCTTACATTTAGACTGCTTGTCCCCCCCAGCATTATGGTCATTCTTGTCATTAAAATTGGAATTTTTGTTCTTGTTCCCACCCTTATGATTGTTTTTACCCTTTTTCTTATTCCTTTCGGGCTATTGGTTTCCCTTCTGGTCCAACGATTGCATAGAAAGTACACTCCCCGTTTAGGTGGGTTGAGACGAAGCCATGGATTTTCCTGGAGTGGATTGATTGACAGACAATTGACTCACTTGTTTCATAACCGAATCCACAGGTTTGGCACTTGTACAACCCACAATGCCATCGGCATGTGGTCTAGGCTTGATCTTGGGATTGAAACTAGAACGCGGAGCATTAGGTATGATCTCATATAATAGTATAGATTGAGCATAAATCAAATCCAATTTCTGTGCCCTAAAAATTTCTTGTTCCTTGTTCTAAACTCCGGATGTAGAAACATCCTTCGCGATGTAAGGTAGCAACGATTTAAGGAACCACTCAAGGAGAAACTCCAGCGGTATGAAAGCTTTAATCAACCTCTTCCGTCTACGCCACTCTTGGATATGGTCTGAGATATGTGTGGATTTGTCTTGCCAAAATGTTGACAAGAGTTTTGTACCAACATTGTAATGTACTAGTAGCTGGAAGTGATTAAGGAAAGTCATAGCAAGATCATCGAACAAAACGAATGCCCCCCTCAGTAACTCTATGTACCATTTCTCTACAGGACTGGTAAGGGTGCGTTGAAATAGCCTTAAAATGATCGAATAATCATGTAAGGAGTTGGAAGAGCACCAAAGGTGAAAGGTAGTGACATGTTCACTAGGATCTTCTCTTGGTTTGCCCTCAAATTTAGGAATGTCTGAGGGAAGCTTACTAGGGACAACTGGCCAAGCCGGGTCATGAGATACAGGATCGTTCATTAGTCTTGATAAGTCAGGTAAATTTAACGTTGTGAGGAAAGGGAGACTAGGTTGAGTCGGTCTATGCCACGCTCCTTGGTAGTTTTGGTTCATATAAGGATGACTACTATAAATACCATGGCCTTGGCCATAATATCCTCCTCTCGTTTGACCCGTATAGGGTGGCATGGAAGCATTATGATGTAGTGTACCTTGACTATGCGGTGCTACAAATCCATAATTAGAGGAGTAAGCCGGTTGTTGATACCTGTACCCATAAGGTTGATATCTTGGTCCATACTGTGGTCCATGAGATTGTCCATGGGAAGCTCCATAAGATGTCCCATGGGATATCCCATGAGAAGCTCCATAAGTAGGGATATGGGGAACTCCTTGCGATGGACTGTAAGACCCTCCAGAAACAGGAATATGACCTCTCGATACAATGAGAGATGCTTGATTCTGAGATACTACTGTGTGAGTAGTCACAGTACAAAGCTAACTAGTAGCAACATTCTGAGCTGAAGGACCATAAGAACGCGAGGGAGGAAGGGTTGTCAAAAATGCATTCGAAGGAGTAGGAATCGAGGATGAATGGACATGTGAAGGGATGTAAGTGGTATTCCCTATCGTCACTCATCTTGGTTCTGGTATCCACATATGACTACTAACATTAGGTCTAGGATGGGCACGTGAAGTAGCTTCCACTGCTGGGATGGAAGGTGCAATGTGACTAGTGCTCCCAAATCTCTCCACATGGAAAGGAATAGGAGTGCCCCCAGGCATAGTGCTAGGTTCAATTTCTGACTCGGCATGATGTGCTGGATCATGTGCAGGGATATCAAGCATGCCATAACTAACATTACTAGTGCTTGTGGGTTCATGGTTAGTCTCATCTCCCGAAAACCAATACCGACGACCTGTGAATGAGGGATCATAATTGGAATGTGAAGTTTTATCTGGTGAAGGATCATATACAGGAGTAGGATCTTCCTCCCCAACCTCTTGAGGTGGAGAAGACATCTCAGGAATCTCATCCTCATGATCTCCCATCATGTGTGAATCAATGTGAGAAGTAGTCCGCCTGGAATGTCTATTTCTCTCTCCCAAAGGAAGAGGAGATGTGGAAGGTGAAAGTCTTGCTAAACAATGAGAACGACGAAGTGCTACACCCGAATCCATAATGACTCAAAAAATGAAAAAGACTCTATATAATTACGCAAACCCTAGGCAAACTAGCGTGCACAAAGCATACACCTATATAATGTAAATACAAATCACAAGCAAGCAAGGGTAGGATATGTGAGCTCCCGAATGAAGCAGGTATGTCTTGCATAGGAGAGGATTGAGACTCCCATACACAACAAGTGGAGGTTTGTAACCAATTATTGTGGCCCTCAGCTTCAACACATATAGCGATTGTGTTGTCCGACCCCAACCTGGCCGAGACACCTACAGAATAACCTTTGCAAAGTACCCCCTCGATAACCTAGGTAAGGCAACTAAGGTCACCTCAATATAATCAATGCTCAGGTGGATAGCCGTAGGCGGGATTGACCGTATGGGTAGGGTAGCAAAGCCTGAAACATTCGAAAGAGCCCCTAGATATGAATACAATCCTTGAAATATCTCTGGTGCTACTTAGTTATGACTAGGGGTCATCCCAATAAATAACTGCTCACACTGCCTCGTGCTTAACTCCCTTGTAAGAGGAGGATCCTGAGAAACACTAATTATACCAAGGAATTTCACACTCTCACCTAGACAGACACATACATGTTTTTGTTTAGTGGTCTTGGAGAATTTACTCACAATGAACTATTCCAAGACCCTAAAACCTAATCTTGTTGGTGCACCCTATAAAAGAAAAGAGTGTAATTTTTTTATTATTATGCGTTGATTTTAATTGGCTTATTACTCAAAAGGGTAAATGATCGTGCAACTAATGGTGTTATGATGCAGCAAGAAGTAAAATGCATACCTAACAATCAATGCAAATGCACTGTGTCAAATGAAAAATGGGGTATGCTACTACGTGAAATGCAAAATTATCCTTCATATGAAAAATGCAATCATTCCTATATGAAAATCTGACTAATACTTTTCCAAGCAAACCTAGTGCAAGTACCATGCATAATGATGCAAAGAAGCAAATATTTTTGTAATTTTTTGAATTAAAATGAGATAATAAAGCAAAATAATGACTCTACCATCCCCAGACTCTGCAAGCACGATCAAACAACTTCCACGCAAAGCACTAAGGCAAAAGAGACCTAATGCACTAATCCCAAAACAAAAAATAGAAAATGCAATGACAAGAAAATTCTTAAAAAATTCAACCTAAAAAGCGCCTCTGGTCAGAAACGGAGGTGTATACAGAATCTAGAAGCATCCAAGGAGACTCAGCAATCATCAAAACTCACCCAGCAACACTTAATATTCCCCTAAAAGGAAAAACTCAGGGCATACACGATTGTGTGCAGAAAACCCACGTATATACATGGGAATCCCAGTAAAACCTGCGTGTACACGCGATTGTGAAGCAAAAACTCGTGTACAAGAAGAAAAAGAGATAAAAAAGAAGGTAAAGAGACAAGTTGAGACAAAATTTACCCCTATCAGAAACTACCAGGAAAACATGCCCCCAGACTCGACTCAGAAACAGAGAAATTAGAGCAATTCAAGAACATTAAATGCCGATTAAAAAAAAAACCCAAAGGAAATGACTAGGAACACCCCAGTATGGTCACCAATTCTGTTACGGAGAAAAATTCCTATGGCTTGGGGTGCCACAACAGACATAGTAACAGCAGAAATAAATCATTTCCTATATGCAAGAGAAACCAAACATCTAACACTAAAGGATCTCAAAACATACCTTATTCCGGACGGTTGATGTAGATCCCCGTTGAGCTTTTCCACTCTTGCTTGTATTGATAATTTGCTCTCTCCACATTCAACAAACAAGACAAGAATGCTATATATAGTTGTGTTAGACCTACTCTAGCATATATAATCAATAACATATAAGCATTTAAAAGCATCCATGGATTCAATACTCATTTAAATACACATTATTGGATAGGAAAATATATTTCTATTAATATAAATCAGAGATTACAATAGTGACAACCTCTGTCAGCATGTCTGCGAATCGAAGAAACTGAGTCCTCCACCTGGGCCTCCACCATTTTAATCCTCCATCTCTCAATAGAAAGCTCACAAGAAAAGGAAAGCTTGGGAACAACACAAAGTGCTCCAAGGGACAAAGGGATGCAGACTCAAGTATAAGCTCTGGCAATAATGGACTATAGTTTTCTTGCTCTTCAATTCCTCCTCCTTTCAATGTATCCAAAGGGTTCCTTATATAGTGCTTCAATGGGGTAATGGAAGGTCAAATCCGAGCAATATCAAGGCATATGGAAAGCCAAGAGACAAGTGACTTGGATCCACAACAAGGAAAACTCCAAAACTATTTGGCCTTTTGCACACATCTCAATGTATGCGGGTTTAAGGGTCAAATTCATGTATATACATGAGAATAGGTTTAAAAGTCACGTATAACAAATAATGCATGTTTTTAGGGATGATCTTGGAAACATCAAATGTACAAAAATGGTCCATGGGATCTAAAGAGTCTGCAAAGGGACAGGGAAGGCCATAAAGGTGTGATCTACCATGTGTGGTAAAATCAGTTGCAACAATGTCAGAGGTTTATAAAGTGTTCTTTCGGAACAAATTACGTAGAGTGCTACCATAGATGCAAGAGGCTCTATAGTTTTCTCAAGATAGAAAAATAGGATATTGGTGTTGGCAGGTGGTTTTGAGGAAGTAAGATGCGCAACACCAAAGATGACACACAAGACCAAGGATGGTGTGCAAGGTGGGAAATTCGACAAAGAGTCGGCTTGGTCATTTTTTTGTACTATTTGGTCATAGTTTTGTAGTTTTTGGTAAGAATTAGTTAAGAAGTCAGATAAAGTGGGCCATTTTGTAAAAGGTGCAAGCCTATAAATAGAGATAGGAATGTAATGTTGAGACATCGATTGATATCATATGATCATGGCTTGAATGATGAATGTTATGATATAGAGCATAATTGTATGATCTTCTTGACCTCTGCGGAAGATTGATTCCTGTTTCTGTCGCAATTGTGGAGATGTTTTTGGGAAACCTGTTTGATGCGAAATTAATATGATATGAAAAATATTGATGGAAACACTTTATTTTGCATATTTCTGCTTCCTTTGTGTTGAATAATGTGATATGAATGAATCAATGCCACAGTATTGTCTGTTGTTTCTGAATGATGCGATGTTTTTGTGTTTTGAATAATGGCATGGTGATCGATTTGTTTATGAGTAAATATATTGCTGCGATATTATGTATTAATGTGATGAATTAAAACCCATGCTTGGATCTCTGTATAATGCTGTGATAATTTAAAAATAGATGCACAAAACCCTCCTTCTTACTGCGGAAATGTGGTTCCGACAGTTCCCCTTTGAACATCTCAGGTGATACTTCATTTGCTTTGCAAGTGTTGTTGGACAGGGTAAAACCTATTTGGGTCGGTGCTCAGGGAGATCACTGAGTTAAGGGTGTCGACAGAGTGTGAATCCCTGTTCAGAGATCTGTATCAAAAAATGGTTCTATTTATAGGACCATAGTACGAGGAGAAGGAGGATATGTTGTGGCATCTGACTAGACCAAAGATTCAAGATTGGTTCGATAAAAAGGCTAGATAATTTGTAGCGCAAGAGAATCTAAATTCAAGACTAACGACAAAAGAGTTGTTGGGAAGGTATCTCTATTATGATCTCCATGAGTATTTCTTCTCTGAGTTTTTGATCATCTTGTACAAGTGGTTAGCGTAGTTGACCTACCAAAAGACAAACTTTTAAGGAGGTGAACCTACTTGCTGGACCCCGGAGCTGATGCAACAGCTAAAAGAGGTAGACAACATAGCATCAAGGGCTATCAAAGTTTGGCTCCACAATATCTTGGAAGGATATATTACTGAGTTTGTGGTCAACATAGTCAAATCTTATAGTGACATAGATACAAAATTCTTTAAAGGACCAAGTGGTAGGGTTCTGTTACCTTTGCAATTGTCGATTAAAATTCTCATATGTGAAAAGGGTATATTGAAGATGAACTCCAACGAGTAGAGCTTTGGTGTGCGGAGGTCACAGGTACCATGGAGACGAGGGTTGGATGGAATGATACAGGGTAAATGGATGGGAGTTACAACGAACCTGTGAGGGAAGTCAAGGAAGAGTGTGGTATTCTGCGAAGTGCGGTAAGGTTTCGACAAGAGAAGAGGAAGAGGACTAAGGAGAGTTCTTCTGCGACTGAAACAAGAAGCTACGAGAGAATATCACAAAGGACTAAGCGACCGTACAGTGACGAAGGAGACGATGAGGATACACCTGAGCCCAAGGAAATACCAACCCATATAAAAAGCGTTCCCACACCTTCGTGCAATGTACCTCACTTAGGAAGAAATACCAGCTTGACACCAAATTGCCCGACGTGTCATCAATACACTAATAGTAGCGGATCAACGAACATAGGAAGAAGGCCCAAGATTGTGGGCGATGATGTAAAGTTAACTCTATTTTATGGGAATGAGACTGAGGATCCAAAACAATATTGGTTTCTATGCAAAGCAGTATGGACTATAAAGTAAGTCCTAGATGAGGATATTTAGAAAGGTCAGTTGGAAACAAATTTTCGAGGTCACACATTGGACTGGTACATGAAGTTTATGCAAGTTCCTATAGGGAATGCAACGAAGACTCTGGCAGAGATTAGAAACAGATTGATCGAATAATTCAGGAAGCCCAAGTTTGAGTCACAATATATCACGAAGCTAAAGGAGATCAAGCAATATCTAAATCAATCACTCTAGGATTTTGATCAGTGATTCAAGACACTGATGGTGAAAGCCAGTTTTGGAATGAGTGATGTAAAACACAAGGAGTGGTTCATTGTGGCGTTAGTACTACATATCAGGATTCCCTTGATGCAACAGAAGATTGTGACACAGAGCGATGCTCTAGAGATCACAATGAAGCTGGAAGCTTCACCTGTTGGGGAAATTGGAGTTGGAATGAATCAGATCCAAACTCAACTAGAGAACCTCACGATCCAATTGCAAGATATGAAGAAAGGAAGGGAGGATCATGAGGAAATATGGTGTACTCGATGTTATGTAGAGGGACATCATAAATATCAATGCCTAAATTTTCAAAATTATTTGTTTTCAGGTGCTCCAAATCTGTCACGTCAAGGTGGCTTGCCATGGTATCGCATCTGTCAAGTTCATGGACATTGACACGAAGACTGTGTGTATCTTCAGAAGATGGTATCCAAGCCTACAAATTTTTATTGTACGTTTTGTCGATCTATTGGTCATGAAGAGAAGGACTATCGAAGATATGATTTTCTCCAAGATAGGACGATGGAAGAATATTACATGAAGGGAAAAGAACATCAATCAACAGAGAGACCGCCATCGCAGCAGCTGCCGAAGGTGGTAGAGCCACAATTGTAGTTTGTACCAAAGCTACAACCGCAATTTGTGCCACAACCAAAGTTTAATCTGACACAACCATAGTATAACTCGATGCAGTATGCTCTGTAGTAGTCGTAATATACTCATTTGGAGTATACTCAACCATAGTATGTTCAACCACAATTGAATCCCCCGCAACAAAAACAGTTCAATCAACCACAGTATCAATAACAAGGAGGATTTTGCAGAGGATTCCAAGGAGGACCAGTCGAAGGTTTTGGTTAAGGAGGAGGACGAGGTCATGGACCTGTGCAATGTTACAATTGTTGAGTGTCAGGATATTATCAATGAGATTGTACAAACCTACAGTCACAGTGTACTTATTACACTGCTGCAAATCACACAGTTGAATATTGTCCACAGCTAATCGCAAAGTGGAAAGAGAAGAATGTTCTGCCACTATAGAATCATAATCAAAATGCGAACCAGTTGATGAATCTATCACCAAATCAAAACCAAGGTCCAACAGTTTGGAAGATCTTAGTAGAACCTAGGGCTCAACCTGCTGATGTTGGCATCATTACTCATGGAGGTACGACAATAGGAGATGATGGTCCAATCCCACAAGTTCAATTGGCGGGCCGAAAAAAGGTGTAATTTGATGTCGACATTGAAAGGGTTATGTTATTTGAAGCATGTGATACCATCCATAGAGATCCATGTAAGTTGCCTATTTATGAAATGCTACCTATTTTTTATTCAAATCTAGTAGCAGGACCATTGCGGCAGCATGGTGCACTGCAAATTTTCTTTGAATGTTGTCTGTCTCTAGAAAAAGACCCTGATGCGCTAGCTAAGATGAAAAGTCTGTTGTATCGACCAGATAAGGGTCAAAAGGAGTCTACTGTGAATTCCCTGCATAAAAAGAAGACTAGAAAGGAGATGAAGATGAATGCATGGATTGGGGATTATGATGTGGATTCAATTATTTTGGATCTGGGCTTAGATGTCAACATTCTAAAAAAGAATACATGGGAGAAGATGGGGAAACCATAGTTGGTTTGGTCCCTTGTGCAACTGTGACTGGCTAATCAAGATAGGGTATCGTTGATTGGACGAGTACCATGCTTAATGGTGGAAGTCAAAGGAATGAGGACATATGTAGATTTTGATGTTATCGAGATTGTTGATGAGGGAAGTTCATATCCTACACTACTGGGGATCGAATGGGCTAACGATAGCTTAGCAATGATCAACTTCAAGAAGTGTGTGATGAATTTTGAGAACCGTGATATCAGAGTCATAGCCTTGTTGGATACAAGTTAAGAAAGAAGGTATGTCAAACCAGTCAAGGAAGAAGTTGTAGGGGGATGGGACCATGCATACAACATTTAAGAAGATTATGTCCATCCCACTGCAGATGGTGAGCTAGGATGGAAAATATCTAGGTCTGCATCATTGGATTCTGATGACGCACTGTAAAATTGGCAGAATAGGATACATGAAGTGTCGATTCGAAAGTGTGGAAGGATCTCTCAGTCACCATGTCGGGTTGCAATAGAGTTTGTCGAGTTACCGACATATGAAGGATTACCATATTTACTTGAATTTCTTGATGATTTCAAAGATAGGGTCTCAGAACCACAAATGATATTAGTATTGGATGAGGCATTGAAGGCCACTCCATCACGTTGGTGGGAGACACACAAGAATTGGATCAATGGATGGTCTCTGTGTCGTAGGTTGATGGAAGTTCACTTCGATGACATAGCGTAGTATCAAGTTGAGAAGTATGATGGGCACAATGATCCCAACAATCATTTGATTGCATGTCAGACCATGTGGGTGTCACAACAAAAGGATGAGTGGGTACATGACAATGGTATGTGTCAACTAAGCTCAGGATAGAGATCATGACATGGGAAGACTTACTGATCTGTTTTTGTCATACCTTCAGTTTTGCGGATACTGATATAATGATTCATAGTGTGCTACAACATATCCATGATGTTGTTTTGGAGGTAGTTCCAGTCGCATATCCTATGAAATCATAGGAAGTACCAATGATGCAGTCAATGATGGAGTGTTACAATGTAACATGAGGAACTGATGATGGAGATGACCCAAGGAACATCAATATTCTAGAATCAGAAGGAAGTTAGAATATTGTGGCACCAAAGATGCCGACAGACAAAATTCATCAACCATTGAATATTAGGAAGGTCAATATTGGGACAGAGGAGGAACCAAAGTTCACCATTATTGGAGATTATTGGGATGAAGAAACTATGGCGAAGATCACTGATCTGTTGCATGAGTTTCAAGACTTCTTTTTGACGAAATTTTTTGAAATGAAAGGGATCTTAGGAGATTTGGGAGAAATGAAAATCCCACTAAATCCAGATGTAAATTTTGTGAAGCAACATCGATATCACTATAATTCACGATACGAGGAGAGAGTAAATGCAGAAATCGACGCAATGTTGGATGTAGGAATCATAGAATCGGTCAGAGAATTGTAGTGGATTAGTCCAATGGTTGTGCAAGATAGGAAGACATGTGAGGTTCATATTTGTGTTGATCTCAGGAAGCTTAACGATGCATGCCTTCATCATCCATTCCCAACGCCATTTATTGATGAAGTGTTGGAAGGAGTAGGTGGTCAAGATATCTATTCGTTCATGGATGGATTTTTCGGCTATCATCAAATCAAGATTGCGAAGAAGGATTGACATAAGATGACTTTTATGACAGAATGGGGATGCTTTCAGTACAGAGTGATGCCATTTTAACTCAAGAATACACCTGGGATATTATGTAGGATCATAGTTGCTGCATTCAAGGATTTTATCCAGAATTTTTTGGCAGTATACATGGATGATTGGATGGTGTATGGGTTAGTAAAGGAGCATGTTGCAAATATGTGAATGATGTTGGAGTGGTGTCGACAACATCATATTGCATTGAATTCAAAGAAATGCATATTTGTGCATCGTTTAGGATTTTGGTGGGGCACATTGTCTATAAGGAAGGGATATTAGTTGATCCAGCCAATATTGTGCTCATAGTTAACTTGCCCCTTTCGACGAATGTGAAGCAGATTAGAGTGACATTAGGACATATGGGATATTATTAAAAGTTAATAAGAGGATACGATTAGATACAATGCCTATGGAGAAGTTGTTGAAGAAGAATGAGCAGTTTGAATGGAGTCACAAGTGTTAGGGGATCCTCGACACTTTGAAGAAGGAGATGGTCACAACCCCAATATTGGTTTACCTAGATTGGATGAAGGAATTACATGTTGATGTTGATGCATTGTCAATTGCCTTAGGAGTGGTGTTGGCATGATCATCGAAGGGGATATAGATCATCTGATTGCGTTTTCCAGTCGGAAGATACCATATGCAGAGAGGAATTATATAATGCTTGAGAGAGAAGGGTTGGCGATGGTCTATGCAATGTAGAAGTTTTGATACTATCCGTTGGGAGGACATTTCAAGATAATCATTGATCATTCCACGTTGAAATACCTAGTGAATAAGCCTATGTTGGGGGGGAAAGATATGTCATTGGATACTACTCTTCTAAGAGTTTGATTTCAAAACCATTGTGAATCCATGTTGCTTGAATGCAGTACCTAACCATTTGTTGTGAATCGAGACAAGTGAAGAACCGACAAACATCAACGATGGATTACTCAATGCAAAGTTATTCAGGGTGGGAATGGTTGATGACTATTATGAGAAAATAGTTTAGTTTTTAGCAACAGGAATGGCACCAGAGGGGTTCACCACAAATCAAAAGAAGCTATTGGTTTTTCGGCCCATGGATTTTCAGTTGATTGCTGGAGAGATCTATAAGATGGGACCTGATGAGATATTATGTCGATGTGTCCTACCACATGAACAAAAAAGGGTATTGATGGAAGCACATGTAAGAGTTGTAGGTGGACACTATGGAGGTCGCACAATTTATAGGAAGGTACTTTACACAGGATCATGCAGTAGATTATGCAAGGACTTGCGATGTTTTCCAAAGAATGGGGAATCCATCATGAAGGGATGAGATGCCCTTAGTACCTCAGGTAATGCTACAACCATTTGATAAATAGGAAGTGTATTTCGTGGGACCAATTAACCCACTAGGGAAAGGATTGGTAGGCGGTATATCATCACAACGATAGATTACTTGATAAGGTGGTAGAAGCCACACCAGTGGCATATTGCACTACTGTGACTACAACAAGGTTTCTATTTGAAAATGTTGTCACTCGCTTCGGTTGTCCAAAGATATTAATGAGTGATCAGGGAATTCATTTCATCAATCGCACCATCATTGCGCTAACAAAGGAGTTCCAGACTCCACACAAGAAGAGCATTCCTTATCATTCGCAAGCTAATGGGACAATCGAAGCATTTGATAAAGTGTTGGTGCATGCACTCACAAAGTTCTATAATGCAAACCATGATGATTGGGATTTGAATATTTTGGCAATCTTATGGGATTATCGCACTACTTGCAAAAGGTTGACATGACATACACCATTCAAGTTGGTGTATGGGAAGGAAGCAGTGATTCCAATGGAGTATATCATTCCAAGTTTGTGCATCGCAGCAATGATAGGGACAGATGATGAAGGAGCACTGGAAGAATGCCTAAATCAGTTAGTACATCTAGAAGAAGATTGGTTTATCACATGATTTCACTAGCATGTTGAGAAGGATCACCAGAAAGCATGGCATGATCGACATATCAAGAACAAGCACTTTCAACAAGGAGATATGGTGCTGATATATGACAGTAAGTTTGCAAAACATCCAGGTAAGTTACAAATGCATTGGTTTGGTACTTATGTTATCAATTTCATTACCGATGGAGGTGTGGTACAATTGCAACAATTAGATGGTGCGATGATTCCTAAGCGAGTAAATGGCATCTGACTCAAGCCCTACCGGGAATTTTTGGTGCACCGTGATGCTTGAGGCATTGTGCAATTAAATAAAAATAAAAAAATGCATGAGGTGGTATTGAGGAGGTTGACGCACCAGAAACCAGTGGCCGCACAATAAAAAGTGTTGAGGTCGCAGCTAGGAAGCAGTGTACTGACATCTGTAGGCACATGATAGGGTTAAATCAGGTAGTTAATAAAGCAGTTGAACCAGTTAAGTGGTGACATCGATGGATGAGACACGCATTTATGGAGAATCTAACCGTTAGATTGATAAGATCAACGATATATTTGGGTAATAACTTGTAGATTTGGTCGTGATGGTTAGGAAATATTTTGCACAGGTGATCCTACGCTATAAGAATTGGTGGGGTGTGAATTGAAGGAACCATTGCGATTATTGAGTGAGCATAGTCGAGTGAGATTGAAGAGCATAGTCAAGAGTTTTCTGAATAGTTGTGAGTTATTTAGAAAGTAGTAATGGTGCAAGAGATTTCAAGTGGTAGTATTAGGGATTCACCAATCATTGGTCGTGCACCAATTGAGGAAGAGGCAGGAAGCATGCTATTGGGATCGTCACCAATTACGTGAAGAAGAGGGGGGGGGAATTGACCGAAGTCCCCTACATAGAAGAAGAGGAACATAAGAACCTTGTGTAGAGCGGAAGCTGAAGCTGCAGAGCAGGTGGGTCCGTCGAAAACTAGAGCTGAGGGCTCCATGGAAAGGACTGGGGTGATCGCTATGAACATCCCTGATTTTGTTCCACCATGTAAGCCCAACGCCAAGCAACTGAAGTTGATAAAGAACCAGAGGTATCCAATAAATATGTCATCACTACCAATGGGGATGAAGTGTACCTTCAACATCGTGCCGTGTTTAACAAATATGAAGTATGAAGACCATGACTTGTTGGAATATACTAACTGAACATTGGATCCATTCGAAGCGAAGATAGGGGAAGAAAGCGACCCAACAGTGCACATCCCATAGCAGTAGGTGATGGGATTACAGAGGTCAGGCCTCTCAAGCCTCATCCATATGCATCAATTTGGTAGGTTGGTGGAAGCCAACACATGCACCAAGCAACTATTGGACTACTTTCATGGAGGTTATTTATGGCTGGACTAGTTGGTGTCAGTCACTATCGTGTTGATATCTCAGATTACGAGGTTTCCAATGCAAGGACCTGACTCGTTGAAGTATCTCCATGATACAGACAATGACAAGAGGTTGGCTTCCAATATGAAAAATAAATATAGCTTGGATCATGACAAACAAGAATATGTCATAGATACAATCAATGATAAGGTTGTTCACGTGGTAGGGAAGATTCTGGCCATCAAGGTGATGCACAAGAACCGACCCAATCAGTGTACCTCTGGGGTAATAACATGCATCGAGTAGTGTGACGGGGGCGTACATATGAACTGGTCTCTATTTTTTGTCAAACAGTTAACTAAATATGCAATGCTGGTATAGGAAGGGAAGCAACCATTTACTTACAGTTTGCTAATAATTTTGATTTCCTTAGTTGCATGGATGGAGCCTGTGGACTACCAAGGCATGGATGTCGAGGTCGCCTGAGTATGTAAGGGAACGAGGTATAAAACCCTTTGCTACCTCACTCAGAACGAATGATTGAAGGATTTCACAATACAGTTTTGGTTGTATTCGGATGTGCTGCAGGTTACAGCTGCGAAGATTCTTCGCTTATCTGAAGAAGCGATAACAAAATATAGGTGGGTCGTAAGGTTCACGATGGGTCCACATGCAATCCATGTGAAAGCAATAATGGACCCAAAGAAATAGTGGTTAGCTACATAGTAAAATCTAACTGATGAGGAACTGGACACCGTAGTGGATGAGTGGCCTACGACATAGAGAGAGTCGGTCAGTGCGTAAGAAGTGTTAGATGCCGCGATTGTCCTCCACCCGATGCTCCAATGGATCAAGAACTAGTACAGGAAAGTGATCAAGAGTCATGAGAAGCATTGTCAAGGACTCCAACAAATTTAGAGATGCATTGATGACTCGAGGAAATAAGGATGAAGCGATGACAAGAAAAAGGAGAGGACAATGGCACAACGCTAATAGTGGATGAACAAGTGAACTGGAACATTGCGAAGATCACAATGACGACTGCTACAAGTGAACTGCAATAGTAAATTGAAGGTTTTCAAGAGGTAAAGTCTCAACTGACATATTTAATAAATGCCATTTTGGAAAGGGTACGTGAAGCAAATTTGTTGTAGTCAATGACATAGTTAAGTACAGGGAAGCAGGTTAGGATCGTGTAGATTCCACCACGTGCATTAGAAACCTAGAGTGATGATGTTGATGCCTCATTGTAGTGATTTGAAACAATTGCATTGGATGTTAACAAGTTGTCAATGCACACCTTGGAATGACTATAAAAGTTAGCAACTTAGGAACTAGTCGACCATGAGAATATTATTGGCGATCACCTGTTAAAGTCATATGAGAAGGAATTTTCAACGAAGAAGGATATTGAGAAATTGAAGAAGGTGTAGGACAATATCATTGTTGAGAAAGCACAACTATGGGATGACAGGGTGAGGCTGGAGAAATTGGTTTCCCTCACCTGACAAGAAGTCCTAGAGATAACAGAGGACATGGATGCATAAGACAAAGCCCATAATCTGGGACAAGTCATTGTAGAATTCAAAAGAGACCTTGGAGACTTGCAGGCACTAGTGAACCCGGGCACACCTCCAGAGAAAGTTGCTAAGCACAAAGATGTCATTGAAGAAGCAAAAATGTGACTCAAGGAGAGTGAGAAAGAGGCCAAGTTGATCACATATGCAACAACATAGTTTTGGGGTAGCATGGTACATGACGAGTAGTTGGAGTGGCTGAACACACAATTGCGAGAAGCAGAAGCATAGTTAGCTATGATAAGAACATCACTCCGAGTGATGCCCCTGGTTGTACAAGTCACCAAAGCAACAGAGTTAAAGGATTTGCAGCAACACATAACCAAGGTACGAGAATGAAAAAAACATCGCACAACTCAGTTGGAGGAGTTCCAAGACATTGGAGAGCAACTGTCATTGAAGGTAGTATTTACACTTCAAGCAGTGCAGGAAATTCGAACAGAACTGACCACGAAGATTGTCGAACATCCACTTAAACAGGATGTCGAATACTGCATGGAGACTAGCAATAAGATCAAGCCCCAAGTGGAAGAATTCAAACAATAGTACGAGGAATTCATAATCAAAATAAATGTATACACTGTTTCCAGTTGACGTGGCTTGAGGGTGAGCCACAAGATTGTGTTAGGGGCCTGTTGGCAGGCGATTCGAGGAAGTAAGCTACTCAACACCAAGGATGATGCACAAAACTAAGGATGGCATGCAAGGAGGGAAAGTCGACAATGAGTCGGCTTGGTCATGATTTTGTAGTATTTGGTCATAGTTTATTAATTTTTGGTCCGAATTAGTTAATAAGTCGCCTAAAGTGGGCCATTTTGTAAAAAGTGCAAGCCTATAAATAGAGATAGGAATGTAATATTGAGACATTAATTGATATCATATGTTCATGGCTTGAATGATGAATGTTTTGATACAGAGCATAATTGTATGATCTCCGTGACCTCTACGGAAGATTGATTCCTGTTTATGTCACAACTGTGAAGATATTTTTGGGAAACCTGTTTGATACGAATGCAATATGATATGACAGATATTGATGGAAAAACTTTGTTTTGCATCTTTCTTCTTCCTCTGTGTTGAATAATGCGATCTGAATGAATCAATGTCATAGTAATGTTTGTTGTTTTTGAATGATGCGATGTTTCTATGTTTTATGATAATGTCATGGTGATCGATTTGTTTATGAGTAAATATATTGTTGCAATATGATGTATTAATGTGATGAATTAAAAACCATGCTTAGATCTCAGTATAATGCTGCGATATTTTAACAATAGATGCACAAAACCCTCCTTCTTACCACGGAAACATGGTTCTGATAGTTCTCCCTCGAACATCTTGGGTGAGACTTCATCTGCTTCGCAGGTGTTGCTGGACATGGTAAAAAATTTCTAGGATGGTGCTCAGGGAGATCGTTGAGTTAAGGGTGTCGACAGAGTGTGAACCCCTATCGACGGATTTGTGTCAACAATTGGTTTCTGTTAGAAGAACAAACTATCATTAGGGTGTATGTATTTAATCACGAACCATATATTTTTCCAACATTCCTGAACTCTATAGTGTTTTCCTTGGAGTTTGTAAGACAAATGTTAATTGTATATAATGGACATTTATTAGTTTTAAAAAGTATTATGAAATTAAATTTCCATGGGTGGTTGGGCCATTCATTATAAAAAAATAAAGTTGCACTCCCTGTAATTGAAAATATGTTACAAGAGATGGATTTTAGGAAGGATTTTGTAGTTAATTATTATCCACACCATATTATTTCATAGAGAAGGTATATAAACAAGAACAAGACATTTGAGAATCAGGTAGTGGAAGGGTTAGCTGACAAAGTAAATTGGATGGATTATCCAACACATATGAAGTATACATAAGTTTAATAGGAAAATCCATTGGCCATAAAAGAAGAAACACAAGTAATAATTCCCATTGCAAGTAATTTAAAAGGGACAGGTAAGAGAACCCATTCAAAGGCCATGGAGAATGAGGAAGAATAAAGTTTAGAAATGTCTAAAAGAAAAAAGAATGAATCCGAGGGAGAATTGGTAAAGGAAATTAAAAATGAAATAAGAAAGGAAAGAGAAAGGTCAAAGGCCCATCCTTTGAAGTACAAGAGTATGAGTTTTCATAAGTACCAGAAGAATCAAGTGATAAGTTCAAATCCAGAGTTGACTTATATCATAAGTATAAGGATTATAGAGAGATTTCTTTAAAGGAATCCTCAAAATTATACTTAGAAGTCATAAATATATCAAGTGAAAAGGTCTCACTGGTCACTGTTAAAGACCATACTCAGAATATTTTCAATTTAGAAATTGCCACCAAGAACAAAATAATTGAAATGAGGTTGAACCTGAAGGACATCCCAGTTCCTGAAATGATTCACTAGCATAAGTAGACCGGGGAAGTGATTTACAGTGATTTGATGAAATCCACCTTAAAGGTATCCAAATTGGTATCCACATAGGCCAAAATAGAAAATCATTTGAGGTAGGAGAAGGTGGAGAATAAAGTGCACCAACAACAAATAAAGAAACTTCAAGGAGATTTGTTGCATATAGACAATCATAAGCAAATAAAGGAAAGGTCACCCAGAAGATCCTGATAGAGAAGGAGAATACAATTAAATTGTTAAAAAAAGAAATCACTGCAACCTAGCTAATTTAGGATTCTCAATTAACTAAATTAGAAAAAGAAAAAGAGCTGCTAACCACAAAGCTGAGTGACAGTAAGGAAAAACTATTGAAGCTTGCTGAGAAAAAGAATGAATGGGAAAAAGAGAAAGATCTTTTGATTGCAAATATTGATGTTTTAAATGAAAATCAATTGGTCTTAGAAAAAGAGAAATAAAACAAAATCAAAGAAGATGAAGTGCAAATAATCCATTGGAGAACAAAAATAAAGAGTTGTTGGATAAAAATGAGAAATTAGTAAAGCAATTATCTGGAAAATTGCCAATGTAGGGAGCCAGACATCTCATCTGGGACATGATAATTGTTTAATCTGTTAAAATTAGGCCTTATTTAAATTATATTCTAGAGAAAGAAATGGTAATAAATGCTGCTAGAAAAAGTTGTACTTCAATAAAATAAGCTTTCAATAAAAAGACAGTGGATATAACCAAGAATAAAATTAATTTCCTAAATACCTTGTCAGAAGAAGATTTGAGGACAATGGGAATCAAGGAAATGATTATAGTGATTATCTGGGCCAGGAAGGCAGTAGGAAAACATCGGCACATAGAAACTGTGTAGGCTAAGATTGATATAATGCAACATCATGTAAAGATATTTAAATGCTCATTTGTGTCCCTTTTTCAGAAAGGTTTTCCTTCCTTTTGGGAAGAAGATGGAATTTTTTTATCTCAGTTAGAGTATCAAGATTGTTTGGTGAAATGTAGATTGGATCACAAGAAATTTGAAGATATGAACCAATCTCTATCAGGGAAAATTGTGATTGACAAATTAGCAATGGATTTTGAGATGATTAATACTTTCAAAATAGTTTGTTCCCAACTACCACCTATTTCATATATATATCATGTGGAATTGAGAGTATTGGCGAAATAAATGGTGAATATGGAGCTTCCATCTATGGACCAAATTAAATTGAGCACAAAGATCTACGGACAAACACACAACGCACATGATAGATCACACAATTTACTCAGTTATTGAAGAATGAAACAATGAAAAAATGGCTTGCAACTGTGAATGCTTTTCATTAATCAAAATTCAGGATTAATGAATTAGCTAAATTAGAAAAATAAAAAGAGTCGCTAACCACAGAGCTGAGTGACGGTAAGGAAAAGATATTGAAGCTTGCTGAGGAAAAGAATGAATGTCAAAAAGAGAAAGGTAGTTTGATTCCAAATATTGATGTTTTAAATGAAAATAAATTGGTCTTAGAAAAAGCGAAAGAAAATAAAAGAAGATGAAGTGCAACTAATACAACCCATTGTAGAAACAACTACAAAATCCATTGTATAGGCTATGTCCCAAGTAAGTTTGAAAGACTTGGAGATTGTTGGTTTAAAAAGTCAGAATACAAATTTAGATGATGCAATTTTTAAGAAATAAGAAGAGAGGGAAGCATTGGAGAACAAAAATAAATAGTTGTTGGATAAAAACGAGGAATTAGTAAAGAAATTATCTAGACAAATTGACAATGCAGGGAGCCAGACATCTCATTTGGGACATGATAATTGTTGAAGCTGTTAAAATCATTCCTTATTTAAATAATATTCTAGAGAAATAAATGAAAATAAATGATGCTAGACAAAGTTGTACTGCATTAAAAGAATATTTGAATTAAAATCCAATGGATACAACCAAGAATACAATTAATTTCCTAAATACTTTGTGAGAAGAAGATTTGAGGACAATGGGAATCAATGACAAGATTACAATGATTACCTGGGCCAAGAAGGTAGCATGAAAACATCAACACATAGAAACTGTGTAGGCTAAGATTGACATAATGCATCATCATGTAAATATTTTCAAAGGCTCATTTGTGTCCCTTTTTCAGAAAGATTTGCCTTCCTTTTGGGAAGAAGATGACAAATGTTTATCTCAGTCAGAGTACCAAGCTTTGTTGGTCAAATGTAGATTGGATCATAAGAGATTTGAAGATATGAACCAATATTTGTTAGGGAAAATTGGGTTTAACAAATTAGCAGTGGATTTTGAGACGATCAATACTTTCAGAATGATTTGTTCCCAACTACCACCTATTTCGTATATACATCATGTGGAATTGAGAGTATAGGAAAAATAAATGGTGAATCTGGAGCTACCATCTGTGGACCAATGGAAAATGATAGAGAAATTTGGCAGGACAAAGTACAAACTACATAAATGAAGAAGCTTTAGAAATTTTTAAGACAAGTTTTATTTTGAATAATGTAATAGATTTTTGAATAGTTAGTTTGTTATAAGTCAAGTGACAAGTGTAATAAGGAAGTTATTTTCGCCTATTTTTAGCATGTAAACAATTATCAACTCAAGGATCATTTTGATGTATTTAAAAAACTTCTTGCAATGTATTGAGGGTTGGAACCCGTGAACAAGAACTGATTTTCGTAAGAGAGTTTCAAAGATTAATAAATATTTTAGAGCCAATAAGGTTTTCTACCAGAGATTTTTGTGTTATTTATTTTACAGTTTGTACTTTCTTTCCTTCATGTGAATGTGTTTCATGTTTACCTTTCCATTCCGTTCTCTTTTCATTCTTGAATGAGTGTATATTGGGTTAGAATTCATAATCTTATGTTATGATCTTTTAATTTCAAGAATTCACAAAAATTTTCCCACTAAAGTTAATAATGGATTCATCTTTAGATGCCCATATTAATGGACAGTTTCTTACTCTTCCTTATCAATAAACAACCAATATTTTGATTGTAAAAGAGTAACTTTTTTGCCTCTATTAAGAAATCCATTGCAAAGCACTGTCATTAATTGTTTTTCATATTTGACTCCATGCCCAATGAGAACCAGTTTCAACCATTGTTACTTTTAAATTTTATTTATTTTTGAAAATATATGGTCGTTGTATTATGTATTGAGACATCCCTATCTGGAAGGAATGAAGCCAACTATCCTCCTAAAGATTGGTTTTTTGGTTACCTTGGGATTATCCTCTCACAAATAAGGGTAAATTTTGAGTGATAACATCTCGGTGTCATTATCGAGGAATGAGAGTTCAAATATGCCCTAGGAAGAATGACAATATTTTTCAAGAAGACATGGTTTATGTGGGGAAAAATAGGTTCTTGCATCCAAAGTCAGTTGTGTTTTTTCCTTAGTGACTCCACATTAATTTTAAAGAAGGTATTCCAAAGACGAAATCCTGGATTTCAGGAGAGTGCACACAAGAGGTAACCCTAATTATGAAATTTTGTATAGTGTTGAATATCTAAAAAGTTTAATCAGGAAAAGAAAAGGAAAAAAACATGATGGTACTTCTCAAATAGAAAGACCATTTTCTCAAACTCAAGAAGAATTTCTTATCTTTCAAGATTTTGATTTGGAAACAAAGTTTGAACAGTCTCTTTTAAGGTCTAAATATGAATCAGATTTAAAACAAGTTGAAATCAATCCAAACATACTTCAGTTGTATCTTTTAGATTCACTTTGGAAAAATCTCTAGAACACTGTGAAAATAGAAGAAAGAAACTAACAATAAAAACTTCTCAACCCCAATTCCTAGTATTGTTCAAAATCCTCCTAGAGCCATGGATGCTAGGTTTGATCTACTTGCTTTGCCTGTTGTTTAACATGACCTGCCATAGAATTACTCACAGATAATTTCATTATTTGATGGGGAAGGGAATTTCACAGCTAGACAAGATATGTATAGGTTTGATGATTTCATTGATTTAGAAGAGGTGGATTTTTATGATGAATAAATGAGATTGTTTGCACAAAATTTATCTGGGAAGCTAAAAGATGGTTTAAAGATATTCCTGCAAGATCTATTGATACTTTTGAGGATTTCCAAACTCTTTTTCTTGATAGGTGGGAAGATAAAAAGAGTCCTCTGTAGGTTTTATCCTGATACAACAATTTAAAGAAAGGCAATTTTGCATCAGTGCATGATTTTTCTAGCAGTTTTATGAGGGTTTATAATTCAGTACTAAATGATATTAAACCCCTTGTAGGAGCTGCTAAATTACACTATACTGATGCATTTGATAGTGATTTTGATTTTTTATTGAGAGAGAGGAAATATTCTAATATTGCTGCCATGTTTAAAGATTCTCTGGAGGTAGAAGCTAACCTAATGGCTTCTAGAAAAATGAAACAAAGAATGGAGGTAGATAGGAGAAAAACTAGGGAAGAAAATCAATCATCCACTTCTTCCTCAACTTATGCAAATTTTGATATAATGATGAAGACCATGGAGAGGTTGATGTATAGATTAGTATTGGATAACAGGACTCCAAACAGAGATCAACTTGAGCCACAAATCAAGAATCCCAATTTCAGAAGACCTCCTCCTCCTCCTTAGATTAGAAAAAGAGATCAAAGGAATCCAAGCAATCTCTAGGATCAACAAATAAGACCACTATTTCCAGAGAAATTTGTAGAGGAGGATGAAGAGAATGATCCTCTGGATAATCAGATTGACCATTTTAATGATCTAGACTCTGAAATTTATCTTACAAAAGAGGAACATAATATGTTCAGTCATGAAGATGATTGTAATACCCTTGATTTAGAGACAGAACAATACCAAAGATGGTATCAGAATGCTATAAATGATTTATAGAAAAAAATAAATTTGAGAAGTAGATATGTACTTATAAATAAAGGAAGGTTTTCTCCAAATTGACCTTCTCATTAAAGGAAATTTAACCTCAAAATGGGCCTTTTAACCATAATTCAAATTCCATGTCATCATGTGTTAGCCAATGAAATTGATTTAAATTTGAAATAACGTATAGGTCTTAAACAAATTTTTAATATAAATTTGGGGATAGGTATCATAAAAAAACTACTTTTTTGTTCATATTTTTGACGTATCTCCATGTGTTTTTACTCAAATTTTGATCGGGAGAGCTCCCTGGATGTGAAATTAAATTCCACATCCAACAAGTACCCACTCAGCATACTTTTGACGCACCCCTCTACCCCAAAAACAATAAATACCTGATAAAATGTGATGATGTCATCATCACATTTTTTCAAGTATTTCTTGTTTTTGGGGTAGCGGGGTCTGTCAAAAGTATGCTGAGTTGGTACTCATTGGATGTAAAATTTAATTTCACATCCAGAGAGCTCTCCCGATCGAAATTTCAGTAAAGTCACCGAGAGATATGTCGAAAATACGAACAAAAAAAGTAGTTTTTTCTTTTCTTCCTCCAAAATTAATAAATATTATTTTATTATTTTAACTACTATTTTATTATTTTTCTTAGGAGTCCCATTTTGAGTTGAAATTTCCTCTAATGTAGTCAACAAAATGTAGAAAAAAAAAATAGTATAGAATATTCTAGAGAACAAAAAAGAAGCATTAAAAGAAAATAGAAAAGAAATTCCAATTGAAAGTGACAGAATTGTTTCCTCCTTTAGTTTACAGAATGAAATATCCAATATAAATATTTCCATTCCTTTCAATGAATTATTGAAGAAAAATGAATATAGAGAAAATATTACCAGAATGGTTAGAACTGATGGAGAATGCCATACAAATACACTGGAGTTGACAGATGATGCCCCAACAATAGTTCTTGGTCATAGGATTGAAGATACCGATGAAGAAGATGTCCCACATTTCTATGTTAGCCTTGCTGTGCATGGTATGATCTTACATAATTCTATGTTGGATTCTAGTGCATCACATAATCTCATGCTAAGAGTGGTGGTTGAAATCTTGGGATTACAAGTCACAAGGCCCTATAAAGATTTGTTTTTCTTTGATTCCAACAAAGTAAAATGTTTGGGACTAATTAAAGATTTGGTATTTACTCTTGCACAGATTCCTGCCAAGAGTATTATCATGGATGTGGTAGTGGCTTATATTCCTCCAAAATTTGGTATGTTGTTATCAAGGTCTTGGGCTTAAAATCTCAAAGGAACATTGCATATGGAAATGTCCTATGCAACAAATCCTTTGTTTGGATAACATAGAAGATTATATAGGAAACAAATATTAGCATATGTGGTGAGTAGTCAATATAAGCCAAATGATCATCCCATATATGCTGTTGATATTGATATGGGATCTTCTATCTTTTTCAATGATTCTCATATTCAACAAGACTTTCCAGTAGTAGATGAAAGAACATAAGATAAATAATTTTCTAAGAGGCAAGAAGCATTGGAACATAAACAAAATGATGAAGGGTTATGGACAATGTACTTTGATGGATCAATAAGTAAGGACGGAGTTGGTGCAGGTATTTGGATCATTTCTCCAAATAGATATTCTAAAGTGTATTATTTTAAATTGACTTTTGAATGTACAAATAATGTAGCAGAGTATGAGGCTTTGTTACTAGGATTAAATTCCTTGAAGGAATTAAAAACAAAAAGAATAGATGTCTTTGGAGATTAATAATTAGTGGTAAATCAAGTGAATGGTAGTTATCAAACTAAACATCCCAGAATGAGAGCCTATAGAAATGAAGTTTGGGATATTATGGGAAACTTTTTCACTGAACATTGAGTCATGGTAATTCCCAAAATACAAAATCAGATAGCTGAGTCTATGGCCACTACTGCTGGGAATTTTAAAGTTCCTATCTATTCTAACAAAAAAGTATGAGATTGAAGTTGTAAATAGAACTTCTATCCATGACAATTATAAATACTAGAAAGTATTTGAGGATGAATTATAGATAAAAATACTTTTAAAATGTCAGATGAGTTTGTAAATATAAATATTGATGCAGAAAACCAGAATTTAGAAAATATCCAGGATGATAAACAATTTGCAGATGAAGACATTGAACATAAAAATTTGAAAAATATGATTTGGGGTAAGGATATTATTCAGTTGAAAGGTAATTATGTTACCAAAGGCATTATACCTCTAGAAAAATTGTTTGACCATAATGACGTAGCCAAATATCATAAAGTACAACCTAATCAAAATGATAGTTAGGATCAAAATATTGGAACCGAGGATTCTCTGAAAATAGTGACACTTTCAAAAAACCTGCCCGCAAAAAAAAAGAGATACATTGATTTGATGAAAAATTACACTGATGTTTTTTCTTAGATCTACAAATATCTAAAAGAGTATGACACATCCATTATACAACATACCATTCCCTTTAAACCTAGAGAAAAAACTTTCAGACATAAGCTTAGAATAATAAACCCAATGTTGTTTCCTTTAATTGAGAAAGAGGTAAGGAAGTTATTCAATGTACAAATTATTGTAACACTCATATTTTCAAGGTGGGTGGCTAATATGGTTCCTATTAGAAAGAAAATTTGGGAAATTATATTGTGTGTAGACTTCAGAAACCTTAACACAGTTTCATTAAAAGATAACTACCCCTTGCCTAAGATGGATCATAGACTACAGAAAGTTGTTGGTTGGTGATGAGAGGATTTCTATAATAGATGGTTTTTCTCAGTATATTCAAATAAAAGTTGTTCCTGAAAATCAGGAAAAAACAACATTCACCATGCCATGGGAAACCTTTATGTATGACAAAATGCCATTTGGGTTAATGAATGCAGGAGCAACTTTCCAGAGGGAAATGGACATAGCTTTTGTTGAAGAGAAAGATAAATTTGTTATAATATATATGGATGATATTACAATCTACTCTAAACCTGATAGGGATCACTTAAATCACTTGGAAAAGGTATTCCTCAAATGCAGAAGATATGTTATTTCCCTCAATCCTAGAAAATATAACTTTGCCATGAAATAGGGGAAGCTGTTGGGTCATATTATTTCAAAATATGGGATCAAAATTGATCCAGAAAGGGTAAAATCTATTTTGAAGGTAGAAGTACCAAGAAATAAGAGGAAGATTCAGTCATTCATTGTTCAAGTAAATTTTTTAAGGAGGTTTACCTCAATTTTTGCAAATATTTTAAGAAATGTAACAATTATATTGAGAAAATACTGTGAAATCAAATGGACCATTGAAGCCAAGAAGTCTTTTAATGACATCAAGAAAGCAATAACAGAACCTCCTGTTCTAGTCATCCCAGAGTTTTCTAAAGAATTTTTTGTTTTCCCTTTTGCTTTCGAGAACACAATAGCTGGAGTATTGCTGCAAAAGAATCAATAGAATGCAAAGCAAACCATTGCTTTCTTTAGCAAGATATTGAGAGATGGAGAATTGAAATATGACATTATGGAAAAGCAGGCCTATGCATTGGTCAAGTATTTGAAATATTTTAGGGTGTATATTTTACATTCTCATATCATTTCTTATGTGCCCAACAATGTGGTGAAAAACATTCTTACTCAGCTTGATCCATAGGGGAAAAGAGAAAAATGGATAGCAGTATTCCTGGAGTATGATTTGGAAATTAAGCCTACAAAGTTGGTGAAAGAACAAGGATTAGCTAAGTTGATGACTCATTCAAACTACGAATATTTGCAATTGAATTTATTGTCTGATGCTTCAAATCAGTTGGATTCAGGATTACAGGTGATCACAACTTCACTTTATCTCCTTGGTATAGTGACATTGTGTATGTTTTGCAGAATTTACAAGCACCTCCACGATTAGTAAAAACAGAGCCAAGTTAGTAAAGATAAGGGAAACAAAAATTTTCATTATGAATCGATATTTATATTGGAAAGACCCAAGGGGAATTTTGTTGAATTGTTTATTGGAGAATGAATGCCAACAAATTATGAAGGAATTTAACAAGGGAGTGTGTAGAGGGAATCACTCTTGAAAAGTATCTGCAAATAAAATTTTGAGTGATAGTTTCTATTGTCCTACAATGTTTTCTGATGTTTATAAAGAGGTCACAACCTACCATGAGTGTCAAATATTTTATGGCAAGAGGAATTTAATGATATTACTGCTCAATCCTATTTCAGTAGAAGCACCTTTTCAGCAGAGGGGGTTAGATTTTATTGGAGAGATTAATCCAAATTCCTCTGGTCAACATAAATGGGTCCTGACTGCAACTAATTATGTTACCAAATGGATTGAATCCACAACTATTAGGAGGGATACTGATGTTGTTATTATGGATTTTCTGGAAAACAATATTTTGTCAAGGTTTGGATGTCCTAGGAGACTTGTAACTGACAATGCACAAGCTTTCAAGTCTAAGAAAATGATCAAATTTTGTCACAAATATCATATCAGCTTAAATCATCTACTGCATATTATCGTCAAGGGAATGGGCTTGCAGAATCCTCAAATACAAGTTTAGTAAGGATAATCAAGAAGTTATTAGAGGAGAAAAAGAGAAGGTGGAACAAAAAATTAAAGTATGCTTTATGGGAATATAGAATAAGTACTAAAAGAGCTATTGTTATGTCACCTTTTCAATTGGTATATGGAGCAAAGGTGGTATTTCTAGTGTCTTTAGGTTTTCCTATAATGAAGCTTCTACAGGAACATGACGAAGAGCCAAATCATATGCAAAGGAGGATAAATCATATCATTGAATTGAATGAGGTAAGGAAAACAACTTATGATAAAGTGCAAGTACATGAGGAAAAAATGAAGAAAACCCATGACAAGAGGATTAAAGAAGAACAATTTCAAGTTGATGATCTAATTCTAAAGTGAGATGAAAGGAAGGAAGACAAACATGGGATGTTTTATCATTTATGGAAAGGTCCATGTCACATCCCCATGCCTCCGGCCGGCAAAGAGGACACGACTACAAGCTTAAACCACCCGGGCTAAGATCCCCATGAACATGTGCATTCACAAAATTGCTAAAACAGAATGCTTAAACATACACACATGAACATTTATCATGCATAGATGCAAACATCTATCAGGAACAATGGAAACATCATACATTTAAGCAAGAATTCATTCAACATGTTCATCATTTTCATATCATTGATAGAAAATAAGGTTGCAAAAGTAAAATGAACAAGATCACTTATCTTATGAAATCTCCTTTCGCAACTAGCTACGTCGCTGCAACGTTCCACCCAACCATAGGCCAGCGTGCTCCTTAATCTCTCAGCAACGCTGCCACCCCCGAGCTGGGCATGATTCTCCAAGGAATAAGGGAACTAGTAGGCTTACACATAGCCAAATATGTACAAACACAGCCAAGCCAACACAGTTGGGTTTATCAAGCCATCAAAGAGCTGTAGAAGGCAGATTGCTAAGCTGGTGAGCTCATTACAGAGCCAAGAACACCTACACCAGAACTAGCCTGACCTCTAAGACACCCAAACACACCCAACACAAGGAATCAGTCCCTTCTCTGCTACACAGTCCCTCAGGCCATGCCTTCCCTTCCAGTGCTATTCACGGGTGATGGAGAAGAAGGCCAGCCCTCTAGCTCTGTCTGTGTGGTTTCCAGCCACCAGGTTTATCAAGAAAATCTAAGCCAACATCCCTGCTCCTCTCACAGTTCGAAGACTAACCATTGCACTCAAGCAACTAAGTCAGCTGTCATAGCCTAAACAGGAAAACGATTTCTAAGTCATTATTAGCCCTATCGTGGCCAAAATGACTCTCAGGCGAATTTACAACAGTCCCCAGCATGTAAGGAAGACCACAACAACCACAACCAATAACGTGGGAAAACACAACCCATCCTGGGAAACAAAATCACCAAGAAAAAATATACAGACCGAGATGGGGAAGAAATTACAGTCTCCCATCCTGTGGGTGAGCGTGAGCAATAATGCAAAACCCACAATCGTCCCGTGAGTACAGGATACGGCCACACTATTCACCAATCCGCAGAGGAAAACTGCTGCGTGGGTAAATCTATCAAAATCCTGTGCATGAAGACCAAAAACGGGAAGGAATCCCTCTACGTGAGAATGCACAGCAATGGAGAGGACGCGAATTTGCAGGAGAAAATCGCGTGGGTAAAACCCAAGAAAATTCCTGTGCGTGAAAATAGTGAGCGACCAAATGGGAAGTGCGTGAAGGTGAACAACTACTAGGAGGACGCGAATTTGCAGTGCGTGGGGGCTTAGCAACTCGTGGAGCCAAGAAAATGTCCACGTGAGACCCAATCCGCCCAGAGCCTATGCGTGAAGAGAATCACACAATGGAGATAATGTGTGGAGATGAACAGCAAAAAATTGTGAGGTCGCGAATTGGAGAGAGCGTGAAGGTTTTTCCTCCATAGTGAAGTCAATAGTGGGTGGAGTGTGCGTGAGGGTGAGGACTAACAGTCCTGCCACCCCACTCCCAAAGCAATTAACTGCCTCAACCACCAACAGTAATTATTTAATGAGAGTGGTTGGAAGAAGACACATGGGTTTTTCTCTCATGGCCAAAGTTTAACAATTTCCCCCACATCCTTATCCTTGTGAAAATCATGCCCCTTTCGATTTAGTTTCCGCGATCGTAGCTGGTCGGGTTCATTTAATTAATTGTAGATGCATATTTACATGATGACCGTCATAATATATGCCACATGCCCCGATATACAATCGGTGACAAATTTAAATCCAAAACATAACATGACCGATCAATGGTGGGGCCTTGGCCTTTAGCTCCACACCATGATCATTTACAATATATACATCATATACATCCAATGCAACGGGGTCAAAACTGGGGTGTTACAGTCCATATATCATTGCTGCTTTTAGAGGAGATAATTATTTTATTCTACAATCAAAATGGGGTTCAACTTAAAGGAGGCCCTATTAATGGAAGATTTCTGAAGCATTACTTGTATTAAGGATGGAGGTATATTGTATATTAGCTGTATATATTTGTTTTAAATGAAAAATGAGTATAGATGACAAATGGAAGGATTTAAATCCCAGAGAGAAGGCCCTAAGATCTGGACATTTTTCATTTTCTTTGATTTATTTTTGGAAAAAATAAAAATAAAAAAATTAGAGTTTTTAGCTTATGAAGAAATTTTATACATAGAATAAGATTGGTTTTTTTTTACGGGTTCTTTTCTACATCACAGGGATAATAGCATCCCTAGTTGAAGCCATTTGTTAGCACTGTTTCGGCTAACAGTTTAAATGAGAGGGATTAAGGTGAAATAAGATATTGTTTGTAAATTTTTTGACAATATGACCGAGGGGTGATGAAATAAGTGCTAAGTTGAAAACAAAATTTTTTATTTACCCATAAAAACATTGCCTAAAGTTTGAAGGTGGATAAAAATAAAGAAAAAATGCTTGTGGTATGAAACGATAGGTTTCGACGATCCAGATTGTCAAGAGGGAAGATCTACAGTGGGTAGCGGATCCACTGTTTAAAGTTGCAAGGAAAAAGAAAATTTGGTGATCAACGAAAATATTTAACGATACTCTTAGATCCTCGATGAAGGAATAAAGGAAATAAGATCGACGACGCATATAGAATCCTCTGTGGGAAGATGCACGAAAAAATATGAATCAAGAATGGGCAGAAAGTTTAAAGAGTATCCTAAATCGACGGTGAGGATGAAAGGTAAGGAATATCAACATAGGAGATGGGATCCACTAGAAGAACATGCATGGAAAATAATAAATTGAATATCAAAGGAACTATTAAATATTACCCTTGATCAACGATTATGATCACAGGTGGACGATATCAATGGCTGTTAGGCGATCCATTCGAAAATGCTGCACACTATTTTAAAAATCAAAGGGGCAACAAAAAATAAAGGTGTTGATTAAATGATTAAGGGAAGCAATGGTGTGTGATGAATTTCAGGTAAATCTACGATAGTTAGATGATCTGCTAAGGGAAAGTGTAGGGAAGATAAACAAGGGGTTATGCAATAGAATAAGGAAAGGTTAAAGTTAGCAGGTGATCAAGATCAATGTTTTAAGATAAAAGTGGATTAAATCTATGAACAAAAAGGGATCCACACTTGTGGCATGCATGGGGATTAAAAGAGAATTCCACTAACGAAAAATAAACCGATCTCCTAGATTCCAAAACCGCTATTTCAAGAATATTATAAAAGGGAAGAACATATGTTCAAGGATTATTTGTAATTTTGTGCATTGGGAGAAGGAAGCATTTTCTATGTGGACAACACCAATTCAGACAACTATCTTTCCAGCCTCTACTTTTCTAGGTAGGCCACATTTTCACTCGCCTACAAATATTTGAAAATGGATAGTTGAGGTGAAGTTGAGGCTCAAGCCTTAGAGTTTCATAAAATAGACAAGGTTTTGGAAGATAGATATGGAAACATTTTTTATATTGTTTTGTATTTTGGCCCTATTCACCAACTGAAAACCAAACTAGAAGCTTTTAAGGACCAGGGAATTGACCTACATGGCATATTCTAGTCCCATTTTTATTATTTCCATCCATACCAAACCTTAAATTTCACATATTTTATTGACTAGTGTGCATCAAATTACTCTTCATCTAAGAGAGTAAGCATGGAGTCTGCTAAAACCAAAATCTAATGCCTTGTAAATTCCCTTTTTGTACAATTTCTAGTACAGTCTCACCTTCATTCACCTTGAGTCGAGAAGGTTTCATTGAAGAAGACCTAATTTAGTCATTCAAGCATGCAACCATTAAGGAAAAGCAACCATTTTTCTCCAAATGTTTTAGATCTGATGTATCCCTTGCAAACCGGCCCTTTCCTTTGGATGTCAACCTGCTCAATGAAGAAACAAAGCTGGTTATTTCAATGTAAACCCAATTCTTAGGTCTAGATACATACAGGTTTGTCCCTAAACTATTAATTAGTCTTAGTCCCTTCAACCCCCTTCTCTTAAATTTCATGAATTCCTAGCTAAAAATATCCATTCTCAGCTAGTGAATTTCCACAATACCAAGCACTTTAGGTTTCAGTCATACCAGATAAGAATGTTCCTATTTTTCAATGACAAAAATTTGCAGCTCCCAGAAATGGTACTCACAACAAAGATTAATAGTGACTTTTTCAAATGTATGAACCTATTGATGTCAGAGGTTTATAAAGTATTATTTCAGAACAATTGTCTGAGAGTGCTACTATAGATGCATGAGGCCCTATAGTTTTCTCCAGATAGAAAATTAGGAGATTGGTTTCTGTTAGAAGAACACACTATCATTAGGGTGTATGGATTTAATCATGAACCATATATTTTTCCATTATTCCTGCCCCCTAGAGTGTTTTCCTTGGAGTTTGTAAGACATAAATTAATTGTAGAGAATGAACATTTTATTAGCTTTAAAAAGGCTTATGAAATTAAATTTCCATGGGTGGTTGGGTGATTCATTATAAAAAATAAAGATGCACTACCTGTAATTGAAATTTTGTTACGAGATATGAATTTTAGGAAGGATTTTGTAGTTAATTATGACCCACGCCATATTATTTCACAGAGAAGGCAGATTAACAAGAACAAGGAATTTGAGCATTAGGTAGTGGAAGGGTTAGCTGATAAAGTAATTTGGATGGATTATTCAGCATAAATGAAGGATACATAAGTTTCATAGGAAAATCCTTTGGCCATAATAAAAGAAACAAAAGTAATAACATCCATTGCAAGTAATTTAGAAGTGACAGGTAAGAGAACCCATTCAGAGGTCATGGAGATAGAGGAAGAAGAAAGTTCAAAAATATCTAAAATACAAAATACTGAATTTGAGGGAAAAATGGTAGAGGAAATTAAAACTGAAGATAAGAAAGGAAAGAGAAAGGTTAAAGGCCTAGCCTTTGAAGTACAAGAGTATGAGTTTTTAGAAGTACCAGAAGCATCAAGTGATAAGTTCAAATCCAGATATTTCTTTAAATTAATCCTCAAAATTATACTCATAAGTCAGAAATATATCAAGTAAAGAGGTCTCACTAATCACTGTTAAAGGCCATACTAAGAATACTTTAAATTTAGCAGTTGCAACCAAGAACAAAATAGCTGAAATGAGGTTGAACATGAAGGAAATCCCAGTTCCTGACATGATTCACTTGCATAAGAAAACTGAGGAAGTGATTTACAATGATTTGGAAATCCACCTTAAAGGTATCCAAATTGTAAATTGCAATCCACAAAGGCCAAAATAGAAAATCAGCCGGGGTAGAAGAAGGTGGAGAATAAAGTGTAGTAGCATCAAATAAAGAAACTTCAAGGAGATTTCCTGGCTATAGACAATGAAGGAAATAAAGGAGAGGTCACACAGAAGACCTTTACAGAGAAGGAGAATACAATTCAATTGTTAAAAATGAAATTAAATATCCCTGCAACCCAGAAAATTCAGGATTTTGAATTAACTAAATTAGAAAAAAATAAAAAGAGCTTCTAACCAGAGAGCTGAGTGATAGTAAGGAAAAGATATTGAAGCTTGCTGAGGAAAAGAATGAATGGGAAAAAGATAAAGGTCTTTTGATTGCAAATATTGATGTTTTAAATGAAAATCAATTGGTCTTAGAAAAAGAGAAAGAAAACAAAAGCAAAGAAGATGAAGTGCAAATAATCAATTGGAGAACAAAAATAAAGAGTTGTTGGATAAAAATGAGAAATTAGTAAAGCAATTATCTAGAAAATTGCCAATGCAAGGAGCCAGACATCTCATCTGGGACATGATAATTGTTTAATTTGTTAAAATTAGGCCTTATTTAAATTATATTATGGAGAAAGAAATGGTAATAAACGCTGCTAGAAAACATTGTACTGCAGTAAAATAAGCTTTCAATAAAAATCTAGTGGATACAACCAAGAACAAAATTAATTTCATAAATACCTTTTTAGAAGAAGATTTGAGGACAATGGGAATCAAGGACATGATTACAGTGATTATCTGGGCCAGGAAGGTAGTAGGAAAACATCAGCACATAGAAACTGTGTAGGCTAAGATTGATATAATGCAACATCATGTAAAGATATTTAAATGCTCATTTGTGTCCCTTTTTCAGAAAGCTTTGCCTTCCTTTTGGTAAGAAGATGGAAAATTTTTATCTCAGTTAGAGCATCAAAATTCGTTGGTGAAATGTAGATTGGATCACAATAAATTTAAAGATATGAACCAATCTCTATAAGGAAAAATTGTGATTGACAAATTAGCAATGGATTTTGAGATGATTAATACTTTCAAAATAGCTTGTTCCTAGCTACCACCTATTTCATATATATATCATGTGGAATTGAGAGTATTGGAGAAATAAATGGTGAATATGGAGCTTCCATCTATGGACCATATTAAATTTAGCACATAGATATGTGGACAAACACACAACGCACATGATAGATCACACAAGTTACTCAGTTATTGAAGAATGAAACAGTGCAAAAATGGCTTGCAGCTGTGAATGATTTTCATTAATCAAAGAGTAATTATATAATAATTACAATGAAGTACAATGGCTTAAATATCCACATGCAATTCGAATCCACATGAGGAAATTCGAATTGATTAGAGTCTACTTGACTGTAGTTAACTAAGACCTTGTCTAAATCACTTTCGGAGGACTTAATAGTTAATAGACCTTGTCTAAACCATTAACAGAGTTCAATGGAGTTCTACTTCAGTGTTGACTGAGGCTAACTGATTGTGGTAGGTGAGAAATGAGCCTCTCCTGCATGTAGCCATGCAAACCTAGCGCTAACTGAATGTAGAGGACTAGAACTGAATGTAACTGACTCCTAACTCATCTTGACTAGTCACTAACTGAACTCAACTGATGAAGGTTGGTATGGGCACTCCCAGTGGATCCTAAATTATAGGAATTGATCTAGGAGGATCCTAAATTGATGCATGCAAGTACAATCAGTGGCAGTAGGCCTCAATTAGTGTTCCCCACACTTTAGTAACTGGAAGATGTGCCCCAATTAGGCCAAGTGGACCCAATGGTGCTAGTGACTAAAAATAGAATGGATGGACTCCCAATTTAGACATGACTCCTGATTTAGACATATGACCAAATTGGACAAGGGAGGATTAATAATCCTAATAATCCAGTGGAAAATGATAAAGAAATTTGGCAGGACAAAGTACAAACTACATCAATGAAGACGCTCTAGAAATTTTGAAGACAAGTTTTATTTTGAATAATGTAATATATTTTTGAATAGTTAGTTTGTTGTAAGTCAAGTGGCAAGTGTAATAAGACAGCAATTTTCACCTATTTTTAGCATGTAAACAGTTATCAAATCAAGGAGCATTTTTATGTATTTAAGCGAATTTTTGCAATGTATTGAGGGTTGGAACTGGTGAGCAAGAACTCATTTTTGTAAGAGAGTCTCAAAGATTAATACAAATTTCAAAGGCAAGCAAGTTTTCTGCCAGATGTTCTTGTGTTATTTATTTTACAGTCTGTACTTTATTTCCTTCTTGTAAATGTGTTTCTTGTTTACCTTTCCATTCTGTTATCTTTTCATGCTTGAATGAGTGTATATTGGGTTAGAATTCATAATCTTATGCTAGGATCCTTTAATTTCAAGGATTCACAAGTTTTTCCCACTAAAGTTAATATTGGATTAATATTTAGATTCCCATATTAATGGACCATTTCTTACTCTTCCTTATCACCAGACAACAACCATTTTGGCTGTAAAAGAGTAACTACTTTGCCTCTATTAAGAACTCCATTGAAAAGCACTGTCATTAATTGTTTTTCATATTTGACTCCATGCCCAATGACCACCAGTTTCAGCTATTGTTACTATTAAATTTTATTTCTTTTCAAAATTATCAAGCCTTTGTATTATCTATTGAGAGATCCCTCTCTGGATGGAAAGAAGCCAACTTTCCTCCTAAATATGGGTTTTGTGGTTACCATGGCATTATCCTATCAAAACCAAGGGTAAATTTTGAGTTGCTCATTTTGAATTTTGAGCTTATGAATATCCTCATTATTCTTCAAGTATGATTCATGTAACCATTCGCTAAGCTCAATTACATTATTTATGTAAAAAATCAAAGAAATGAAATTACCTTTGATGTTGCACATTTCTCTTTGAATCTTCTCCATGTCTTCAAGGAGGGATGGATCCTCCAATGCAGAAACTTCCCAAAAAGAATTTGATACCAATGCTTGAGTGTCATGGAGTATGATAAGGTCCTCATGGATATTCCTTTCACTCATATTCAAAGACCCTTCAATGAAGTATGGTTCATGAGAGCGAACCTCCTCCTCTTCTTTATTCTTGATTTGATCAACTTTTTGAACCTAAAGTGGTAATGGGGAAGTTGATCTTGGTTCTTAATTATCTATCACAAGGTATTCATATTCATGCTCATGAAAACTTTGTATTGCAACAACATTTTCAAATCTGATCTCTATGTCACCAACATAGAGTTGTGAGCACCCATCAGTAGGGATTATGTGTTTGTATTCACCTTCCACCTCATGTTATTATTTGCAATCACCTCAAAGTGATTGATTCTTCACTTCATAAATCTATACCTCTTCCTTTAATGGTGTATCTAATCTCCTTTCACCTTCTTTATGCCAAAATTTCTTCCACAACCTCCATATTTTGGTGCACAAGCTTGTCTAAAATTTCCTCATCTATAGGGAAGGATGCTGGAAATACTCACCTCCCATAGACATGAGTTGTTTCCCTAGATTTAATCCTTCACAAATAGAACAAATGGGTGATAACATTAAAGATAACTTTCCCTAAGATAGAAACATGTTTGGAATGAAACTTTCACTTGTAATACAATGTAATGCTCCATCCTTCAAGAATGTTAGATCTCTACAGTTTAACTGCAAAAAAACATCACAATGCACACAAGATTAAAAGTACCAAAATTGATCTATTATCCTATATCAAAGAATAAGGAGTTTGATAATAAAACTAGTGATTGAAACACAATCAAAATTATGGGAAAGAAAATTTTTATTGCATAATCAAATAAAGAGAGGGTTTACAACCATTGTGGCTTAGTGTTGATATGTCTCCTCTCATGCCAAATATGGTTCTCAAAGATTCAACTTGCCTTCCCCATGCTCACCCTATATTTGGATAGAACTTTGGTGCAACATCATAACTTTCCTCCCTCAACCCATGGGGGATGAACCAATACTTATAGCCCTTCGGAGGATAGGGATGGTTGAGAAAATGATGGATGAGGTGGAAGGGAGATTCTATTGGGGGGAATATCGAGTCCAAGTGGTCCATAAGAGTAGGGATGAGGGTTCCACAAAGATGATATTCGAGAAGCTTTGTGAATATTCTCTTTTTCCTTTTGAAACTTGAGCACCATTATTTTGATATGGAGACAGAATGTTGCCAGGGATACATCGCTTATTGCTCAAAGGGATTAGGCAGTGGTACTACTCATTTTCAACTAACATGTGGAATTAATAAAAGAGGTAATGATTATTTCATAAAGGGAAAAGGCGGTGGTAGGCACAAGTATGAAAATATGAGTCTTGGCCAGGGTCTAACTTCAGATTTTGGGGATTTGAGGCAATTTATAATGTTTTGGCTCTCATTACATGGTCATGATGAGAATTGCATGTAACATAATTCCCCGCAAAGCATGAGGCTAGAGGAATAGGATAGGTGAAAGCTTTGTAAGAACAAGTTATCGCTTCAAGGCAAGAAATTGCTTGATCAGAGATCATCATCAACCTGAATTTTCTACAATACATCAATACTTTGACTCATATACAATTGAATCCTCATCATGGATGAAGACCAATACAAGGAATATCCATGAGAGGGATGAATAATCATGGCTACTAGAATACAACACAAATCCATGCGAAGAAGACTCGAACTCGGACATAGCTACCATACATACAATGTATATCTATGTCATATGGATGCAAATTTGAGCACAACCATGACCATACAAATGTGGATCCATGCTAGGACTCATACAAATATTCCATCGCAACCCAGGGAAAGTAATGAATGCTTAACAGATACCCAGGGTCTTCGTCTCGTCTTCCACAAAGTACGATTCTATCCATGTGATTACAAGGTCTTGATGTCGAACATGGTAGAAACCACTTGATTACTGGTTAATGATGAGAACCGTTAACAAGTGCAAGGGAGATCACCATTGATGTCGATGATTCCCAAGGTACCCTAGTAAAATATCTCGAGTGTGAATAGATGATATGATGTCGAACACTTAGTTGAATATTTTGATCAAAGGTCAATGATGTAAACCTATGTTGAAAGCGAGAGGATCTGTCAGTGATGCATACAGATCTCAAGGTACTTGTTTATTGTTTCTAAGACTAATTCTTGGATGATGAGTTGAAGTTGACATGAATAGTCTTGCCGAAGGAGGGCCATGATGAATCCCAAATCGACAACATGAAACTTAGAACAAAGTTCTGGAATTTTGAGTATGATGTAACCATGGGATTGACTCAAAGGTAACTGAAACAAAATTTTAACTACAAATGAAAACTCTCAATATGACTTCCCTTTGAACATCGAACGACACGACCGAAGACTTGGCAGCATTGACTTGACCATGTGGATAACAAGATATAATGTGACAGTGGACGATGCATTCTTTGAAAGACTCAAAGGACTGACATGATTCATGAAAGTGGATCGACTTGGAAGCAATCTGGATATCCAATTGACTTAATGAAATGTAGACAAGTGCCATGTTCAAAGGTGACTAACAACTGTCATTTATTGCAAATGAAATATTTCCTTCCCTTAATTTCCCCACCATGATTGACGAGTGCCTATTTTTCATTTTTACGAGTTCAAAGAGGGTAACAAACACTCATTGCAATTTATCCTAAGATAAGTCCATTCTCATATGTTTCATGAACTTGAGAAAGGAGGGGTCCGTTCCCAAAAAGAAGGGTACCTCAGTGTTTAATTTAATGAGTCCATTGAAAGTTAACTTGGTATCGCTCATGTTTAGAGAGTCTAAATGAAAATGGAAGAAGACTCCAAAAGGTCCTTTTTCGTATGATTTAGTCCCTAGGGCTCGAAAAAGTATAAAATAATTCCCAAGAGAACTCTTCTAGCTGAAATCAACTAGAGTATTCATTTTTTGTAATTAGTCAATCCGAATAGAAAAAGGGGTAAACTACCGTAAAAAATACGACTCTTCAAGTAATTTTACAAGCGTGAATAAGAAAAGTTTGCTCGATGATATTTTCACATTTAAGGAGTCTGAAAAGAGCTTAAAGAAGACTCCATTAGGGTTACTTTTCATGATGAAGGAGTTTAATGAGTCTGAAAAGAAGCGAAAGTTGACTCGAATATTTGGTACTGGTTTTAAAGAGCACGACCAAAATTTCGAAATTAGTGCTCAAGGACTTTTTCTGTTTTATGAAAGTACGAAAAAGTAAAACACAAACTCCCTCATAACCAAAAAAATTTAACTCTCATCCCTACAAAACCTTTGAAAATACTATTAGACCTCCAAAAAATTTAAAAACCATTTTTTAATGACTATGTAAAAGGGAATTTATCAATAAAATAATTAAAATGATTAATATAACATAAAAAACCCTAAAACATTTCATATAAAAACCAATGAATAGTAAAAAGAACTTACCATTTCATTATTTACCGAGTTGGAGAGTTATTTGGAGCCATTTGTGTGCAAACATTAGGCAAGGATTCCAGAGTCATCAACCAGTTATTTTTTGATCTGTCAGCTCTAGGTAAGAGCCAAACCCAATCCTAACATTTTCATGGTTTCATTTTTTCATTCCATGCAAGTTTCTTAGGGTTTTGGGATTTTTACCCTAGGGTAAAAAATGACCACAGGGTAATGTGCTTTCCCCTTTTGGGAAAAGCGGTGCCTAGGAGAAACCATAGATTGCATGCTGAAAAAGGCGGTGCCACCGCTGTGTCTCAAAGAGACAAGGTTGGTGCCATAGGATACCCTAAAATTCTCAATTCCCAAGCTAAAAGAAAGACTTTTAAGTATTTTTACTTATTGGAATTGTGTTGTAATACTTCAAATTTTATTTTTGGCAAGTTTTTTTGGAAAACATGGTTGTCTAGAAGGAGAGGAAACATGAAGATGATGATTCTAAGGTTGGAGCAGATGCTATCTCTATAGATTCTCTACGGGGCTGTGGTCTCCTAAAAGTTTTCCATGTTCCAAGCATGAAGTATCATGTGAGATTGATGGATTATATACTAAGAATGTGGAACCCAAAGAAACAATATTTTGAAGTGGGGGCCCACGTTCTTACCGTGGAAGTAGAATACGTCTACTTCCTTAAAGGGTTATCTAGGCATGGGGAACCTATCGCACTGACAGGTCCTCGGGGAGGAGATGTCACCACACAGGAGCTCATAGATTGTCACTATTTTCCAGGCACCTTGATGTATGCAAAAAAGATCCCAATAAAAGAGGTGATGGATTTTCCTCTTTGCACAGTTCTTTTTACCATGCAATGAGTTGTAGGGAGCCAAGGGGCTCATCAAGCTTCCCAAGCACACATGCTCTATGCATTGGAGGCTATGGCGCCTACACTATTTAACTAGGCCGAGGCTTTACTGAGCACTTTCAAGGAGTAACTGACTAAGTGTCGGCAAGGAGAGTTGAAATAATTTAGTTATGGTACCATCTTGGTATCCTTCTTCTTTGAGTGGGAGGTCGCAAGTAGCTTTCACTTAGTTGAGAGAATGATACCCTCCCATGCTATGATGGGTAGAGATCATGGCCTGGAATGGTGGTGGCATGTATAAAGTAAAGTATGGGAGCACCTTTTTACGTTGGTTGGAGAACCAACTACTCATGGCTGAGGATTATGCATATGCTAGGACTGAATTCATGGGAGACACAGACCTACCCTTACCAGCAGGTGCCCAGTGGGGTGATATTGGTAAGAAGAATACTCAAGATTTTGATTATTTTTGTATTTTATGTTTTATCATTTTTATGGATGATAACGAGACCAAAATGTTTTATGTAGATGTAGGAGATGCATGACCTGGGGGTTCCTCCATAATTGATAGGCGAGCGGGGGTTCTCTTTGTCCACATAGGAGATGATGAGTTGACTGAGTTGGAGGAGAAACTCAACCGGTTAACTCTAGATATTCCATACACTTTCGTAGATGACCTCCCTAGGAGGTACCAAAGGCATACCACTAGAGTATCAGGTCAATTTGGATGCCTTCTACGGAGGGTAGTGAGAGCCATCATGTGTTACCATGAGGATCACTAGCTATCCTACATGTTGTAGACACTGAAAGATATCTAGCTTCAGTATTTTTGTCATTTTTATATATCTAAAATCCAGTGTGCTTTAGTTGGGGTATCGAGACCAATTTTTTTGTAAAACACTATATATATATATATAGAATTATCTATGGCGGTTTATATGTGTTTAAATGTGGAATGATATTTATATGAGTTTTTATGTCTTTTTACTATTTATGTTTATTTACAATGAACCATGTTTCACTTATCAAAAAATATGTGTGAGCAATATACCATTTCAATATGTAATTGGCTAATGAGTCTACAACAATGTTACAAGACCTAGGAATATGCCGATAAGTGATAGTTTCAAATGGCCTTTCTAACAAACACACTTTTTGAAAAAGACGGAGAATTGTAGGGTTTCAGATGGCATACATATGGTTTAAGTGAAAAACCACTAGCTGAGAGTCCATGAAAACTACCAACTGATCAATGTCCCGAGATGCAGCCTCGGTTAACAAACCTATTACTGCATGATACTCGGTGATATTATTGGTGGCTGAACCTACACAAACTGCTCATGAACCAACTAGATCATGAGTTAGGGAATACAAAACCAAAGCAACCGAATCAAGGTTCAGGGTGTGACAACAAGCACCATCAACAAAACCATAAAAATATATTTTATCTGCATAACCAAAACATGGTATAAAGAAAATATATTTTTATGGTTTTGTTGATGGTGCTTGTCATCACACCCTGAACCTTGATTCGGTTGCTTAGGTTTTGTATTCCCTAACTGCATAACCAAAACATGGTATAAAGAGTACTGACAAAAATTAAAAACTATATTGAAATACTAAAGCCACACCAAAAAGTCAATTAATGTACATCTATACAAGGTACTATAATAGAAATGCCTTGAAGCATAGTACCTTTTTAGGTACAAGCCATTACAAGGTTGCTCGAAAGGTATCCCATCGTAATATACAAGCTCATAGGCCCCTTTCTCTAAGACTTTAATCACGATGTAGGGACCATAGCACATGGATTCCAACTTCCCTTTTCCAAGTTTGTCATGCTTTTGATCATAGGTCAGAACTGTGTCACCTTCATTAAATGCATGAGGTTGAACAGATTTATCGTATTAAGACTTAACATGTTTTTTATGTGCCTCATTAGCTAAGGCAGCATCTCTTTGATTCTGATTAAGGTTTGTCAAATACAAAAAAAACGTTCTTCTTCGATAAAAGTGTTTGGGAGAAGCTCAACTACAAGCTTGAGTGACGGGATCTCATATTTGTTGATGAAATTGTCATTGATGCCAACATGGACTTGCAGTGGCCCCACATATTGTCATTGATGCCACCAAGTCCCACTTGCTATTCCTTGGACCCGTTACAAAGTGGTTTTGAGCTTTGGACCCCTTACAGAGTGGGTTTGTGCCTCGAAACACCTTGTACCTAGTTGACAAGGTCCTTGTACCCACAAGGATGGATCTTGGAGCCACCACCTTATTGCAAATGTTGAAGACCCTACTGATGGTGCTGAATACCCTAGGGATGGTCCTGAAACCTTGATGTACAATGGAGAACCCCTAGATGGGTTGAAGAAGCATTAATGACCCATTTTGTGGTCATTCATGCTCTGATGGTATCATAGTACCCCATGAGAAGATCCAGGTACCCTATAGATCATGTCATGATGGAATCCTCTTGTGGTTGAGGTGGTTGAAGAAGCTTATGAATCCTCTTGCTTGTTGAAGAATCCTTGATGAAGCCCTTGGACCCACACTTGATGGTGTAATGACCTTGCAACCCTTATTGGGGTCATGGATCTCTTATATGCTGACAATGATCTTGTATGGTCCTTGAGAGGCTATGGAACCCCTGGTATGATGAAGAAGCCCATGGAACCCCTGATGAATACCCTGATACCATTGCAAAGGTCATGGAGCCCACTAATTGCACCTGACATGGTTAGATGGCATGATTATGTGGTCTTTGGTGACTTAATGAAGCCATGGAACCTTGTGCAGACCTTGATGCCCATTGCTTGCACTTGATGTGGTTAAGGAACCCACACACATATTTGATTGATGATGGTCCATTTAGTGACAAGATTGAAGCCCATGATGGCATCTTTCNTGATGCAACCCTATGAAGATGTGGAGGACACACTCCCATGAATTTTAAATGATGTGGTTGACTTTGAAGGATGTTTTAAAAGAAAAATAATAAAAATACACAAGGTTGACCATTGAGGTGGTAAGAAAAATAACAAAAATACATAAGGTTGACCATTGAAGTGGTAAGAAGTTTGAAATCCTTTGTCATACATATGGCTTATATGGTGGACACCCTATTACATGGAAAATAAAATACATGCAATTCTTTGGTAAGGCTTGACCATTGAAGTGGTAAGAAGTTTGAAGTACTTGGTCATACATATGGCTTATGTGGTGGAACCCCTATTATATGGAAAATAAAATACATGCAATTATTTGGTAAGGTTTGACCATTGAAGTGGTAAGAAGTTTGTGTGACAATTAAAAGTCAAATTAAAAATTCAAATGACAATTTTTAATTAAAAACTAAAATTCTTACCACTCTTACCTTTGAAGACAAGTCGGCCAACATAAAGCATCTCCACTTTAATGTGTATATAAAGACATAAAAAAACAATCAATTATGCAAGTAGATAAGTGATTTCATGGATATTGGTTTGAGTTTTTTTTGCAGCAGCAAAGGAGCAGTTCGTTTTTACAGAGAAATGTTTGGGCATCTTCACTAAAATTGGCATGACTTTCTCATACGGAATCAAAATTACAAAGTTCTTGGCTAGTGGGAAACATTGTTATGAGGGATATGTGATGACATGATATAGAGTTTCTTTTGGTTTATCTACTATTTCTTCATCTTGTGATCTTCAGAAAGGTATGGTTCATTCTTCTGGGTTTCTCTTTTGATGGCACATGTCTCTCATGGATAGAGTTCATATTTGATCTTAGTATGTGAGCCTCTATATTGGTATATATATTTGGAGTCATTATGGAGGCTATAATGATGATGTTGCATACCTTTATGCTATGATATGATACACTTTATGATGATAATGCATGAGATAATGATGTACACTCTATGATGTTGATATACACTATGATGTACATGCATACCATAGTGTGATGATGTATAAATGGTGCACATTGAGATGATGATGATGTATACCCTATGACAATGATGCATACCCTATGATGATGATGCATACCTATGATGATGATGCATACTGATGCATGCCTTATGTTCAATGAAAGCTGAGCATAATTACTTGTTCAGTACTTGTGTACCATGAGGTGTACAGTGATGTGCATGACCAGTGTATGGCAGTGAAATGACTTATCAGTATATTGTGATGAGCAGTAGAGTTGAGAAGTAGTGATGAGCAGCTGTGATGAGCAACAGTGTTGATCAGCAGTGATGAGGGGATTAACCAGAGATTGATGAACAATGTTGACTAGCAGATTGATGAGAAGATATTGATGTGCAGAGAAGAGGTTGGTTGTGCAGCAGATTCATATGATTGCTTGCAAGAATATTCTTGAAATTGAGGATTGGACTCCTCAAACCATTCTTAGTTGGAGCTAAGAAAACCAGGCTGGGTCCTGCTATGAGACTTGGTGCTATTTTCATCAATTGGTGCTGATTTTAATCGAGAATATTGTTGTCTTCCATGTACAACAAATAAAGATGAAAATTCCATATATCCTCGTGTCTCTTTTGATGTGATGTTGTGCTTATGAATCATGATGAATTTGATTATGAAATCAATGACATAATGATTAATATAATCTGATTAATTAAAAGAAGGTAAATTTTTTATAATTACTCTCACATTGACTCACCCCCCCTCTTAGTGTGGTATTTTGTCCAACAAATGGTATCAGAGCAGGCGTTCGTCAAAAGCCTATAAAGCTTGAAGGATATTCGTGGAGACACAATGGAAGCAAAAAAAGAGTATTTAAGAAATGGCATGCCCGTACTTGATATGACATACTATTTTAGTTGGAGGAGCAAGATGAAGGCATATCTGAAGAAGTTTGGCGTTTTGTAGATTGTGATAAATCCACCCGCTCCATCAAAAAAGAAGGGAAAATCGGCTGCACAGAAGGAAGCAACGAAGGACAATACTACAACCTTGAAATTCCTCATGGATGGACTTCCCAGTTTAGTGAATGAAGTGTAGGGGAGTACACTTCGGCCAAATATCTATGGTTCAAGTTGGAGAGCGAGTATTAAAAGGAAAGAACAAAACCCAAAAAGAGAGATAAGGAATTAGAAGACAAGGCCTCAGAAGATATCAATCAAGAATAAGAGAATCAAGAAGAGGACTCCAGTAAAGGTATGGACTCTTGTGATTGTAGTGATAGATTATGTGATGAAATTGAGAAAGTTCTTGCAGATGATGATGAAGGGCTATAAAATATTGAACATGAGATACATATCACATTGCTGAATATTGATGTCAGAGCCAATTGGTTCCTGAACATAGTAAATCTGAACCAAAGTGACTTCACGAAGTTCAAAAAGAAAATCTTGGACTCCTTGAATGAATATCAACAAAATACCATGACAATGAAAGTGTTTCTTGTGAAGCTCAAACACAAGGACAAAGAGTTGTAGGATAAAATGAAATACAAGGATGTTGATGTTGAGCAACTAAAGACTGAATTGATTAGTCAAAAGGAAGAGCCAGAAGAGCATGATAAAGAGTTTGAAGAAACTAGAGAGGTCAATCATGATCGTAAGACTTAGCTAGAGGAAGCCAAGAGGATAGAATAAATCTTGAAGATTCAGCTGGAAGAAAAGGAGGAGACAATCTAGAAGTTGGAAATGGAGTAGTTGGTCTCAGGAAGAAAGGTGAGAAGAATGAAGCTTTTGTCAAGTTCAAGGGTAGTTCAGTTGTCCTAGATAATATCTTGGATTTCTAGAGATCTCCACTCGACAAAGCTGGTCTTGGTTACAAGAAGGACAAAGAAAAATCTAAAGATTACACTTGGTCTCTGAAGACTCTAGAAGCAGTTCCATCAATGTCCAAAGCTTCTCCCCATGCTCCTGCACATGAAAAAAGGAGTTTGGAAGCTCAAAATTGCAACAAGGATTTAGTCCTATTCCTCAAAGAAATATCATAAAAGAAACAACTCAAAATCCTAGGTATGAAAGTGGTTTCAATGGTTATTGTTATTTTTGTTCTAACTTTAGTCATAAAGTTATGGAGTGTATACTCTACAGAAGAAGAAGTGGTGGAAGTCCCAATGATTCAGTTAGATGTTGGACATGTAATCAAGTTGGCCATGTTGCTTCCACATGTCACACATTGAGATGCTACACATGCAGTGGGTTTGGTCACAAAGCCCAAGAATGTGAAAGTCAAAGAAGTCAATCGAGGTGGAGTCCTTCCTACACATCAACAAGAAGAACCAATGAACCTTGGAAGAAGACCAATGCATGAATATTTGAAGATTAGAATACAAAGGCATACATTCAGGGACACACTCAAGCGTGGAGAAATGAAGTTGATCAAAGAAGTGTTGGAAGTTCCAACAACTCAGTTAGGTGCCGGACATGTAACCATGTTGGATAGATTTATGCACATTGTCGTATGATGAGGTTTTTACAGTTGCATTGGCCTTGGGCACAAACGTCAAGACAGTTGGAGTACATAGAAGAAACCCATGAGAAGTTTCTCATGCAACTTATCAAGGAAAGATAGTACAAATGAAGGAACAAATGCTGAAAGGACAGTTTCCATGAAACATGGATGAAGAATATCGAGCAGTTACAGATAGGAGAAGTTGATTAGAGTAGGGAGGATGGATGCCATATGGAAATCCAAGATTAAGGTCTCTTAAAGACCTTAACACACCTTGGGTTCATAAGGATGGAGGATGAAATTAAAGGAGAAAGGATGGTTACTCCAAGCATATATATAGGTCCTAGGATCGTGCATCTTGATAGGAGGAGCAATGATCAATGATACGTGGTTTCAGATACAAATATATGGTCACCCTTTGCCGTTGATTCCAAAGGGGAAGAGATGAAGACAAAAGGGGAGCATGCTCACAAGGGGAGCATGAGTTGATGTCATCAATGACAAAGGGGGATATTGTTGATGAAATTGTCATTGATGCTAACATGGACTTGCAGTGGCCCCACAGATTGTCATTGATGCCACCAAGTCCCACTTGCAGTACCTTAGACCCCTTACAAAGTGGGTTTGAGCAGAAAGTATTTTGAATAATTTTGGGGGTGTAACACTGGTGAATGTGTCAGAGTGTGTTTCAAATTATCAAAATATTTTTGGGCCTGGTCATCCCAAAGAAACAAAGTGTTATTTTTTAGGAGACACATGTAGCCATGCGTTTTTTCTGCAAAGTTGCACACAAAAAAACGAAGAAAGTTTTCCTTCCCTTGAAAACTTTGGAGTTTAGTAATATTGGCGGGGGAGGGTAAGGCCAAAATAGAAGCTATCTTCAAAGGATATATCTAGATGCCATCTTTGGAAACCATGAAGCCAAGAAGACGTCCAGTATAAAAAAAAAATACACACTTATGTGGATTAATCCGGATGTGATAATGACGACATTGAAGGAAAATATCCCTAAGATGCCCTGGGCGATCCTGTCGATGCTGTGAATGAGCAGGGAGGTTGTACAAATATGGTTCCACAATGTGTTTAATATCGTGAAAGCGTAGGAAATGGTGTGCTGGAATGTAGCTCCAACGTTTTTCAAACCAAAGGGTAACTTCCGATAGGCAAAGGTTCCCCACGAACATATGAATGTCTTCTTATGCTGGTCAGCGGGTAAAATTTCTATTTGATTATAGCCGAAAAATCCATCCATAAATGAGAAGATGACACTCCCAGCAAAGTTATGAATGATTTGATCAATATGCATAGTAGGAAAGTTGTCCTTGGCACATGCCTTATTCAAATCTCAAAAATTGATGCAAACCCTATTAGTTCCCTACTTCTTGGTGATAGGAACAATATTATATACCCATTCAGTTAGCGGTACATGATAACTAAAACAACTTTCAGAAGTTTTTCAACCTCGGCTTTTATTGCCACAACTTTCCTCAGATGGAATTGATAGAGTTTTTTAAGGACTGGTCTCACCATGGGGTAATTCTTGATATTGTGTACAATGATGGACGGATCAATCCCAATAATTTCTTCATACATCCAAGCAAAACCATCTCAGAATTCGTTGACCAAAGCTCTATACTTTTCAGTTTCTTCAGTTGAACAGTTCTGGCCTACATGAAAACATTCAACAGTTCCAGGCTTCACTAATATGTCAATGGGAGTAGTATGAGTGATGTTACACAAGTTTCCTTCGGAATCAGTGTCTTGTAACAACACAGACATTTGAGTATTTTCGACAATATCATAACTAATGAGAGAGACAAAATCGGAGTCTACTGAATTAGCATTGGGAAGGAAAGATGATCTATGGTGATGATCTTCCCATACAGATTCATACACACTCACGATATCCATAATAGAATCATTTAATGGGAAATTTTGTGGGAGATAATATAGAGTGGGGAGAGGGCAATCTAACCAATAAGGTAGGTGGTAAGGATATGGTGCCATTGGATGATGATCATCATAGTATACATCAGAAAAAAATTGTATAGCATTGTAAAGTACTTCATGAGGACCTAGAGAAGATGTCTCAACAACTTCTTTACCTTTAGGAATGCGGCCAGTCGTGGAAATCATGTTCACAGTTGATACTTTCATACTAGGAGGGTTCAAGGGAAACACACCCATAAGAGTTGAATCCTTCAATGTTCCTACCCCAATAGATTGATAAGGCAGAGGGGATTTCCCTAGCATAGAAATGTTGTTTGCGGTAGGGGTAGTAACATCAGGTGAACAAAAATCAAGTTGATATATGGTCACAATCTTTCGTAAGTGAGGGAATTGGAGAGTACGAAAAATCATAGAAGTGACAACCGTCATAGTGTAAAACCAGTTTCTCCACAATAACATATTGTAATCTAATGGAGAATCGACCATTTCCACTTGAATGGAAATAGTATTTCCCCCTAGCTCGATCGATGGTGCCAATAATAGGGCATGAGGTTGGAAAATTCATTCGTCGAAAGCTTTCAAAGTAGTAGGTGACTTAGTAAGTTCGAGAGAATCAATATCTTTCTAGCAAGACATAGACAACACTGAAGTGGAAGCTCCCACATCCAATACTATATGATGAACCTTCCTCCTAACTACCCTGGTCACGATTTGAAAAACGATCTAGTGGGGTAACCTAGACTTGTAATTCTCCACATTAAAATGAATCATATTAGTATTATCTAGCTCTAAGGCCCCTAAAGCCATCAATAGATTTTTATGCTACGCCGGGAAACATTGGAGTACCTCTAGTGTAGACATAGCACAAGGTTCTTGAGCAAAATATTCAACAAAATTATAGAATTGAGTGGCTCAAGCATTTGGATTAAATATAGATTTCCGGAGGGTACTCTTTGGTGGGTGCAAAATCAAGTTGAGGTTAGGTTTCTCAATCGTAAGAGGGCCATTAGACAGAGGTGGAGGAGAAGAATTTTCATTAGAATAGTAATCCATCATTAGTACCTTAGTTACATTAATTAGTCAATTTTATTGCTTTTTTAAGTTTTAATACACTATGAGGTGGAATAGGGGTGCTTAGGTGGACATATGCCATGTCAATTTGAGGTTCTATGATCCACATGGGTACTCCAGCCTAGTCAAACAGCCACATATGCACAACCACCATTTCTGGTGCGCTCCCATTCATTGAACGTGGACATGCAAGTTGACTTGGGGCGCTAGAGTGGGATTTTGCCCAAATTTGGCTTGATTTGGTGCAATTAATGTTGCATTGAGAGTCTAAAACATCCATTTTTCCACACCCACACTATCCAAGGTGTAATTATTGACCCATCACACATAATCCATGCCACTTCAACAATTCATGGCCATTTGAAGATATTTGGGATGAGATTGGCCCACCTAGGGGGGTTTGATGCCAATTTGGAAATTTTGGGATTTTTGCTCACAATTGGCTTCCAAAGCCATTCAAAAATCTTATGATGTATTTATAAACATGTTAATAATAACAATTTTAGAGTTAGACAATCCAAAATTATCTTGTTTCCAACTATCATCGTGTGTAATATAACTGTAATTTGATGGTTTTTGCTGAAACTTGCACCCAAATTTGATTTGTGAACCTCAATAACGCTCCTATATTATCTTGTGGTTAAAATTAATAACTTTTTTATTTGAATTTATCACATGGTATCATATCTTGTTGGATATTTTTGAGTTGCAGCCTAAATTCTTAGTGGATTTGAGCTGCTTTGTTAGTGAATTCCAGATAAAATTGAATTGCTGAGTGTAACCCAGTTAGCAATTTCACCACCATCAACACAGGAAATAATGGAGGCTACCCACATCATTCTAACACCTTTTTCTTCTTTGAATATAAGGCAGAGAGGGTGATTCAATTGAGAGCCAAGGGGCTTTTCAGAGTTACTATGGGCATTGAAGTGGAACCAAATTCTGCTGTAGAAAAATCCAAGTATCTTAAAAAATTGGATGAAGAATATGGTTTGCTGTGTATGAGCATCTCAAGAGAGTTGTTGTTCCACCTTGACAATTTGACATCACCAAAGGAGGTTTGGGAGAAACTTGAGTCTCTATTTGGAAAAACTGATGAGCTATGTGGTCACCAGCTTGAGAAAGAGCTGATAAGCTTGAGACCAATGCACTATGACACAATCCAGGACTTCTTCACAAAGTTCAAATCACTTTTATTGCAATTAAAACAATTTGGGATTGAGAAGAAGGAAGATCAACTGATCTTGTCTATACTTTTGAAGTTGGGGCCAGAGTTCTCAGTCTTTGTGAGCACATTTCACTCAGGCAAACTCACCCTTCGAAACTGGAAAATGCCAAGTTTGATAAGTTTCATGGATTCACTCATTCAAGAGTAGGAAAAATTGGTCCAAATGGGTTCCATAAAGACCAAATATCAAGCATTAATAGTGGGGGTTTCGAATTCAGCAAAGAGCAAACCCAAGTCCAAAAATTTGAAGTTGTCGGACAAGAAGAAATAAGAAAAACCCAAATCCAGTGAGGGAGCTATGAATCCACCCAAAGAAAAGGAGAAGAAAGGGAAAGAGAAGGCAAAATTATCTTATTTCCATAAGGGATGGAATCTAGAAAGCTCATGCATGAAGAAAACCATAGACACCATGGCGCAATTGCTGGAGAAGAACAACATTCTAGTTCCTGACACCGCTAGGAAGAAAGATGGCAACTCTAGTTCAAGTGAAGGCAAGACGAAATGCCATGAATTAGTGGCAGGTAATTCTAATTGATCATCCTTTATTATTTATTTAGGTGCTTCTAGGAATATGGTATCTAGGAGAGTATTCTTATCCTCCATGAGTTCTAATGCTGGCCCAACAATTCGAAAGGGAGATGATTTTAAACTCCAGACCAAAGGGATTGGGAGAATTGATTTAGACCATGGGTTCTTCAATGATGTACTATATGTACCGGAACTTGCAACAAATTTTCTGTTAGTCTACTAGATGATCCATATAGGAGAGCCAAAGAGAGTAATATTTACTCCTTACTCTGTAAAGATTTCTTAAATCTCAACAGACCAAATTGTTGTAGTTGGGTATGCTAATCATCATGAGAGAATGTACAAATTATCTAATTTCCTCCCTAATTCCAATGATCAAGAACTTCACTCACATGCCAATGAAGTTTCCAAAATATGGCATGAGAGGTTTGGCCACATGAATTACAGATATCTCCAAACATTGCTCAAAGAAGGAGTGGTGGAAGGTCTTCCACAAATTCAGCCATCTACTGGAGCATGTATTGGATGTGTGATTGGGAAGCATCCTGAGCAGAGCTACGAGAAGGGGAAGGAAAGGAGAGAAACACAACAACTTGGGTTGGTGCATTCGGATATAATTGGTCCACTACCCACTCCCTCATATGGTGGATCTAGGTATGTGCTTACATTTATTGATGACTACTCTCGATTTTGCTGGGTGTATTTTCTAAAATTAAAGTATGAGGTGCTTGAGCAACTCAAAGTTTGGAAGAACTAGTAGAGAATCAGAGTGGGAAGAATATCAAAGTCCTTAGGAATGATAATGGAAAGGAATATGTGAATAATAATCTACAAAAACTTTGTGAGGAGTGTGGCATCCAAATGCAACACTCAACTCCCTACACACCACAGCAAAATGGTGTGGCAGAGAGAAAGAATAGATCTCTCAAAGAGATGGCAACTTGCATGATAGAAGTGAGGGAACTTAATCCCAAGCTATGGGCTGAAGCCATCAGCCATGATGCTCACACTTAGAACAAATCCTTCCACAAATCAGTGAAAGGGATGACACCCTACAAGGCATGGTTTGATGAAAAACCAGATGTCTCAAATTTCAGGATATTCAAGACAAAAGCATGGGAAAGAATACCTTCAGAGAAGAGGAAAGCCTTGCAGCCACAAAGCAAGGAGTTTCTCATGGTTGGATATGGTGAGGAAAAAAAAGGGTACAATCCCTTTGACACATATACTGGAAAAAAATTTGTTGAAAGAAGTGTCAAATTTGAAGAAGAGCCAATTCCAGACTTTGAACTTGCACCGGGGGAATTGGCAGGAAGTCCCCAAGAGCCTAGGAAAACTAGATCACAAACTTGTAAGGCTTCATTTGCAAGTGATAGTGCTCTTGCTGAGCACTGTTACATGCTGATCAGTTCTGACCCATAGACATATCAGAATGCTTGTACAGACCCAAGATGGAAGTTAGCAATGGAAGATGAGCTTCAGTCCCTCCAAGAGAACAATACATGGGAATTTGTTCCCCTTCCTCCCAAGAAGAAAGTTGTTCAATGTAAATGGGTCTACTGAAATAAACTTGCTGCTGATGGTTCTGATATAAAACATACAGCTAGGTTAGTGGCTAAGGGATATTCTCAAGTCCATGGATATTATTACACAAAGACCTTTGCACCGGTTGCAAAGATGGACTCAATTAGACTAGTTCTTGCACTAGCAGCTAGTAAGTGTTGGGAGGTTCACCACATGGATGTAAAGAGTGCCTTCTTGCATGGTGAACTGTAGGAGGAGATATATATGCAAGATCTTGAAGGTTTCCAAGAGGATCCTTCATTGGTATGCAGGCTGAAAAAATCACTATATGGACTCAAGTAAGCCCCCAGGGCTTGGTATGCAAAAATGGATGCTTTCTTGCTTTCAATTGGCTTCACAAGATGCAAATCAGACCCTAATGTGTATTTGAAGAAAAATGATGTTAACTTGCAAGTCATTGTTATTTATTTTTATGATCTTGTTATTGCAGGTTTCTACACCAATTCAATTGGCCAAATTAAGAACTCTTTGCACAGTGAATTTGCTATGATAGACCTAGGATTGTTAAGGCAATTTTTGGGCTTAGAAATTGAGCAAAATGGTAAGGGCATCATGCTGAGTCAGCCACAGTATGCTTCAGACCTGCTGAAGAATTTTAATATGGATGAGTGTAAGGCAACCAAGTCTCCCTTTCTTTCTGGTATTAAATTGCATGAATTTGGCAATTCCCCATGTTGTCGCCTTTCACACACCTGGGGGGGAACGTGGCAGAAATCTTCAAGCCACTCGGTGTGTCCTTGGGGGAAACTCTCGAGTCAAGGCTGTCACCTTGTTCTTGAATCCTCCATTTAGGCTCAACTCCTAACGAAACCAAGAGGGGTAGACCCTATTAAGTTACTAAGGAAAAATTATTTAGTATGATGATGTTAAACTGAATGAGTCACTTAGGAGTTTGAGATTTAACCATAAACAACCATAGATGACAAGATACAAAAATGAGCACATGAAAGCACAATGCTGAGACACAATATATATATATATATATATATAGAAAGAAAATAGCCAGTGCCTTAGAATGGAGTCATAAAATAATCAATGTACTTGCATGTGCTTGGAGTGAATGTTTTGTGATTGCCTCTTGGTATGTTTTAAGTTAATGTGAAATATGAGTTGATTAAAATTAGGCGAGGGGGGGACTCCAGATATACCCGAGAGTCCTTGGAGTATGTCCAAAACTAAACCTTCACGACTACCCACAAGGAATATGTGGGATGAATGGAGTCTCTTATAATGTTGTTCATAATGCACCCAAAGTTGCAACAGAGATTGGCACCTCTAGGCCACTTTTCAGAAGTTCCCGCTTCCTTTTGGTATTTTGCCACCGCTTATGGTTTGATCGAGGTGTTGGATTTTTGCCTGATGGTGGTTGATTGGGGAAGGTGAAGAATAATTAAAATAGTCACTCACATTGCTTTTGATGCATCTTGACTAATCAGATGAACCGAAGCCAAGTACAGAGCATACACACTGGAGTCTTGTCAATTTTAGTGAGTTTTAAAGGATGTGTTTTCTTAGAAAGAAAAACCCTCTAGGAACCTCTTTCGGTCCAAGTGGACCTCAATAGGGGAATCAAGGAGGGGGTTGATTTTAGAACATTTAATTACAAAAATCAATGATAAGTATCAAGTATAAACAAATCACAAGTTTTCTAATTATTCCTATACGCATCTCTTTCCCCTTGCGGGTCAATCGGGAAGTTGTGGGGTAAGTATTCAAGTTACTTTGATACTGAAATGTGGAATATATGATAAATTAATCAAATCATGTTGTTATACATGAAATAAACTAATCTAAATTGAATAGAAATAAGATAATGCAAAAAATTAAAAAAAGGCGCGAATCCCCCCAGGGGGATGGGGAATGGGCTCGAAAGAGCCTATTCAGAGAAATTTTTTACTATATGCTATTACAATGTCATTAAAATTATGTGATACTCTTGTTTATTATATAGGATGAAACCAATATCTTACAACTTTCCCAAAATTTAAAATTTACAGTCAAAGGGGAGCCCCCTGGGGGGATTTGAACGATCCCAAAGCCACTTTTGAACAACAGATTCTCTTATTTTTGTTATACCTGATAAAATAAATATATAATGTTAGAACAAAATATTTCCAAAATCACTTTGAAAGTACCTTTGGGTCATCCTACTTTAAACCAAACAAAACTGAGTTAAAACTAGCTAAAACAGTGAAAAAGGAACCAAGGAAAGCAAGATTTCCTTAGGATCTTGGATTGCTGTTTGGGAAGCCAATGAGATATGCACTGATTTATATATTTAATATTTTTAAAACATAAACAGAGATCTAACCCATGCAACCTATGGATTTTCTTTAAATTGCCATGCAAAACAGACGATTTCCCTGAACTAGATCTAGAATGCTTAATGAGACATTTTAGAGATGAGATATAGATTATGAGATTTGAAATAATAGATCTATGTAATTTTTACATTAATATGATAGATATAAATTATAACAAATCTTGTAACTAGGTAAGATTTGGATTTTTATAAGGAGGAAGAGAGAGAAAGAGGGCTGGAAGCCTTGAAGATCAACCGTGGAGCTTTCCGGTGGAATGTCGAGGGACTATGACTTTGAGAAAGTTTTGGAGAAAGTGAGGAAGAAAGCTATATCAGCACCCTCTCCAAGCTAGGAACCTACAACTGAATCCAAAGTCTTGCCAAAATGCTTGTGAGATCCGGTCAATACATAAACAGAGATTTTAGAATAGCATGCATATAAAATTATAAAACATGTTGAATCTAGATCTCTAAACATGCATCAAAAGGAAAGAGATGGCCAATAAACTTATTAACAAAATCCTTTCCTATCAAGATCATAATAAATGTATTATCAATATTTTTCAATGAATCCACAAACAATCAGCAAATTATGAACACATATATAGGTTACCTCAGTAAAACATGGCAATGCTCATCCACACACACAATAACATGACACCGTCTTGCCTCCAAAGCTTATATTTATTTCAAATGAACAATAAGAATAGTACAATATCAAAAACACCTCAATCCTAGTTCTAACTAGCTTAGAAGAGGAAAACTGAGCTTTATTTATATCAAAAATAGGAAATCTATCCCAGGGGGCGCAATTTCCAAGGAGAGAGAGACTGTAGCTAGATGTGGAGTGAATCTGGGCCTGATCTGTGTCTAACTGAGCCTGATTTGAGTCTCACTGAGTGCAACTATCAATCAAAGAGCTGATCTATCTGACACCTCAACCTGCTGACTGGAGCATCCACCAAAACTCAACGAGAGAGGCCCACATGTGTAGAGGAGAGAGGGAGGGTGCAATTCCCAATATTTTATGCAATAATGCACTCCTAGTTCAGCCCAGATCATCTCCTTCAGTCAAGGAATTGTCAGATCTAGTCAATCCCAAGCTGATGAGACTGATTTCAATCAAATCGGAGCAAATCCCAATGATTTAGGATTTTGAGCTTTCTCCATTATTCAATTAATTTATCAATTAAATAATCAATATTTTATTTTTAGGGATTTTTTACCTGAGTGACGGACAAATCACTCAAAACTTAGAAAAATTGGGTCTATGGGTTTACATGGTGCTCTTAGATTGAAAATGAGCACCCTCATGATTGAAACTGATTATTGAGCCCACTTTTATTACAAAACCAATTTTTCCAATTAGACTATTAATAAATAGCCTAAGTTTTGTGGAAAAATTAAAATTTAAAAAACTTTAAAAAATTAAAAAAATTAAAAACCTAGGGGGACTTAGACATGTTCATATGACTCGACCATGATGCCTAGCATGTTTATACATTGACACATAGACCCTAATAACCTCAAAAGGCCTAAATGCCAAGCCGACCACCCCAACTTTGGAGGTATTGAGTGAAAAACTGAGAAATTATAAGTCGTTTATTCAACAACCAATAATAACCAAGGGAAAAAACACCCTGGACTGATCGGATTGACAAATAAAGTCTAAGAGACCGAGTCTTTTACAGACACTATCATGCTAGAACATTTTATTACAACTCCCTCATGGGTATGAACATGTGATATAGTACAACAAGCACTTCCCAGAAGCAATTCGGAAGGTCTTCTGAAGTCCGAACAAATCATATTTGTCCGGTTCACCAGGCTCACTTAATAAAAAACCACTAAGTACAACTTAGGTAGTAACACCCCAATGGTGGATATCACACTCTATAGGCAACTAGTGGGAATCTTGCTCTACCTCACTCATAAAAGACCTGATTTTTCTTATGCTGTGAGTGCTATAGAAAGACACATGCACCAGCCACATGAGCTCCATTGGAAGGCTGCTAAAAGAATTCTTCAATATTTCTAGGGAACTAAGAAGTTCGGAGTGCACTACACAGCTAGTTCCTCACTTCAACTAGATGTATTTTTTGATTCAGATTGGGCTGGTGATCCAATTGATAGAAAGTCTACATCAGGTTTTGTCTTCATGTTTCCTGAGGGTCCTATTTGTTGGTCAAGTAAGAAACAACACACCATCTCACTTTCCTCAGTGGAGGCTGAATACAGGGCAGCAGTCAATGCTGCAACTCAGTATGTTTGGTTGCAGGGAATTCTTCAGGAGTTTGGTGTCACAATTGATTCTCCAACCAACATTTGGGTGGATAATCAGAGTTCCATCAAGATATCTACTGATCCAATACAGAGGCGTAGGACAAAACACATAGAGATTCAAATGCATTACATTCAGGGCTTAGTGCATGACAAGGTGATCTCACTGCAGTATTGCCCATGCACTGAGGAAACTGCCAACATTTTTACCAAGGATTTCACTGAGAAGACCTTCACTTACCTGAGATATTTTCTTGGGGTGAGTGAGGGATGGTAATTTTCTATTATATCATTTCAGGTCCAGCCCCATGTCTAGTCTTGAGGGGAGGTTTTTCCCATGTGGTTTTCCTTCTTTCCTCGGTTTTACATGGACAAATAAAAATTGAAATCTCTGATTATGTACTTGAGGTGACTTGAGCCATTATTTCCAAGGCCTCCATCATTTTGTGAGCATACTTAGTTGTTGGATTAAGGGAGGGTGTTAGAATAATAATCTATAATTAGTACCTTATTTACACTAATTAGTCACTTTTATTGCTTTTTTAAGCTTTAATACACTATGAGGTGGACTAGGGGTGCTTAGGTGGACATATGCCATGTCAAGTTGAGGTTCTATGACTCACATGGGTACTACAGCCTAGTCATCCAGCCACATATGCACAACCATCATTTCTGGTGTGCTCCCATTCATTGAATGTGGACATGCAAGTTGACTTGGGGCGCTAGAGTGGGATTTTTCCCAAATTTGGCTTGATTTGGTGCAATTAATGTTGCATTGAGAGTCTAAAACATCCAGTTTTCCACATCGACACTGTCCAAGGTGTAATCATTGACCCAACACACATCAACCATGCCACTTCAGCAATTCGTGGCCATTTGGAGAGATTTGGGATGAGATTGGCCCACCTAGGGGGGTTTGATGCCAATTTGGCAATTTTGGGATTTTTGCTCACAATTGGCTTCCAAAGCCATTCAAAAATCTTATGATGTATTTATAAACCTGTTAATAACAATTTCAAAGTTATAAAGTCCAAAATTATCTTGTTTCCAACTATCATTGTGTGCAATTTAATTGTAATTTGATGGTTTTTGTTGAATCTTGCACCCAAATTTTATTTGTGAACCTCACTAACGCTACTAGATTCTCCTATGGTTCGAATTACTCACTTGTTGGTTCAAATTTCTCATATTTTTTATAAGGAACTTTCTCGAAATAAGTACCTTCATCCTTCTTCTCTGTTTGTTTGTCATATGTCTGACTATGTGTAGTCAAGTTGACAGTTTCAACGGACATAATTTGGATCTCTTCAGTAGAGTTGGAGGTTACTTGTGAAGACATGTTGTCAATTAACTGCTCTTGAGACAGAAAAGGATCGGTAAGTATCGCCTATGTAGGGTTATTTTAAAAAAAAATATTAATTTCTTTACGATGAGGGCACTCTTTCATGAAGTGGTCACCTCCACATAGCATGCAAGGATACTTAGCCTTCCTTTTACCCTTATTTTCATTCTTCGAGGTCACAGTCTTGGGGTTCTCCTGTTCGTTTCTTGAATTTTTACCTTTTCCTTTTCCTTTCTTCTTATTACCGGGTGTCTGCGTAGTTTGAATGGCATTCACCTCGGCAGAAATAGTAGGAGTAGAAGGAACAATGGTAGAAGTAATTTGTTTCTTAGTAGGTTTCTCTTTGGATGGGGGCTAGATTGAACCTACAGCACCATCAACAAGAGCATCTGTAGGTGTCTTGGTAGGGCTTGTGCTGGGACGAGGAGTTTGAAGGATTAGATCATACAAAGTTCTGGACTGAGAATAAACCAAGTCCAGATACTGAGCATGGATGACAGCCCACTCTTTAGTGACAACACTTCCCATAGCCACATCATAGGAAATGGGAGGCAAAAAGGATTTTGTAAACCAATCAACCAACAATTGGTATGGGATAGGGGCTTTAATGAGTCTCCGCCGCCTCCTCCACTCATGAATATGATCTGATATATGGGTGGAAGTATTCTGACAAAGGGATGTTAAACGATTTTTACCAGTCTCGTTGTTGGGCCAGGAAAAGTGCACAAGGAAGAAGCTAATGTGCAAACAAAGAAGGAAAAGTGCATGTGCGACAAGGGAAAAGCAGGTCAAGAAGGAAGCAAATGAATCAGCGCAGAAAGATAAAACATGCGCACAATGAGGAGAGGCATGATAAATATGGGAAGGAAGTGCAAAGCAGAGGAAGCTACGATAGGGTTGGTGTGACATGGAAAAGCACATCTAGAGTCACTGGAAGAGGCAGGTAGAAGAGTTAATGCTGGACAGGCAGAAGTCAAGGAAGACTGCAGAAGGATGAAAAAACAAAATATGGAAGGATAGTTTTGCAACTAGTTATGACTGGTATAGACGAGCTAAAATACGTTTCCGTGGCCGGTTAAGGCTGTGGTTAATGCATTACAGGACTTTCACGGCTAGGTATGGGATGAAATTTAATGTAACAGAGATATTTTGTAGCTACCTGAGTCTGTAATAACTGATTAGTACTCAGTCGACCATGCGTGGTCTTGTAAATGATATAAATAGAAGGAACCCGCTTTGTATAAGGGTTATATTAGATTTAGTTAGATTCAGTAGATTCAAGAAGCTAAACTTTTAGGTAGTAGAAGCAGTAAGGTCGACTCGGAGGAGATTCTGGTAGAAGTAGAAGGTTGTTGAGTTGCAGATCTTGCTGTGTGCGCATACCTCTAGTAAAGTAGAAGAGTCGATCGAGGTTGTGTGCGGATCAGTAAGAGTAGATAGATAATAAACCAGAGAGCATGAGAGAAATAAGATTGAGTCAGAAATACATATCTTTAAAATAGTCTGCAAGTGGTAGGATACAAGGTGCTACCTATATTTATCATGCCATATGAAGAGCACCTTGGTGGTTTTTCCCAGATGGGTTTCCCCATTATTTCCTATGTTATATGGATGAATTTTGTTTAATGGTGAATGTTTATGTGAATGTTTTCTTATCTTACCTTATTACAACTACACTTGTTGTTGAATGTATGTCGCAGTATGAATGAATGACTGTTTAAAAGTATTGCTAGACTATTTTGTATGATTTCATGGTTAACTTGCTAAGTTAAAATACAAGTCTTGCCCTGTCTGTCAAGTATAAGGAATCAGCTGTGTCACATAGTTGTGAGAGATGGTAAAGTTTAAGGACAAGGTCTTATCGTGTGGGTGGCCTGTGGCACTTGGTTGTGTTGCTGTCATAGAGTGAAGGACTCCATCCCATCATCTTTGTTGAGCACCTTAGCCGTGCACCAAGGGACTATTATCCCTCTCCAACTGCAGAAACATGGTTCTATTAGTTACCCATTAAGATATATCGGGTGAGACTGCGCCTGCCTCACAGGCGTTGTTGACTGAGCTTGCTCTGTCGAGCCAGTGTCTTTTGGTGTCTTGTTGGTATTGTGTTGTTGTTGAACCATGAGTCAAGACAAGGAAAGAGAAAGAGGGAAACAAATGGTTCCGTTGTCAGGACCGCTAACCAATAGAGTTGAGGGAAATGTTGTGGAATTTGATGAAGAACGAGATAGAGGACTAGCTAGAGTCTAAGACACTAGCATTCACACAAGAAGAGAGCACAGGATCTCAGCTAAGCATAGAAAACTAGGTGGACGAACACATTTATTCTGATATTCAAGAGATATTTTTTGTAGAGTTTCCTATTATACTACACGAGTGGCTGCCAAGATTGGAAAAAAGGAATAAAAATTTCCAGAGAAGAGAAGTAGTCAAGTGGAGTGATCAATTGGTGTGCAAAGTAACCAATGTAAGTAACACCATCTCTAGAGCTGCTAATTTTTGGGTTGAGAGTATTTTGCAAGGATATATTATTGAGTTTGTAGTAGAGTCTATAACCTCATATAGTGAGGTTGAAAGAAATTTTTTCCAAGGACCCCAAAGAAGATATTTGTTATCTATCAGTACATGGATCAAGATGCTCGTTTATGAGAATGGTATCTTGTAGTTGAGGATTTGAGTCGCATACCCCGGAGGAAGGCTATGTCACAGATGACCTGTCAAGAAAATGGGAAATGGTGAGTTGAGATGTTCCCAGGAAGTACAGATGCTGAACTAGAAGTTAGATTCCTAAGGAGTGGAAGGAGATTCAGATCAGGGAAGGGAAGAAAGACAGAGGAAGGTCGATGAGCTCCTAGTCTGCTCGAGGAGAGTGAGCATGAAATTCAGTCACAGGTAGAGGAAGGGTATTGCGATGAAGAGGAGGACTATAGCCCAATTTCAGAAGGCGCAGAAGACTCATAAGCATTTATCGGGACACCGAGGTCAGGACATAACTACATCACACTAGGAGTATCACCAGAGGTAAGGTCTAGAGCCTCATCTCCTGAAAGAGTTGTTAATATTGATAGTGTTAGTAATGTGACTAGCGCGCATGACAATACACCTCCATTAAATCAGTCATCAGATAACCCCAACTCCAACGCAATGGTCATGCATGATATTTGGTTACCCACATTTAATGGTAATGGAGAAGAAGATCCAGATCAACATTGGTTCATATGTGAAGCTGTTTGGATGGTTCGCTTAGTCCAGAACGCAGACTTAAAGAAAGCATAGATGATCACGACTCTAAGGGGTCGTGCACTCGGCTGGTTTATGAATTTCTGCTTGGTACTGCTAGGAACACCACAGAAAAACCTTGAAGAGATACAAGCTGCAATGATCTCCGAGTTCAGAAAACCTAAATCTAAGTCGTAGTGTATCACTAAGATGGGAATTTGACAAATGGTTTAAAACTTTAATGGCCAAGGTAAGTTTCCAGATGTCAAATGTTCAACATAAGGAGTGGTTTATTGCCTCACTATTACCACACATCCAAGGCCCATTAATGAAACAAAAGATCGAGTCGCAGATGAAAGCACTAGAATTGGCAATGAATCTGGAAGCCTCGTCAATCAGTGATGGTGCAGATTCAGTCACAGTTGGATAATTTGACAATACAGCTATAGGACATCATGAAGGGTAAGGAAGCCCATGAATATTAATGGTGAACAAAATTGTAGAACATATGGACACACCAAGGATAATTGTCCGGCCTTCATGAATTACGTCTCATCTAGTGCACCAAACCCATTAAGTGCCCATGGACTACCCTGGTGCTGCATATGCCATACTAGAGGACACTGCGATGAAGACAGTCTATACATGCAAAATATTGTAAGCACTCCTGCAAACTTGTTCTGTAAATTTTGTAAGTTAGTAGGGCGTGAAGAGAAGGATTGCAGAGCATAGCAGCTCCTAAAGGAAAAGACGATCAATTACTTAATGAAGAATGAGGGGAAGAATCAGAATGAACCGACACACGCATCATATCAGCCTGCACATTTCCCACCCAATTAGTATCAAAACTAGTACTAGCCTCAGTATGTACCACAACAACCATATGTGCAACAGAATCAGTACCCCCCACAGCAACCACACCCTTAAGGAAGGGGTGGTGGAAAATTTAGAGGCAGAGGAGGAGGAGGAGTATTTGGTGGAGGAAGAGGTCAGGTTACATGCTATAACTATGGACAAATAGGTCACTATGCCAAATATTTCCTGAAGCCTGCAAAGACATGTTCATACTGTAAGGGACATGACCATAATGTGGAGCAATGTCCTCAGGCTAGAACCATCATAGGTCCTAACCCTGCTCAAAATACAAAACCAAACCCAAATCCTAACTTAAACGTTCAGATGATTGTTGTTGAGCCAAGAGATCCAAATGTTGCTGTCATAACATAGGGAGGTGCTGCGACTAGGACTGATCAAGAAACCTAGAAAGAATAACTACAGCCATAGGTGTGACTCACAATGCAGAAGAAGGAGCCATTCAATGTCTAGAAACAAAAGAAAGTATTCATGGACGTGTGGCATGAGTTTTAGATCTAGAAGAACTATTGACATAAGAAGAAGTCAGGGAGATGCCTGAATGATTTCAGCAGATATTTTAGAAGAAGACCCCATAAAAGGTTAGTAAAATCAATTCATTTCTATCAAGTTGGGTAGCACTAATTCAAGACAAATATGATATCGCAGAACTTCAAGCACTAATAGAATTAACACCAATAGATCTGCATCCTAAAAATAGAGTTAACCAAGTCATCAAGAAATTCAAAACTAGACGCAAGTTAAGACTGACTATGTAGATAGGGGATTATGACATTGACACGACAATCTTGGGAAAGTATGGGAAAGCCACGCTTGGATTGGTCTCCTGTCCAATTGCGACTTGCAAATCAGGTGAAGGTCCTCCCAACTGGTAGATTGAGTCACGTTCCTGTCGACATTGAGGGGTTGCACACATTTGCAGAATTTGAAGTCATTAACATTGTTTATGACACGCATCCATATCCTGCATTGCTGGGGATAGATTGGGCCATAGATAATCAGACCATTATCAATTTCAAGAAAAGGATCCTCTCATTTGAGGATAATGAGATGAGGGTAGTGTCTCCCATTGATCCATTGGAAGAACAGAGATATATAGAGCATGTCTACAATGAGGGACAAGGTGACTATCTCAACTAGATCTATAATGTCACTACCATGCAAGAAGACTATATTAGTCTGAGAATGGATGGAAACCTGATTTGGAAGAGTGCTAGTTCTTGTACATCCGACTCAGGGGAGGCGTTGGAGAACTAGAAAAACAGGCTACATGATATCTCTATGAGAAGGTGTGCCAAAGTTATAAGGTTTGTGTGACGGGTCGAGAACGAGCTATGATAGCTGCCCACCTATGAGGGTTTTCCTAACCTTATGACCTTCTTAAGTGAGTTTGAAGGACTTGTAATAGATTCACATCATTTTTCTGCATTAGACCATGTACTAAAGGCTACACTTGCTAGATGGTGGGGTACACACAAGTAGTTCATAACAGAATGGACACAATGAAGAAGGTTGATGGAAGTCAAATTTGATGAAGAAGTCACCACTGTGAGTCACAAATACACAGGATTGTCAAGCCTTGTACAACACATAAGTCAGTGTTGCACCGCATTTGTAGAATACCCACGACATGAATGGGTCAGCCATTTCATTCACACATTGGAAATGACACCTAGGACATGGTATGCATGTATTGAGTTGTGACAAGGAACCCAAGATTGAGAAGGACTCACTAAGAAGTTTAGACAAACATTTGAATTTGCTGACAAAATACCTAGAGTTGATGCTATGCTTCAAATGATAAAGGAGAATATATTTGCTGAAATTCCTATCGAAGAGGCCAATGCTCACCAGTATAGTGCGACCATTCAGCAATGGATGGGTTGCTACAATATAGCTAGAGATGCAGATGATGATCCAACTAACATAAACATACGGGAATCAGAGGGAACACATGCAGTAGAAGGAAGTGGTATTTCAAGTGATTAGTTTCTTAAGCCGTTGAAAATAAAGAAAGTAAACATTGGGTCGCCAGAGAACCCAAATTTCACCAATATAGGAGATTATTGGGATGAAGAGACAGTCGCAAATATCACAGACTTGTTGCATGAGTATCATGACTTATTCCCTACCAATTTCTCATAGATGAAGGGAATAGTCGACGGCCTAGGGGAGATGAAAATACCCCTGTGACCAGATACTAAACCTAGTAAATAGTGCCCATATAGAATGAATCCAAGATATAAAGAGAAGGTAAAGGTAGAATTGGATCACATGCTCGATGCAGGAATAATTGAACATGTTGAGGAATCAGAGTGGATTATCCCTATAGTGATCCAGTATAAGAAAAAAACAGGCGAAGTGAGGATCTGTGTCAACTTGAGGAAGTTGAACGATGCATACTTGCACGATCCATTCCCAACACCATTTACAGATGAAGTACTTGGAAGCGTCGGAGGGAAAGAGATGTACTCATTCACTGATGGCTTCTCTATCTATCATCAATTCAGAATTGAGAAGGAGGATCACCACAAAACAACCTTCGTCATAGAATGAGGATGCTAGTAGTATACGGTAATGCCCTTTGGACTCAAGAATGCACCTGCTATTTTTTCTAGAATAGTAGTATCTTCTTTTAAGTTTTTTATTCATAAATTTCTTGAGGTATACTTTAATGATTGGATTATGTTTTTCATGGTAAGATACCATATTGAGAGTTTGTGCATGATGCTGGTTCATTGTCTCTAGTATCAGATCACCCTCAATTCCAAGAAATGTATCTTCTGTGCACCATTTGGTGTTCTGTTAGGTCATGTCGTATGTCACAACAACATTTTGGTCGACCCAAAAAAAGTTGTTATTATCCTCGACTTACAACCACCTACATTAGTCACACAACTCAAGTCTGTGCTAGGACATACAGGCTAATACATGAATTTCATTAGAGTGTATGCAGAGATCACTGCACCTATGGAGAAACTGCTGAAGAAATATGCAAAGTTTTAGTGGACACCGGCTTGCCAGGAAATCTTGGTCAAATTAAAGAACAAGAAGGCTACTACGCCAATACTTGTATTCCCTGACTGGAAAAATAAATTCCATGTTCATGTCGATGCGTCATCTGTCACGCTCGGCATAGTTTTGACACAACCAGGAGAGTGTGCGCTTGACCACCCTATTGCTTTTGCTAGCATAAAACTATCAATGGCAGAAAAGAACTACATGACGATAGAAAGAGAAGGCATTGCTATGGGATGAGTGACGATGATTACGTCATGTATCTAAGAACTACCTTATAGTGGATAACACTTTGTACTGTCATGGGGTAGATTGCATTTTATGTCCTTGTTTAGCCCATGATGAGGCTGAGGTTTTGCTAAATGATTGCCACAAAGGGGCATGTGGTGGTCATTTATCTAGGATTTCTATAGCCCAAAAAATCTTGAGAGCAGGATATTTTTGGCCGTCGATATTCAAAGATTGTGTCAATGTGGTCAAGAAGTGTCACCCTTGCTAGGTGTTTGCATGCAATATGTTCTCGAATCCTACCCCATTACATCCTATTATCACCAACGGTCTCTTTACCAAGTGGGGGCTTGACTTCATGGATTGCAACTCAACTTCGGCTAGGGGGAATCATCACATTATAGTGGTTGTTAATTATTTCACAAAATGGGTTGAGGCTATGCCCACTATTAAATCCAATGGTGTGACATCCGCGTATTTCATGTTCAACCAAATTATTACTCAGTTTGTCATTCCAAAAGAGCTTGTCACTGACCATGGTAGGCACTTTCAGAATAGAATGATGGAAGAGTTAGCTTCGAAGTTAGGGTATAAGCAGGATCACTCCTCTTCTTATTACCCTCAGGTGAATGGACAGGTTGAAGTAGTGAATAAATCACTTAAGTCCATTCTCCAATGAACCATCGCACAAATCAAGACGAATTGGCATATCATGTTATATCCTACTTTGTGGGCCTATAGGACAGTGGTTAAGACTGTCACCGGTTTCTCTCCATATCAGCTCATACATGGGGTGGATTTTGTCTTGCTGATTGAATGCGAAATCCCTTCATTGAAGCTAGCTATAGAGATTTTACCAGAAACTTCCGCATTGGAGGAACGTTTGGTCCACTTAGAGCAGCTTGATGAGCAGCGCCGAGATGCCTTATTGGCTCTAGAGGTAAATAAGCATCGCGTTAAGGTCCAATATAATAAGTCTGTCCATCTGAGGAGGTTTAGTGAAGGTGATTTGGTACTTTTTTGGGATCAAGCTAAAGAACCCTTGGGGGCAGGGAAGTTTAATCCCTTGTCCTAGGGAAGCTCCATCTACATTCTACCACACCTCCATGCCTAGAAAATAGTGCATCATTCCCAAGTCCTTCATTTCAAACTCAGCAGCAAGATTTCTCTTCGTATCAGCAATCAACCCATCCATACCTATTACAAACAGATCATCTACATATAGCAGGAGCATCACTAGGTTTCCATCTTCAACCTTGTAGTAAAGGTTGGAATCTGCTTCACTTTTAGTAAATCCCAAACTAGATAGAAAGCTATCAATTCTATCCTACCATGTCCTGGGTGCCTGTTTCAAACCATACAAGGATTTCTTCAATCTACATACATGAGACTCCCTGTCATGTGTCTCAAAACCGAGTGGCTATTCCACATACACTTCCTCTTCTACTACACCATTCAAGAAAGCAGTCTTGAAATCCATCTGGTGTATCTTCCATTTCATCACTGTAGTCAGAGAAAGTATTGATTTGATAGAAGTGTATCTGGCTACAGGTGCAAAAGTTTCTTCATAATCTATTCCTTCTTTCTAGGAGAAACCATGAGCAACAAATCTTGCTTTATATTTTTCTACGCTACCATCTGTAGCATGCTTGATCTTGTAGATCCATTTGGAAGTTACAACTGACTTCCCTTTTGGTCTTGAGACAACATCCCAAACATCATTTTTCATCATTGATTGGTACTCTTCGATCATAGCATCCTTCCATTCTTTTCATTCTGCCACTGCTTCATAATTGGAAGGTTCTTCATTGATGAAATCACATAATAATGCTACATATCCGAAGCAGGATCTGGTCCTCTTTCTTTCTCTATGATTTTCTGCTGGAGCCCCATATCTTTCCACACCTTGGATAGCTTCTTGTACCCAAGCAGGTTTCCTCTTGCGCGGATTCTTCTCTTGAGGTGGATCTACAGGTCTTTGTGGTTCTTCAAATTCTCGATCTTCTTCTTGAGTTTCTTCATTCATCATTGTATCATGAATTATGGGTGCTTCTGCTTCTTCAGGTTCTTCAGTAGGTTTCTTTATAGATTTGTTGTAAGTTGTGTCTTCATCAAATGTCACATCCCTGCTGATTTCGATCTTCTTGAATCCTAGGAAGTATATTCTGTAAGCCTTCGAGATTTCAGAGTATCCCACAAATATACCCTTCTTTCCTAAAGGATCTAGTTTTGTTCTCTTCTCTTTTGGAATGTGTATGTACACAGGACAGCCGAATATTCTGAGATGGTTGAATTTTGGTTTCTTGCTGGAGAAGACTTCTTTAGGAGTCTTGCTCTCAAGTACTCTATGTGGAGTATGGTTCTATACATACACCGTTGTTCTGGAAGCCTCTGCCCATAAATGCATGGGAATATCTTGGTCATGAAGCATAGATCTTGTAGCTTCCATGATAGTTCTATTCTTCCTTTCTGCAATCCCATTCTGTTGTGGATTGTATGGAGTGGACAACTCCCTCTTAATCCATGAGTCTTTGCATAACTCTTTGAATTCATTTGATGTGAATTCTCCTCCATTATCTGATCGAAATGTCTTGATCTTCTTTAATGTGTGGTTCTCGATCAAGGCTTTCAATTCCTTTAACTTGTTGAATACTTCATCTTTGTTCTTCATGAAGTAAATCCATGTCTTCCTAGAAAAGTCATCAATAAAGGAAACATAGTATACATACCCGCTTAATGAACTTGATGACATTGGTATGCAGACATCGGAGTGGATGATTTCCAAGATTCCTTTTGCTTTGCTTTCACTACTTGGAAATGTCTTCTTCGTGTTCTTTCCTTTTGCACATCCTTTTCAGACCCCATCATGTTTTGCTTGAATTTCTGGAAGACCTTCAACAGCTTTTCTTGCAAGTGGTGGTGATCTGTAATGCACATGTGCAAGCCTTCTCTTCCAAAGCTCATTTGGCTCTACTGTGTCATGGACCAAGGCTTTTTCTGGATGGCCCTTCAATTTATACAATCCTCCTTATTGTTCTCCAATCACTACTACATCATCAATAGTCTTTCCTTTTGGCCACATGATGACTTGACCATCTATAAATGAAACCATCATTCCTTTTGCATCTAATGTAGATATGGATAGAAGGTTCTTCTTTAGTCTTGGTACAATACTTCCTTCATTGTCATAGACTTTCTAGAGTCTAGCTTATAGGAGGATTCCCCACTACCTTTTATTGGATATTGGTAGTCATCTCTGAGCTTCACCTTGTGAGGTGATTCATGTTCTAATAGTCTCACAAAGGATTCCTTGAATCCTGTCATATGCTTGGAAGCCCCACTATCTATAAGCCAATCATTTCTTCCATGTGTGATATTTCCCATGAGAGCGGAAATCAAAACATATTCTCCATCACTTGAAGAATATTCACTTTCATATTTGGTCTTCTTTGTGGAAGGTTCATCATCCTTTGCAGCATGAACATGATGTCTTCTCTTGTTGTTTTTCTTCTTGTGAAGGTTTCTTTTGCTTTTAGGACAATCTCTTGCAAAGTGTCCCATTTCATCACAAGTATAACATCTGAGTTGATATTTCTTGTGGGAAGAGTGCTTACCTTTAGAATGATGATGATGATGGTCTCTTCTGGGTTTCTTGGATTGAACTGTGAGAGCTTGATCTTCACTTCCCATATTCTCTTCTCAAGCTGCTATCTGAGCTTCTTCTTGTAAACATTCTTCCCAAATTCTGTTGAACTTGACTAACTTATTTCTAGCACAGATCCCTTAAGTGAAAGAGTCCCATGTCCTAGGGAGACCATTCAAGGTGGTCATTGCAATATCTGCATTTTCCACTTATTCATCTACTGCTTCTAGTTGTTCCTTGAATTGAGAAACTCTAGTGAAGTAAGACTAGATGGTCTCTGCATTCGAAATCTTCACATTCTTCAGTTGGTTTCTCAAAGTCATCTTCCAATTTATGTTCTTCCCTTCAAACAATTTGGTTAGGGCATCAAACATAGCTTTAGGTGTCTTTAGGGAGGACACTTGTGGTATGAGGTGATCCTTGATTGAATTAGCAATAATCCTGTTTTCCATAACCAACTTCTTCTTATGTAAGGCCTTAAGCCTCATCTCCCTCTGGAACTAGAACCTCCTTACTGATATAGGAGTCCAACTCATTTTCTTCCAGGACCAAGGAGATCCTATACTTCTAGGCTCGAAAGTTATCAGCTCCCTCAAGATTTTCATCAATCTTGGTATAATGAGACATCTTAACTGAGAACCTCAAATGGAAATACAAAATATTTAGATCTTACTAGGTCAAGATGTCGAATTTGAAATTTTGTAGTGCTAGTTCAGGAACAGATTAGGGTTTTGATTTTTTGGAGTTCTGTCCAACCAAATTCTTTGATCTTGCTCCCTAACTTTGATTTTGAGGAGGAGATCAATCCAAGCCTGGGCTCACTGAAAAATTCCATTTCTATGGAAAGCCCTAATTTTTGGCAACAGTGTCGGGTCCAAAATTGAAAAACCTTAGAATTGGATTCTGCTTCGACAGAAAGATGCGCCCTAGGGATGAGAGTTATTCCAACCTTCTTTTGCTGAAAATATATGGAGAGAGATCCACAAAGTAGGAAGCCCTAGTTCCCACAGATGCACAGTGTCTTCTTCTCAGGTTAGCTCTGATACCATGTTAGATTTTTAACATTAAGCTAACATAACATTAGGATATTTAACTGAGAGAACAACAAGCACAACAATCAAACACAAGAGACAATGAACATGGTTTTTTTCCTTGAGGAAACCATAAATGGAGAAAACCCCACAACTTCCTCAGAGATAGAATTAGCACCAAAAGTAAAGCCCCAAAACAATAAGATGATCTCCTGACAGCAGTAACCTCTTTCTTCCTTGCCCCAGTGTCTTTCTCTTCCTTAGCTATGTGCTACAACTGAGTGTGAGTGAGTGTGTGATAAATAGAGAGGCTAGCTCTCTATTTATACTAATTCTCGACTTGACTAAACCCAACTAGGGATGAATTCACTAGGTGAGTCTAATAACCCTAGTTCCCCGGAACTGCGGGGACTTTAACCCTTAGACAATAGGAGGGTTACCCACCTTGACTTGACATGACTTGTTCACATTATAGAAACTCCCAATAGGAACATCGGGGCATGACATGACTCAAGTACATTATAATACATCTTGCAATAAACATCAGGTTACAATACATAAGAAATACAAGTGAATACATTCTGAAGTTACAATTACATCAACAGCACACCCATGATGTCATCTCCTCTTCCCCTCCATCTATGATGAGGGAAACCATCAGACCAATGTGGTCCAACATCTACATACACATGACAGATTGTCACTATGTTTCATCACACCAAAACATGTCTTTTGAGTCAATATATCAAAAAACACAAAAAAAATTATAATTAAAAAAACTTAAAAAGAGGGTTTGGGATTTGTTACCTATGTCGCCATATGCCGCTCGAAAAATCTATTCCCGCATAGGGATAATCATCGATAACAATAATCTGTCGCCACCACCATGGAAAGAAACCCACTGGGTAGGGGTTAGCCACCCAACCTCTACCCAATATGCACATAACATTTTCCCAACATCATTGGACCGGATCTCGAACTCTGTGTGGAGGAATATCCACTCTAGGGCTTAGCCCCGGTACACGCTCAAAGAAGAACGTGCTCAGTATGCTGCTGAAACTAAAGTTTCTCACCCTTCCCATCTTCCAGTCACTGAGATACTGCTTCATGTTCCTCAACAACGTAGTGCTCTAGTCATACACTATGGGTCTCATACACTCCACTGCATAGAACATCAATGGCCAGGAGGCCTGGTGGAGTGATGCTAGACCAACTATCCTACCGAGTGCCAATAGTATGGCCTTCATTCCTAGTACCTAGATGGAGTTTGTCAGGATTTGACTCCCAACCTTTTCCGTGTCTGGAAAATAGTATACTATAATGTACTCATCAATGGTAAGGCCACCTCCGGGCCAGCGAGAGTGTAGGTTCACCACCTCTTCGCGTCGAGATAATCCAATAATAAAATATATGTCCTCTACCTCTATAGTGAGAGACATCCAGTCGATATGGATCCCAGTAGTCTACTAGCATCTGCAAGAGTCTTGGTTTGGCCCTCAGGATACCAAGACACCAAAACTTATATAGACCGCATGCACAAAGAGCTTGTTGAGCCATTAAGTCACCTTGGACAGCCACTTCTACATCTCCATGTTCTCTCTCTCTCCATTCTAGAACCATCCTACACATTAAAATTGATTTTTGGTCATTAAATACCTTAAAAAACCTTGTACATGGCCGCATACATGACTGTTTGCAAAACAGTCGCGTATGTACGTGGTTTTGGGAGGTTTTTCCGCGTATGGCCAGCCGTATATGCGGAAAAAACCCTGATATCCATGTGGTTTGAAACAACCATTTTAGACTGGATTAAAAATTAAATTTGACCATGAAAATTCAAAACATTTGCATGAAATATAAAGAGGAGGACATGAGGAGTTACCTGGAAGAAACGGTGTCGAATTTTTCTGGATGAAGCTCCCAAAATTTGCGTTAGAATTTTTGAGCTTCAATGGGTAAAAATTTCAAATGATTTGGAATTTTTGAATTTTTTTACTATTTATAAAAAAAAATTAAAATTTTTGAAAATTTTTACCCACTTTCTATAGTTTTGAACCGTTTCTAACCATTTTTTGACCTTTTTGGACTAATTTGATGATGTAGGTGTCCACTTTGAGCGCTGCTTCGACCATGGTTTTGACCCATTCGTGTCGATTTCAGGTATTATGTCTAAACTGGCATCTAGGTTAGGTTCCACATTCATTTGCACTTTGCATGACCTTATGATCGTTTCATTATAACCTTAGGTATGGACCCATTCTATCTTGTCACGGAACCTCCTTGTTGCTTTTAAAAGTGACATGATGTGAATGGTAGAGCTTGACCATACATGGGTGCCCTAGTTAGCTCCTATTTTGCATTTTGTGCCCATGCTGACATTTTTTCCCTTAGGGTGTGGGAATCCTTTGTATAGTATCGCCATGACTTTGCGCAAGAGCCTCATACTCCTCTTGATCTTTTTTGCTGGCCTTTTTCCCCAGGACTCCCTTATGTCAAGTTGTAATTGCATTATCATGAGTTTTGCTTGCCTTATTGAGCCTTATGCTAGCTTCCCTAACTTTGATTATCAACTATATATCCCGATCTTGTCTCATGTCTAGCCACGCAAAGCCATTTTAACAAGGTCTTACTATTTTGTTGTATCTTACTCAATATTCATTTCTAATATTTGACCTTTAGCATTTGTAAACTAATGTTATCCGAGAGAAGAAGTCTCAATCAGTGTCAAACATTTTCTTGTTGTGGCTTCTTCATGTCTTATTTCGTTCTTTGGATGATATAATGAATGTATTGACAATCATCATGCTACACTTTAAATCGATTGTTCTATAGTTCCGAGGAATCCACTTAAAAACCATCATTCATGTCCTCTACAACCCATTGATTTGGCATTCCATTGTTTTTTTCGTGTGGTGTAGTAAAAACAAGATTTGGTCCAACCATTGTAACATGAAGGAAATATCCAAACTTGGTGGAGTCAACGGTGACATCATTGCATCCCGAAACTGTTAAATTTGAGTTATCATCAATGACCACTTTCTCTCCAATGTGCTCCCTTCGATAATTAGAGAGGGGGTGTTGAATTTTTTCTTGCCTAATCATATGTTTGGTATCTCGAAAACCAACAATCCATTCTTGTGATGAATAGGATAACCAATATGCATGGTGCACAACCAAATGTTTATTGTGATAAGATTCACATTGGGTATCATATTCAAGAATCCCCATATTGTAACTTGCTTGTTTTGGAAAATATTCAAACTTTTGAATGTAAGCTTTGGTAGTGTTTGTAAGTAAGTTTATGATAGTGGCGTGCCCATTCTTATGATAGTGGTTGTAAGCTTTGAAGGCATGCCCATTCTTATGATAGTGGTTGTAAGTAAGTTTATTATTACTAGAGGATTTTGGGTTTTCTTTATTAATGTTCTTGAACTGATATGTAGAAGTTGCAGATAAAACTTTTGAAAGAGATTAATCTTGGAGAAAAAATTCTAACAAAATTTCTTCCATGATTCTCAATGTGGCATAGTGTCATAAAATATTATGCGAGGCTACCCAACACATTCAATCATAGTTGGAATTGTGTGAGGGACACTAACCAACAAATAGTGGCCAGCAGATCACCATGAATGCTACTCCACTTCTCGGATGGACTTATAATGTATTTTGGCCATCGTATCACCCCTCTGATCTCACATATTAGGGGGCATCTGTTACAACTGATTTTAACACACATGGTGGATCATGCCTTTATGGCCTTCCCAGTCCCTCTATAGACTCTTTGGACCCCATGGACCATTTTTGTACCTTTGATGTTTCCAAGATCATCCCTAAAAACATGAATTATTTACTATATGCAACTTTTAAACCTATTCTCGCATATATACGCGGATATGACCCTCAAACCCGCGTACATCGGGATGTGTGCAAAAGGCCAAATAGTTTTGGAGTTTTCCTTGATGTGGATCTGACTCACTTGTCCCTTGGCCTTTCATATGCCTTGAGATCACTCGAATTTGACCTTCCATTACCCCATTGAAGAACTATATAAGGAACCCTTTGGATACATTGAAAGGGGAGGAATAGAAGAGCAAGAAAACTATAGTCCATTGTTGCCAGAGCTTATACTTGAGTCTGCATCCCTTTGTCCCTTGGAGCAATTTTTGTTCTTCCCAAGCTTTCCTTTTTCTTGTGAGCTTTCTATTGAGAGATGGAGGATTGAAATGGTGGAGGCTCAGGTGGAGGACTCAATCTCTCTGGTTCGTAGATGTGCCGATAGAGGTTGTCACTATTGTAATCTCTGATTTATATTAATAGAAATATATTTTCCTGTCCAATAATGTGTATTTAAATGAGTATTGAATCCATGGATTCATTTAAATGCTTATATGTTATTGATTGTATATGCTAGAGTAGGTCTAACACAATTATATAGCATGCTTCTCTTGTTTGCTGAATGTTGAGAGAGCAAATTGCTAATACAAGCGATAGTGGAAAAGCTCAACAAGGATCTACATCAACCATCCGGAATAAGGTATGCTTCGAGATCCTTTAGTGTTAGATGTTTGGTTTGTCTTGCATATGGGAAAGGATTGATTTCTGCAATTACTCTATCTATTGTGGTACCCCAATCCATAGGAAGTTTTCTCCGTAACAAGCTCTTACTATTTTGTTGTATCTTACTCAATATTTATTTCTAATATTTGACCTTTAGCATTTGTAAACTAATGTTATCCGAGAGAAGAAGTCTCAATCAGTGTCAAACATTTTCTTGTTGTGGCTTCTTCATGTCTTATTTAGTTCTTTGGATGATATAATGAATGTATTGACAATCATCATGCTACACTTTAAATCGATTGTTCTATAGTTCCGAGGAATCCACTTAAAAACCATCATTCATGTCCTCTACAACCCATTGATTTGGCATTCCATTGTTTTTTTCGTGTGGTGTAGTAAAAATAAGATTTGGTCCAACCATTGTAACATGAAGGAAATATCCAAACTTGGTGGAGTCAATGGTGACATCATTGCATCCCGAAACTGTTAAATTTGAGTTATCATCAATGACCACTTTCTCTCCAATGTGCTCCCTTCGATAATTAGAGAGGGGGTGTTGAAATTTTTCTTGCCTAATCATATGTTTGGTATCTCGAAAACCAACAATACATTCTTGTGATGAAGAGGAGAACCAATATGCATGGTGCACAACCAAATGTTGATTGTGATAAGATTCACATTGGGTATCATATTCAAGAATCCCCATATTGTAACTTGCTTGTTTTGGAAAATATTCAAACTTTTGAATGTAAGCTTTGGTATTGGTTGTAAGTAAGTTTATGATAGTGGCGTGCCCATTCTTATGATAGTGGTTGTAAGCTTTGAAGGCATGCCCATTCTTATGATAGTGGTTGTAAGTAAGTTTATTATTACTAGAGGATTTTGGGTTTTCTTTATTAATGTTCTTGAACTGATATGTAGAAGTTGCAGATAAAACTTTTGAAAGAGCTTAATCTTGGAGAAGAAATTCTAACAAAATTTCTTCCATGATTCTCAATGTGGCATAGTGTCATAAAATTTTATGCGAGGCTACCCAACACATTCAATCATAGTTGGAACTGTGTGAGGGACACTAACCAACAAATAGTGGCCAGCAGATCACCATGAATGCTACCCAAACATAAGCAATTTCAAAATGAAGGAATTAAAGGCCAACAAGTTACCTCTCCAAGCTATTTTGAAAAGGCTCCAACTAAGTTTCCTTCCTCTACTCTTCAAGTATTTATAAAAAGGGCCAGGGCTCCCGTGCAGGGGCTTCTAGCCAGCTTCTGTAAATACCTATTTGAATAAGTTCCATCATCAATTGAAGGAGCATAATTTCCAGGATAAGAACTACAACAAGCATCACAACTGTAAGCCTTTCCAGAATTCAGGTATGCCTAGATTTGAAATACAATATTTGCTATGAATTTTATATTTCAAAAAAAAATACATAGTAAATGTCACTATAGCAACGTACTTCTAGTGCTATAACGACATAGCAATGTTACTATAGTGACGAATCAATGCTTATTCGCTTCTAAGTAGCGACAAATGCTTGTCGCTATAGCGACAGGTTGTCGTCTTTATAACAACAATAGACCGTCGCTGTATAAACAGATAATGACTTCGAAATTTCTTGTTTTCAACATACTTCCGTGCCTATAGCTACGCATTGACGTCGCTATTACAACTAATGCACATCACTATACCAACACAATATGAAATAGTCGCTTGATTTTGTGACAATGTTTCATCGCGCCCGCGACGCAATATGAAATAGTCCCTTGATTTTGCGACAATATTCCATCACTATAGAGACTCCCAAACATCGCTCAAATGATGCAATTTGACTTAGTTGCTTGGTTTTTCCACAATAAACTGTCGCTATAGAGATGCCCAATAGTTTCTATATGATGTAATATGCCAGCCCATATCCAGGTTAAGCTAAGCTGTATCCAAGTCTAGGGAGGAAGATGATCCATCTTCAAATAATTAAATGTATAAATGTATAATAATTAATGGATGATGATTATAGTGGATATGGCCACCATAAATATGGCTTGGCCATCAAATATTGAAGATTCATTTATCTTCATAACCATATTTAATAATTAATTAATATTACCAATTGTTATAACCTATTTGTTTACTATTTTATTGTTGTAACATTGCCTTCCCCTTAGGAAATTTTTGTCCTCAAATCTTAGATTATTGTTGTCGTCTTTTCATTCTAGTTTTGTGTTGAAACAATGTCATTACTTCCATATGTCCTTTTTAGAACTTGTATTAGGTATGTGCTTGGTGTCTACGCAATAGTTTGTCATTTTCCTTTCATTTGTAACTTGAATTTGTACTCCATTATGTTTATTATTGTGGTCTTGTTTTCCCTGTACATGAATACGAGGAATATTTTTGTGACTAACCATATAAAGATTTTTTTAGAAATCGCTTGTCCCATGATACTTAGGATGTCATCACGTAATGTTTCCCTTTTATTATCCTTACGAGTTATCTCAAGAAGTGACGTCTCTTGAGGCTTCTCACACTCAAATTCACCAGGTAGTGTTACATTTAGGTTTCTCGAGGGTGGTAGAATAGTTAAGGTAGAAGATGAATCTACGATATCTGATTTCTTTGACTTGGATTTGTTTGCATATTGTAGGATCCCTCTTTTTTCATTGTGTGGATCCTCCTTATTGTCTACGACATTGGCTTAACTCTCATTATGATCTTGGTCGAGCTCATATTTATTTTTATCAAATATATTATTGGTAGTTTGGTCATCCCCAAGATATTTTGTCTCCTTGTCTTATGTATTGTCTTGATCGACTTTGTTGCTCTCATTTTTGTTGACACACTGGTCCAACATATCTGAGTTTTTTATATGGTTTGTACTAGAATTTTGTTTTTGTAACATTTCTATCATTGTATTTTGGTTATGTGTCATGATGCTCAGGTTTTGTGCCATGGTGCTTATGTTATGTGGCATCGCACTCATCTTATCATCTAACTCTTTTTGTTTCTAGTTCATGATGTCTATTTTGTCATAAAGTTTTCTTTCTAGTATTAAAACAACTTCTTCTTTGATTTCTTTCTTAAGTGCTTTGTTATTTTTCATTTCTTCTCTGATTTTTTCTTGGTTGGAGACGAGGGCCTTGATGTACTTCTCCAATTTCTCAAGTTTGCCTTTTAATTCTGCCATGGCTTCGGTCGAAGGTGTGTAGTTGGAAGTTATTTTGGATTTTATATGGGTTATATATATATCAATATTATTATGATATCATATTTTTTTTATAAAGTTTAATAATAAGATTTTAATAAAAAGCAATTTTTTTAATAAAATTAATTATTACAAATTAGTAATAATAATAATTTTATTATAATATTTTTTTATATTAAGCTTTGTTTTTTGTTTGTTTGTAGGGCTACATAGAGGAATGGTTGTGAAGGGAAGGAAAGCATGAAGGGAAAGTACACGTGAGCAGGAGGATTAGCGCGTGAAGAAAATGGAGTTGAGCGGAGGAGGCGGATGACGACGGTGGAATGCAGGGAGTGACGCAGGTGGATGGCGAGTTGTGAATAGGTTGTCGGGAGTAGGGTGTAGAGTGGATAGGTGTAGGAAGTGATGGAGAGGTAGGTGGGGGATGGCGCACAAGGTTGAAGGGAGCCTAGCGGTGCTGGAAACGTGTGGGAGAGTGCTACAAGGGTGGCAGGAAACAAGAAACAGGAGGGTGTGGGTAGAAGGAGGGATGAAGGAGACGAGCCACAGGAAAGGATGCATGTGGAAGGAGGAACAATGCATGGAGAGAATGGATGTTGAGCATGGGAGCTTGCTGGAGGTTGAGAATGGGTGGTTACTGGAGGGTGGGGATGAGATTATCGGGCACGGTGGAGGATGGCATGTGGATGGATGTTGGTGGAGAGGAGGCTTGATTCTGAAGGTAGAGTAGTGTCGGGCATGGAGATGATGGTCGAGAGGATGGAGCGGAATAAGCGTGGGAGATGAAGTGTGGAGATGTAGGTGGAGTTAGCAACGTGCGATATGAATCGAAAATGAAGTATAGGAGATCATAGAGGAATGTAAGTGGGAAGGAGTGAATGGACATAATAAGGGATAGCGAGGTGAATTGGGAGTCGATGAGCCAAATCCGAGCTCATAGGGGAGGAGCAAAAGCTCTAATACCAATGTTACACCAAATCCGATGTAATATGTCAGCCCATATCCGAGTTAAGCTAACTTGTATCCAGGTCTAGGGAGGAATATGTTCTATATTCAAATAATTAAATGTATAAATGTATAATAATTAATGGATGATGATTACAGTGGATATGGCCGCCATAAATATGGCTTGGCCATCAAATATTGAAGAGTAATTTCTCTTCATAACCATATTTAATAATTAATTAATATTACTAATTGTTATAACCTACTATATTTACTATTTTATTATTGTAACACATCACAACTGTAAGCCTTTCCAGAATGCAGGTATGCCTATATTTGAAATACAATATTTGTTGTGAATTTTATATTTAAAAAAAATAAACAGTAAACGGTACTATAGCGATGTACTTCTGGTGCTATAGTGAGATAGCAATGTTACTATAGTGATGAATCAATGCTTAGTCAGTTCTAAGTTGCAACAAACGTTTTCCGCTATAGCAACAGGTTGTAGTCTTTACAATGATGGTAGATCGTCACTATATAAACAAATAATGACTTGGAAATTTCTTGGTTTCAACTTAATTTCATGCCTATAGCGACGCATTGACGTCTCTATTGTGACTAATGTACATCACTATACTGACACAATATGAAATATGTGAAAATATGGCCACATGTAGTGATTTGTTTTGAAATGAAGAGGAAACTGCATTGGTGCTTTTTATGGCTCGACGTTTCGATCTCTCTCTGAGATCATCATCAGGAGTGCTTACTCCTGATGATTATCTCAGAGAGAGATCGAAACATTAAGCCTCAAAAAGCACCGATGCAGTTTCCTCTTCATTTCAAAACAATATGAAATAGTCGCTTGATTTTGTGACAATGTTTCGTCGCGCCTGCGACGTAATATGAAATAGCCCCTTGATTTTGTGACAATATTCCATCGCTATAGAGACTCCCAGACATCACTCAACAATGCAATTTGACTTAGTCGCTTGTTTTTCACAATAAATTGCCGCTATAGCAATGCCCAACATTTTGTATAGCGACACATAAACATTGCTATATCGACGCCTATTGATTTTTGAAGCAAATGACACAATCACCATGTGTCATCGATGTTATGTCGCTATACCAACAGAATATTCAAAGTGTGGATAATGTGAAGAAAATTTGGGCTTCTAATCATCGGTATAGCAACGGAAATGTGTTGCTATAGAAACGATTTGTCGTTGGAAAAAAGTTCACATGTACTAGTGTATAAATATCTAATTTCTACAAAATGTATTTACATTTCAATATTTTGAATTTTTCTTAAAAATGTGTATATAATATCTAAATCCAATATTAATATATAATTATCAACGTATTATTTTTGTATGTGCATGCATAATATTACTTTGATACCCATTGCTAAATATATAAATATCAAAGAAATGAAATAAAATAAAAAAAATGACATAAATCATCTTATTTAAGAGTTCTACTTCATAATATATATTTAAGGAAACAACACTCAAATAAAGTCTCATCCATAATCATCACCCTCACTCTCAACATTATGCTCCATCTGTTTTGGTTGTGCCTTAATTTCTACAAGGACCTTCCTAGTTTTTTTTTGTCCATCTAACCCTTGGTGACCATGTCCATATGATGCTATTAACATCAATGCACATATTTTTTCGGCACCAACAACCCATTGTAGTTTTTTTATTTAAACATTTTTTTTATAAAATTATTTGTTAACCTTTGATGTTCATGTTGGCTTCCACCATTGAACCTATAGTTTGTAAGACTCAATGGTAGAATATGGATCACAGTAAACACTTCCTTTCACTACCCAACTATATCACACAATCTTTCTTTGGTGATTGACCTATGAACATTTGTTCCTCTACAACATCATCCTTTGGATAGAATGGATCTATAGGCTTGTATAACATTGCAATTCTAAATTATGGGGACATTTTCCCTCAAGTATTCTTGCAAAAAAATCATGTGAGGAATTTATAGGAGCATTGTTCTCGTTTCTTGCACCGTGGATGGCCATGAATTAGATATGGAGTGCTTAATGATATTGAATGGATTGTCCAAATATTTATATATAGTTTCCTAATAAATTATCTTGGGATGCCAATATTGTTGCTCTCCCTGATCAATACCTTTAATCTAGAATGAAATATATATTTATAATTCCTTTTTTATTTCATCGATATTATAAGGTCTCCTTACTTGTATATTTAACAATTAAGGTTTCCACATATTAAGAGGAGGTGATTACTTTTAATCCTGAAGTGAGGATTTATCTTAGATAATTGGCATATCATCAATGAGCTAGAATTTGAAGAACTGACATCCTTTGAGACCAATTATCTTGGAGTTACAATTTAAAAGGTTTGGTCCCACAAATATCTTAAAGTAAAAAAAATCATCAACTAAAAATGAGACATAGGAATTGTGATCCTCACATATTCTAGAAGTGCCCATCATGATCTCTGGTAGAAAAGATATGCCTTTTAAAATTAATTTAGTTGATAAAATCCCATAATTTCCATCTATGTCTTCACATGTTTTTCCTATAAGGAGGAATCAAACTTCAAAAATGTCAGACACCTTCCTTGCACTAGCATTTTTTAATCCAAAATCCAACGGCATAGATGTCTGAATTTTGACATTATGTTGTTGACAATCTGACAATCATCTTCTTTTCAAAACGTCAGTTGCACTTTGGTAGATATTTGACAGTAAAATGAAAATGTCAGAAATCCGACATATCCCCGTAGGCTATCCGAAAACTTCTCCGACTTATCCCCGTCGAATATACGACAAAGTTCACTGTATAGGTGGTCGGTTATCCGACGGTTCTAGGTCAAATATACGATGGGATTTGCATTTTAGGAAGTTAGACATATGACAACTTTAGCCATCAGTGGTATGATGATCACGCCAGATACTATGGAAGTGGCCATCGAATATCCAATGGCTATGTGATATTTTTTTTTTAAATGCATATATCCAACGACTTTAGCCATCGGTGGTATGGAGATCGTGTCAGATATTATGGAAGTGGTCGTCAAATATCCTACAACTATGTGATATTTAAAAGAAAGTACAAATACCCAACAACTTTATCTGTCAGTGATATGGCGATGGTGTCAGATATTATGGGAGTGTCCATCCAATATTCGACAGCTCTGTGATATTTAAAAAAAAACACGGATATCCGATGACTTTAGTCATCAAGTAGTTGCATATAAACATTAGAATTCTTTGACCCCAAGCATTATTTGCTATAAAACTCATCACATAAGAGAACAAGCCAACAAATAATTCTTGTATTTGAATAAGGAAACCTGTATTAGTATCAAGGTTGAATATGTAATGACCTATGCAACATTAAAGTAGTAAACCTATTTTTATCACCTCAAAAGAGAACCACTAACTCAAATATATCACTTGTGTTTAATGCACAATCCATGGATCCCAAGAAGTATGAGCAAAAGGATAACATATAATGATTCTCAGCAAGGATCTATTTTGAAGAGAAAAAAATCCATTCTGGTCAACAAAAATTGTGTCGTCAACTGTTGGCATTGCAGGTCTTGTCACGGATGTAACCAAATATTATTCAGGCCAATATAAAACTTGATAATTTGGCGAAACTGCTAAATGGTACCATCCATAAGTCTCACTTTCTTCTTCACCTAATGTTGTAGGGCCTCACTATGCATAAAAAATTGCATGTTGTTGTCTCGATGTTTGTCCTTTTTATCCTTGTCAAACCAAATATTCTGGTATCGATCTCATGTACAGTGTACTAGCAGGTATACCCCTTGGTATTTTGGTGTTTCCATCCATGCGACAAATGAAATAAAAAATAGGAGTCAGGAATAGTGGAATGCATTACCTTTTTCTTGTGACTATACTGCATCTGCTAGTAACTCATTCAACAGATACTGCAACCAGTTGATTTGAACTCCCTCTGCACAGAGTTCAGCTAGCGCAACCTCACCCGTAGTACACTAGTTCGGTTGCATCATGTGCAACAATTTTTTATCTAATACCTTCATAGCGAACCGAAAATTACGGTCATTGATTGAGGCAATGAGGAAACCTCTGTTATCTCTAGTCAAGTCATACGTATCCTCCATCTTATTTGTCATTACAGTTTCCTGGTATTTCCTTAAATACAGCCCTAGATATATACATGCTAATGGTATCCCTATAATTACTATGATGATTTTGGCATCGACATAGATTTGTTGGTCGATCCAAATCTAGCCACCATGAAAGGACACTAATAAATGTTTCACAAAGGTATTCACTTATGTGCTTCAGTCGAAGTGTGGCATATACAATAATGATAATAACCCTAACTGGTCAAGTCCTCTTTCCCATTCCACTAGAACAAGGTGCTTCGGTGAATCTAGTGTATCATGTACATAAGCATGTAGTTATTTCTGTATAAATATTCTTGATTCTTTGTGTCATGATCAACGAAGGACAACTTCTACAGGTTTGATAGAATATCCTGCTACACCTTAACTCCTTCTGGCACCATGGGTGTTAGCAGTGGGTAGCATTCCTTCATTGGGACTCTAACCTTTTGTGCATCAGATTGTCTTGGTGGGATGTATGGTGGAAACAGATTCCTAGTTTCTAAGTTTTCATCCTCCTCACATGGTGGTGGTGTTGGTGGTGATGTTGCTTGTCCTTTCTTCTTTTTGTTTCCAGTGTGCTTCCCCCATGAGATTCTAGATGGACCTGGTAGGTTTGAATGTTATTTTCCTAAAGGCCTAACTAGAATTTTCTCATTATCTTGAGTGACCTCGACCTGTGGTGGGACATATGCAGCAGTGTATTCCATGATCAGTGTGGGTAATGCGGTTGCAACATCAGATTTAGGAGCTCTACCTCTGTTGTAAATTGAGATGACCATGCTCTAAACAATTCACTTTGGCTCTTGGAGATGCAAACAACAGTTTCTCTTCTCGCATGCAAAAAAAATGAAATGAAACTTGGGAACAAAGGTTGATAATGTGTAATCGTTAATGCCGCCCGTTCTTCACACACATGTAATAAATATAAAGGTTTATTTCCTTTCAGTCACATCGACTGGTCATCTGAATAAATAAGGAAACTCATATTCATGTTGTTGTTTAGTTGCCACATCAAGTGGTAGTTATTTCCATAAAGATAGATGTGACCCAAAAGCATGTCATCAAAATCTCGTAGTATTTTCAAATTAGTGATGTCCAGCTGTCACTTCTACGATTCTAGTGTTACTTTCGACAATTTCACACTTCCTGTGACCCATATTCTTCCTTCGATAGAGTTCCTTTGATGAGACAGACTAGGTGTATTCCCCATCATTTTTATTTTTGCAACAGACAAATAGTTTGTGACACTTTTCTTCTCACTACAATAGACTAGCAGTCTGTGACCAACAATTGCATAAAAAGGCTCAAAAAAACTTTTTCTCTTTTTCTCTTTTCTTTATTTTTCCTTTCTTTTCCCTTCTTTTTTTTTTTTTTATGTGACCAAGACGTGGCTATCATGATACTGCTTCAGCCAACTTCCACTTATCAGTCCTCTAATAGGTGTTCCATCTAGATTTTGTAACCATATTGCGTCTCCATTAGTGATATGAATTACAATGTACGGTCCAAGCCAGTGTGTCTTGAACTTAACAGGATGCTTGAAGAATTTGTTTTCATACATAAGAAAAATTCCTCCAACCTGGAACTGTTTGTTCTTAATGTGTCAATCATGCCATACCTTATGTCTTTCTTTTTCAACATTTTGGCTATACCCTGCGACAAAACGTTCTTCTTCTAGCTGCACCATTTGTGAAAATCTCTCCTTGACAGCATCAAAATCTATCATCTATGTGATCGTGGTGATTCTCAGACTTCGTACAATATACACCATTGGAATCACATCTTCTTTTCCATACACCAAGCGAAATGGAGTGTTCCATATCAATTTATTACAAGTTATACGATATGCCCATAATACTACGGAAATATTCTGATCCCAGTCATCTCTCTGGGAATTACAAATCTTTGTCAATGCATTTTCCATGATTTTTAAAATGCTTTGAAATCACCATTCACTTAAGGCTGATATGGCATTGTTTTCCTATGCTGGATCTAGAATTCCTTCAACAATTCTTCAATCAACTAGTTAACAAAGTGTGTAACCTTTATCACTTATTAAAATATTTGGGCATCCAAATGTTTTCATGGAATTTTCAAATAGAAACTTAGCAAAAGTATAATATTTTACCAACGTTGCTTCATCCCATCTCTTCAGGTAGCCAATCGCAGTGATAATATAGTGTGCACTTGTATTCTTCCCTGTTGGACTGATAGGGCCCACAAAGTCAACGACCCATTTATCAAATGCATGTAATGTTAATTGAGGTACCAGTGGAAATTCATCCCATCACAACGGCTTTCAATTTCTTTGGAAGATATAACAACTGTGACAATAATCTCGGGCATCATCATGCTTGGTGGGCCACCATAATCCTACTTGCAAAATCTTGTGCACTATAGCTTTTCCAGCATAATGGCCTCCTGTGACACCATCATGTGCTTCATTTAATATTAATAGTCACTCATGTTCTAAGACGCAGCGATGAAGAATCTCATCAGGTCCCATCGTATACAATTGTCCAACAGTCAGCTGGAAGTCTGTAGCTTGCACAACCAACTATTTCTTCTGTGCAGTGGTGAATTCAGCTAGCGCATAACTCGTACATAGAAATTGTATTATGTCTCTGTACTGATCATGAAACATTGTTATTACAAATAGCTACGCATCAGGCATATTATCATCGAGGTTACCAAGTTCTTCTCCACTTTTGATCCTCAACATATGGATTGGTCCCAAATTCAATCGATTGGTTTCAATAATTACTTCAAAAACAAATTCCTGGAAGAGGAGAAGCCACCAGAAGATATTCCCCCCCAACACTGGATTATTAACCAGGTATTTCAATGTTGAATGATCTTTGTACATCTTGAAATGTTCACCTAGCAGATAATGTCTAAACTTCTGCAAAGAGTATGCCATTGCTAACCCTTCTTTTTCTAACGTGATATAATTCTTCTCTGCTATGGACAATTTCTTGTTGGTGAAGGATATAGGGTGATCAATTGTTCCCTCACTAAGTTGTGTTAGTATCACATCGAGAGCGACAGAAGAAGCGTCGACATGAACATGGAACCCCTTTTTCCAGTCTGGGAATACAAGTATGGGTGTTGTAGCCATATTGTTCTTCAATGTTTCCAGACTCTCTTGAAATCTCTCCATCTAGTGGAACTTAGCATATTTTTTCAACAAATTTTCCATTGGACCAGTCACTTTTGCATATCCTTTGATCAATTTTCTATAGTATCCAATGTGTCCCAATTTTTCTCTCAACTACTTGACTGTATTAGGTGGTGGCGAGTCGAGAATGATCATGATTTTGAATGGGTTGACCAAAATTCTATCGCGAGAAGCCACATATCCCAACAAAAATCCAAACAGGGCGCAAAAGATACATTTCTTCAAGTTTAAGGAAATTTGGTACTGGCGACATCGTTCCAGCATCATCCTAAGGATCTCAATGTGATATTTTATGAGCCCAAACATCTTCCAATCATTGAAGTAGACGTCAAGAAATTTATGTATGGAATCTTTGAAGGAAGGAACTATTATTCTAGAAAAAATAGCAGGAACATTCTTAAGTCCAAAGGGTGTTATTGTATATTGGAAAAACCCCCACTCCATCAGAAAGGTAGTCTTGTGTCAGTCTTCCTTTATGATTCTGATCTAATGGTAACTAGAAAACCCATTAGTGAACTAGTACATTTCTTGACCCCTGACACTCTTCGATAGTTCATCTATAAATGGAGTCAGAAATGGGTCATGCAGGCAAGCATCATTCATTTTTCTCAAGTCGAAACAAATTCTTACTTCACTTGAGGTATTTTTGTCCTACACCACTATTGGACTAATCCATTATGATTCTTCAACAGTCTCTATAAAACCTACTTCCAACATTCGATCCAGTTCTACTATGACTTTTTCTTTATACCATAGATTCAATCGGTATGGTCGTTTCGTAGCCAATTTTGCATCGGGCCTTAAAGGTATTTTCATTTCTCCAAGGTCTCCGACAATTCCTTTCATCTCTAAAAATTTTGTAGGGAAAATATCTTGAAACTCATGCAATAAGTTTGTGATCTTCCCTACAGTCTCGTTATCCAAATAGTCTCAAATATTGGCGAACTTCGGATTTTATGGTGAGCCAATATTAACTTTCTTGATTTTTAGTGGACTCTGGAATTGGTCACTAGAAATACCAAGTCACTCCACTATGCCCATACCTTCTGAAGCAGGTATATTTTCATCGAGCGGGTCATCATTATCTAGTTCTCCTGTTACATTATAGCATTATATCCAATGGTGGATTGTCATGTTGCTCTGGTTGAAGTTTGTCGTTGCGATAGGGATTTCTTCAAATATTTTCATTTTAATTACTTGCAATACAACGTTTATCATTGGATGATGATATGCGAACTCAAATGTATGTGTGAATCTAGTGGCTAGCCCCTCCCATTCAATGATTCCTATTCACAACTTAACTAATGTTTACCAATTCCTTGGTATCATATCTAGTGTATGTATAAAGAAATGAACCCATTCCTGTCGTAGACATACCTACCATTTCGTACGACAATACTAAATATGTTCAACAATATCTATATCACTGGTCCCTTCTCCAAATCTAATCTCCAGCAGTCTTCTACATTGCCCCCATTCGAAGATAGATTGTTTTTGTGTACCCCACCATCTGAAAGGTGCAGATTTCAGCACAAATTCCAAGGTGGACAATCGCTTTGATTCTGTAACCTTTGCTTCAAACTTTGTTAAAAAAGATGTAAGGTTGGGTAAACCTTTGTATGTAGGTAGGTCACTTTCCTCAAATCCTACCTGTCACACAGACCTTGTGATTCTTGTGCAATTCCTTATGGTTACTTCATGCATCTGATTCTCCCAATTTTCTATTGCTTCACCTAAATCGGATGTACAAGAGCTAATGCTCCGCCAACTCAGCTTTCCATCAGCTTTTGGATTTATATAGTCATCTCCTGCAGATGTGATATTATAGATATGGTCTAGATAGTCACCTTTTCCTTTGTAATTATCTAAGGTCTGATATTCATATCAGATCACTAACTATTGCTGCAAATTAAATAAAATTTCTGATATTACACTTGCAAACACTCAGTAAATTTTTTACCAGGGAAATGAAGGTATTTTGCAGAGAAATTTGTACGCAAGGGAGCTGGTAGGGGAAAGAAACCAAAGGTAATTTTTAGAACAGTGAATTCATTTCCCCTAAAAAATTTAGACTGGGGACCATTTAGGTTTTAGAGTCCTCTATGTGGAAACTTAATCCCCCACTTTTGGGTCACCCAACCGTGAAACTAGGGAAATTTATTCAGTTCTTTCGACCAAGGGCTTATGGAAAAGCACAGTGGTATTATCAGGCCTTCAAAAAACATAAAAAAAGGTTTGGGATAGTTTGTAAAATATTTGGATAGTTATTTAGATTTTAGGAAAGAATTGGGGTTTTTAGGCAATTTTGGCCTAGGGAAGTCCTTCTCAATGGATGCTCCCAAAAAATTATACGAACTCAAAAAATTTATAATATCAAAGTATATATGGGTAGATGGTTCTTTCATTGACACAAAGAAATGTTCAGGTACACAGGGTACTCCCAAAAGACCGAACACCTTGAGCAGCCGCTTCACACAAATAGATCACAGATCAACACACCGATGTTTTTCACGTGGTTAAAACCCTCGAGAGAGAAATAGTCCATGGCCCCATCCAAATAGCTAATTGGAGCAATTTATTATGCAAAAGAAAAAAATTTACATATGAGCTTCTCATAATCGATCAACTATCCAAGGACCATCTATGCTCTTTAAATAGAGATCATAGACCAATCGGGTGTTAAGCCATGGATCAATGGTAGGTATGATCTAAGAGAAGTTGAACCGTCAGATCACTCTATGTCCAGAACATATCGTGATCGTCGAATTAGAATATTTACAAATGCATACTAAAGAAATGCACTTTTACCTAACGGATATATTACACAAGTTGATCTTAACTAACTCCTGAGTGTCTAAATATCCTAACATCCCCCCTTAAGAACAACTTGGGATAGGATTGAAGGATTTACAAAAGTGACACTATTAGGAGAAAGAAGGAGGCATTAGAGCCTATCCCCCCTTAAGGACACATTCTTGAACTCCTAACATAGACCGAAGTTTAAAAAACTTCGCTTCTGTAAGAGACTTGGTGAAGATGTCTGCAACTTGATCATCTGTAGGGAAATAGAGAACTTCAATAACACTATCATGGACAAGATTTCTGATTACATGAATTTGTAGCTCAATGTGTTTGTTGTGCTGATGTAGAACTGGATCTTTGGCAAGCTTGATGGCACTTTGATTGTCGCACCAAAGTGGAGTAGGTTGTTGCTGCTCAAATCCAAACTCTGAAAGGATCTGTCAAAGCCATAAAGCATCCTGATTGGCATTAACTGCGGCTCAATATTATACTTCTGCTGAAGAAAGAGCAAGAGCTTGTTGTTTCTTACAAGCCCAAGTGACAGGTCTAGATCCCAGACTAAAAACATAACCTGCAGTAGAATTTCGATCATTAGGATCACCGGCCCAATATAAATCAGTGAAACCAACCAACAAAGGTTTCCCCCCTATACTGTAATGAATCCCAAACTGAATTGTACCTCAAATATATCGAAGTATTCTTTTTGTTGCTTTCCCGTGACTTTCATGAGGAGTTTGCATATAACGGGAAACATGACCAACGGCAAAGAAAAGGTCAGGATGGGCATGAGTCAAGTATAAATGACTACCAACAAGCTGATGATACAAGGTGGAATCTACTTCAGGGGAAGTACAAGTGGCAGAAATTTTGACTCCAGACTGGAAGGGAGAAGGGGCTAGTTTACAGTCTTCCATGTGGAAGCGACGAAGAAGGTCACAAGCATACTTAGACTGGAAAAGAAAGATTCCTTCTTTGGTTTGCAAGACTTGGAGACCAAGAAAATAATGCAAATTTCCCAAGTTTGACATTTCAAAATTTTTCTTAAGACTGGATTTCACATGGGTTATAAGTTTAGGGTCACTACCAGTAAGGATAAGATCATCAACATAAAGAACAAGTATGATGAGATGGTTTCCTACTTTCTTGGTATAGACATTGAGGTTAGAATGGCATCTAGAAAAACCAGTGTCAAGGAGAAAGCTATCCATTTTGGCATACCAAGCTCTAGGAGCTTGCTTAAGGCCATATAAGGATTTCTTAAGGAGACAAACAAGGCTAGAGTTATTCTAAAAATATCCAGGAGGTTGTTCCATGTAAATTTCCTCATGTAAATCACCATGTAAGAAGGAAGACTTGACATCCATTTGATGGACTTCCCAATTATGTAAGGCTGCAAGGGAAAGAATAAGGCGGATGGAGTTCATTTTTGCTACAGGGGCAAAGGTTTCATTGTAGTCAATCCCTTCAACTTGGGAAAAACCTTTGGCAACTAACCTTGCCTTAAGTCTTTCAACACTTCCATTTGATGCATACTTAGTTTTGTAGACCCATTTACATCTGACAATTTTTCTTCCTTTTGGAAGAGGAACAAGATCCCAAGTATCGTTTGCCATTAAGGAACAATATTCTTCATCCATAGCTGCATCACAATATGGATTTCCTGAAGCTTCTGCAAAAGTTTTTGGATCATGATTCTCGGAAACTTGAGCCAAAAGAGAAGAGGCTCGTTGAAACTAAGAAGGTGTTCGACGTTGATCTCTAGGATCATCGGCAAGATCACCAGCTGCTTCACATGTTGAACGGACCCATCAAGGAAGTATTGGTGTTGGTGCAATTAGAGGAACATGAGCAGGCGAAGGTGGATTTTCATCCTCATTGTCATCATCAGAAACTAGAGTTGGAAACCTGTCAAGGAAGCTAGAAGAAGAAGAAGAAGAAGGCACAATCGTCGAATTGGGCTCGCAGGCCAAAGATGGCACACCCGCCAAGTTAGGCTCCCAGGCCAAGAGATTTTCATCAAAGTTAACATCTCTTCTAATGATTATATCATGTGAATGGGGCTGAAGAATTCTATAACCTTTTACATCCTCAGAATATCCAACAAATATGCACTTTTCACTTTTAGGCTGCAATGCTTTCCGTTTTTCATCCGAAATGTGAGCCCATGCTTCACATCCAAACACACGAAAGTGACTTACATCGGGTTTAATTTTACTCCATGCTTCTTCTGGTGTTATACCTTGTAAAACTTTAGTGGGTGTGCAATTAACTATGTAATTTGCACAATTTATGGCCTCATCCCAATATTAAAGACTTAGTCCCTTAGATTGGATCATACAATTAGCCATTTCTTTTAAAGTGTGGTTCTTCCGTTCATCTACACCATTTTGTTGTGGTGTATATGGAACAGTGCGCTATTGTTGGATTCCTTGTTCAGTGAAAAAATTAGTGAACTTGTTGTTAATATATTCTCCTCCATTGTTAGATCTTAACTTAATAATTTGATGACCAGATTGTTTTTCAACAAGGGCCTTGTAGGCCAAGAACATGTTAAATACTTCGCTCTTAAGTTTTAGGAAGTAAACCCAAGTGCATCTAGAGTAGTCATCAATGAAAGTTAAGAAATATTTGAAACCAGAAAAGGAAGCAGATGGAAGAGGGCCACACAAGTCACTATGCACAAGCTCCAAGGGAACCGAGGCATGCCAAGAGGCACATTTGTTAAAACTGTCCCGATGATGTTTTCTGAGTACACAACCGGAATAAACACCATCCTTGCAAGATACCAACGAAAGACTAGTCACCATATTGTCTTTACATAGTTGTTGCAATGAGAGATAATTTAAGTGACCAAATCACTCATGCCAAAGTTTGCTCAAGTTATCACTATGAGCAACAAAAACTGAAGGAAAAGGTGATGACCCAAAGTTGTTAAATTTGTACAACCTGGTAATATCATCAATAGTTCCAGTAGCAAGGACATTTTGAGAATTTTTAAAATCCTTGATAACAACTTGGTGAGGTGTAAACATCACAGTTTTACCTTCACCTGAATGAGTAATTTGATAGACTGATAACAAATTGCAGGAAATTTTTGGAACACATAGTACATTAGTGAAATGACCATTTTCTACTAGAACTATTCCAGATCCTACAACACTTAGAGATCTATCATCACCAACAAATATTTGTTTGGTGTTACATTCATGCATAGTAGAAAAGATGGATTTATCCTTAGCCATATTATAAGATGCTCCAGAATCAATGAGCCATTCAATTGAAGTAGAATAAGAAGATGCAGTATAAGAGTAACCAGAAGCACAAAGTGCATGTCCATGAGAGGTAGATTCTGAAGACGAATCTAGGCTTATGTGGTGCTTCTTCATTGCTGCTTCCAAGGCTGTCATCTTCTTAAAACACTTAGATTCATCTTGATTATCTTTCCCACAAAAATTGCAATGACGCTCAGTCTTCTTTCCTTTTTGCTTGGATCCTTTCTCATTTTTAAAAGAAGGAGCTGACTGAGAAGGTTTGGGATCCTTGTTGTTTTTCTTATTATTGTGAAAATTCTGTTTCTTGGGAGGCTTGGACTTTTCTTTCTGTTGGGACAATAAGGCTTTCCTAGATGTATTTGCATTGTTAATTATTCCAAGATGAATGAGCTTATCTTTCTCTCTAATTAAGGAATCACAAAAAGATTCAAGGCTAGGCTCTTGATAGCTAGCTGCATTCAAGGATTCTTTCATGAAGTAGAATGTAGATACAAAAAATGAATATGTAGGTCCAAGTTTTGAAAGAATATGATAAATACATTGTTTGTCTTCTTTCTTAATCTTGCATTTTGCACATAATAGTCTAAGAGTTTTATACTTAGATAAATAATCTTGAATGCATGAAAAATCAATTGGATTCAAGGAAAGAAACTCATTCTCAAGTTGATGACCTCGAATTTCATTATGTTTACCAAACACAGATTCCAACTTTTCCCAAGCAAGATTAGGTTCATCAATTCCAGATATGTGGAATCGTAAATCAGTAGAGATCGACATCCCAATCAATCCACGAGCTTCATCACATATATTTTCCCATTTAATTTTCTTATCATCATCAGTGGGTTCTATTTCTTTCCCTGAGGTTATCCTGAAAAGTCCCCTACTTCGCAGAACATCCTCCATACGATATTTCCATGAGAAATAGTTAGAACTTATAAGTATAATATCACAAAGGGAGTCCATACTGTAAAATAATGGCTGAAAAATAGAAATTAACTGTTTGTCTGCAAAGATCTCGAAAAAATATGTGGTTTTAAAAAAACGACACTTAAAACTGATTCTAGATGAAGAAGTTATGCTTGATCAAAGAAAAAGTTGAAGATGTCCCCAATAGTAACATGGCAGATATTAACTTGACCAACTAAAAAAAGAAGCCCCCTCTTCCCAAGATCAACCTTTGACAATCACTTTTACAATAAAGTTGCTTTGAAGTGAATCACTTTTGTAGAATAAGTGATGTTCACTTTTAAAATAATGTGACTTTTAAATAGTGCGGCAATAAATTAAAAGACTTAAGTGACTCGCTTTTATTTTATTTTATTTTCGTGAGATGCACTTTTACAATAAAGTAACTTGAAAATAGAAATTGCATGCACTAAAAAGTAGCTTAATAAGACTTGAACTCAAGACCTATTAAGTAATAAAGCAACTTTGGACCAAGTGAGCTAAGTTTAAAAGGTACGTAAAATAATGGAAAGAGAAAGGGGTTTTTTTTTTCGTTCTCCGTGCTTGCTTTATTTTCCTGCAAATCACATAAAAAACGACAAATAAAAACAAAAAAAACTTTTCCACACAATGGGGTTAGATCTTGGTTAGCTTACCCGAAAAACCTACGTTTTCAATTTTTCTTGTTGTTTCTGATTTGTTGTGATCGCACAAGGTGCACGGCAAAGAACATACGTAGCCAAGAAGACAAGAAACAAAAACTTTCCCTTACTATTTCTGATTCGCCGCAATCGCGCAAGGTGCACAACAAAGAGCATACGCAGTCAGGGAAGGCAACAGTCTGAGACTAAAACAAAAAACATCTACTAATAAACTGATAAAATATGATAGATTTACAAAAAACAAATCCGTCACTATAACATTATACTTTCAAATTTGCCGAAATTGGTGTTTTTGGAACAAACAGAAACAATTTTCGATGAAACGAAAAGTATTTCCCAATGGAAACGGTGCTCTGGATGCAATGGAACAGCTCCCACAAGCAAAAAATGCACAGAAAATCCAAAACCAGAAACCCTTTCAAAGTTTTGGCAACACCGCTTCCAGATCTAGATCAAAACGAAAAGCGACTCTTCATAAAAGCTCTGATACCATGTTCGGGTACATAGGGTACTCCCAAAAGACTGAACACCTTGAGAAACTACTTCACATAAATAGATCACAAATTAACACACCGATGTTTGTCATGTGGTTAAAACCCTCGAGAGGGAAATAGTCCACAGCCCCAGCCAAATAGCTACTTGGAGCAATTTATTATGCAAAAGAAAGAAAGTTACATATGAGCTTCTCATAATCGATCAACTAGCCAAGGACCCTCTATGCTCTTTAAATAGAGATCATAGACCAATCGAGTGGTAAGCCACAGATCAATGGTAGGTATGATCTAAGAGAAGTTGAACCGTCGGATCACTCTATGTCTAGAACGTATTGTGACCGTCGAATTAGAATATTTACAAATGCATACTAATGCATACTAAATAAACACACTTTTACCTAACGAATATATTACACAAGTTGATCTTAACTAACTCCTAAGTGTCTAAATATCCTAACAAGAAACTTACAGAATAAAAAATGACTGAATATAACTCTTTGAATTGAAAGAACGACTAAACTAGTCAAATTTAACTAGTGATCTAGCTAGGGTGTGTAAGTAATATTAGAATTCGTAACAAAATTGTATTAGAACTTATAAATGCATTTGAAATAACCTAATGCATCTTATTACAACATATTAAACCATCCAAAATCAATCCCATGATAGAGATACATAACAGTATGTATCAATTGATACTCATCAGAAAGAAATATATTGACTGACCATTACATAAGAGGACTAAAAATGGTGGGAAGGAGGCCCAAAATTAGACATGAGAGAGACTAAGAGCGTAGGTGAATCTTGGGCTTCACCAGAGCTCAACTTGGCTGAGATGGATGCTAAAAAAGATGACTAATAATACTTCACTGGTTGAACATAATGCGCTCCATACCTGCAAAGAAAAGGGAATGGGAATGAAGTAGTTGGGAAAGGAAGGTTTGGGGCTCATCTCCCAAAGATCTGAGGTGCATCACTCAGAAAACTATGCTCACATAGCATCAATCAATTAATTCATCAACCAAACTAAGTAAATGAGCTCTAATTCTTCTTTAATATATTTTTGGGTGACTTTCTTATCAAGTAAAGGAAATAGGTGACCTATGAGAGAAATTCATCCACCTAGAATCCCTAACCCTATCCACATATGTGCTCTCCTTCAGTAAATTGGAATTGAGGACCATGTGGAGATGTTTCCCTATCCAATTGATTCATCTGATTTAGCAATTACGCCCTCCTTAGTCAAAGAGTTGTTGCTTTAATCCCTGACAACTTTATGCTTTTCCCCACTTTTGAGACTGAGTCTCCAAAAGGAAACTACGCCCTCCTTTGTCAAAACTTTCCTGCTTTTGTTTTGACAACTTTTATGAGTCTCCAAAATGACACTATAGCCTCCTTTTCCAAAACTTTCCTACTTTTGGTCTGACAGCTTTTGTCATAGCTTTTGGGCACTTTCCCTTTTCTCTCTAACTACTTTTGTCATAGATTTTCCACTTTCTTAATCTCCTCCCTTGGCAAGTTGGCTTTCCAATTGTGCCTAACATGGAAAGTTCAATTCCACAAGTGATTTGCATAATAAATATTAATGATAAATAAAAATTAAATACATGCCTCAATAATGTTTATTTAGCAAAATTTTCCCTAGGCAACTTAATTAATTCCACTTAGTCCCCCTAGGTGTTTAGCATGGTAAACACTTTTGTTGGTCCAAAATGTGGGGACATGACAGTCCTCCCCTCCCAAATATGCCTATCCTCAAGTAGAAGAACTCTAGAGTGCTGAAAATTTATCCACCATGTAGGATAAATGGAGCATGAATGTTATGTCCCCAATTAAATAATTTCCAACTAAGACTATTTGCAAATAATGTTTCACCAACCTACTAGTTCCATAGGTTGAGATGGAGACATGAATTTTGTAAAAAGGGGCTATGGGACCCAAAAGTACATTATTTTACCATATTCACATTTAAATTGGTCACATAAATGATAAATGTTAAGAAAATAATGTGGCAAGGGTTCATGAAGACACTTGGAAGATTGTGAAGACTTTGGGTGACTAGATTTCCCGCACACTTGGCATGATATTCATCCAAATTTGAACACATGGATAATGTAACATTATTGGATGATAATGTGGTGTCAAATATCATATAATGAGCCAAGGAATTTGAATTGGTAAAGGAGGGTAACTCCCATGGAAGAGGAAGAGACTAGAAGACAAGGTGTGCCACTTGGAAGGAGATTCTATGCACTCTATTACAACAAATGATGGAAGATTCTATGACAAGTATGAAAAAATTCAAACCTGATTGATGAAATATGATTAATATGACATTTCAAATCTGAAAATATCCACCAAGATATTGAATTTAGAATTTAGAGACAACCATTCGAATTGGGGAAAGAAATGGAGCATGAAGAGGAAGACAAGTGTCATGAGAGTTACTAAACCACTAAGATGATTTGGAGGAATCTCATGGAGGGAAATTAGAACTTAGGAGGAATAATGAAGTTAATAAAATGATTTAATGAGGAAGGAGAATAGTTTTTTGATCATTTTTCAATTGGACTTTGGCATTTTGGAGAGCTTTTGCTTGTCCATTGCACGGTGAGTGCACACTTACCCTGCTAGTGAACCGATTTTGAGGGAGTTGGATTCCTTTCCAAGTTGGTTTATGGAGAGGAAATTCAGACCTTTAATTAGATATTAATGAAGGATTTTTATTTTCAGGCTGAATTTCCACACAGTCGAATTCTCATCTTTCTCCCCATTCTCTCATTCCTTCTTCTCCATTCCCCACACTCTCATTTGATGGCGCACTTGTTGGAGTGATTATTGCGCATTGTTGAGAATGGTTGATGACCAATATTTTATTTATGTTGTATGGATATGTAATATCATCTCCATATTCTCTATAAGTCAAAATATCAGAAATAGATGTATGAAAGGCTCACATTCCTCATGCTCTTGAATACTAGTTTTCATGGATTTGGCTTCAATCTTGAAGTAGCTTTATATCATATTTGTATGAGGACATTTATATGAGTTTTATGATGATTGGTAATAAACATATGATGTATGTCTCTGTATATTATGTCCACATTATATGTAAATTGAAATATCAGAGATACATGTATGAAAATCTTGCATACTCATGCCCTTGTATCACTATTCTTCATGGATTTGGCTTCAATCTTGAAGTAGTTTTATACCAGATTTGTATGAGGGATATTTTATGAGTTGAATGATGTTTTGAAATACATATATGATTTATTACTCTTTAATTTAATTTCCATATCCTCTGTGGGTCGAAATCCAATAAACTCATGTGTGAAAATATCGCATTCCAATGCCATTGAATCACTAGTTTCCATGACTTTAGCTTCAATATTGAAGGAGTCTTGTATCATATTTGTATGAGGGATGTTATATGAGTTTGATGATTTTGTAACAGCCATATATGATTTGTTACTCTGTAATTTCATGTCCCTATTCTTTGTGGGTCGAAATGCATATGTGAAACTCTTGCAATTCAATGCTATTAATTCACTAGTTTTCAAGTATTTGATCCCCATACTGAATGATTTGTATACCAGACTTGTATGATGGCATTTATATGATGTTTAATACTGTTGGTGGATACTTTTGTATTATGTATATGGTCCCTATATGTCACTGTTAGATTTTTATCTTTCAAGCTAGCATTATGATGTTAGGATCTTTAACTGAGAGAATAACATGCATAGCAATAAACACAAGAGACAAGAGACACAAAGAATTTTCCTTGGGGAAACCATATAAGAGAAAACCCCACAACTTCCTCAGAGATAGAATCAGCTCCAAAATTAAAACCTAAAAACATAAAGATGATCTCCCGACAGCAGTAGTCTCTTTCTTGTCCCAGCAACTTCTTTCTCACTCATGCGCCCTAATGAGTGAGTGTGTGTGTTATAAATAGAGAGGCTCACTCTCTATTTATATTCTTTCATTCACTTGAAGCCCACTCCAACATGTCAACCTCACTTAAAAATTACTTACTATATCCGACATCTCTAGGAGTGTCTAATAACACTAGTGCCCCACAACTTGTAGGGACTTTACAACCTCCAACCAACAAGGAGGGTTATCCTTAACACAACAGTGGGGACTATTTCCCCGACTTAAAATGAATCACCTAGGGTTGACTTCTATAGGATATTCTACTAACCCTAGGGCCCCACAACTACGGGGACTTTAACCCTTGACCAATAGGATGGTTACCCACAATGACTTGACATGACTTGATTACATTACAAACGCATCCCGGATTAAACATCGAGGTACAATACATAAGATATACAAGTGAATATATTTTGAAGTTACAGTTACATAAACACTCCCTATTAACTAGGAAGTTATTCTATCGACACAATTTATCAGCACAAGTCTTCTTCTCTACATCATCTAGATCATCATTGATTTCTCATCATCTTCATCTAGATCTGGATCATTACTTGATCTGGATCATCATCACTGGATCTATATCATCACTCGATTTGGATCATCATCACTCAATCTGGATCATCACTGTTGGATCATCATCATGGGTGCTATCTCATTATTCTTCTCGTCACAGGAAGTTCTACAAATCTAGCCCTTTTTCATGCTAGTTGCAGGCCTAGCCTACATGTAGGTCTTTTTCCAGCACTTATATCTGACCCTAAGTCAAAATGGATCACCCAGCACTTATATCTATTCATGTAGGAACCAATACTATAATCATATTAGAAAGGCATGCCCAACAATCACATCTGACCATGTGGGAACACATCCCACAACCTTGTTAGAAAGGCTCAGCATTCACATTTGACAACCAATTTCAGAAAGGATCGGCACTTACATTCGGCCATGTGAGGAACCAATCCTCCATGCCGAAAGGGCTCTACACTTACATCTGACAACCAATGTCAGAAAGGATCAGCACTTACATTCGACCATGCAAGGAACCAATCCTCCATGCCGAAAGGGCTATGCACTTACATCTGACAACCAATGTCATAAAGGCTTAGCACTTACATTCGACCAAACGAGGAACCAATACTCCATGCTGAAAGGGCTCTACACTTACATCTGATCATTATAGAAACCAATCCTACAATCGCCTCAAAATGGCTCTACGCTCACATATGATCATGTAGGAACCAATCCTAAAGTCACATCAAAATGGCCCTCAGTCCTAGACTGATCTTTCCTAGTAACTAACTAGGTGCCTCCTTTCCAAGAATGGCATTCAGCACTTATATCTAATCATGTAGGAACCAATCCTACAGTCACATCAAAATGGCTCAGCACTCACATCTGACATGGAAGGAACCAATCCTCTCGCAATGACAGAATGGCTTAGCCCTTACATCTGACCATGGAAGTAACCAATCCTCTCACCATGTCAGAATGGCTCACAGAATCATCACTTCTCTTTGGAGGGAACCTTGATCTAGAGAACACCAAGCTTCTCCCTGAATTACTCAAACTTCACTCTATCCAATGGCTTTGTCAACACATCAGCTATCTCTTCATCTGTCGCAACATACTGGAGCTTCACTGCTCCCCTATGCACCATATCCCTGATATAGTGATACTTGATCTCGATATGCTTTGACTTGTCATGGAACACTAGGTTCTTTGACAACTTCACACAACTCTAGTTGTCGCAATGTATACAAGTAGCATCCAACTGGAGATCAAATAAATCAGACACTATCTTCCTAAGCCATACTTCCTCAAAACTAGTTGAACAAGCTGCGACATACTCTGCTTCAGCTGTACTCAGTGCCTCACAGGATTGCATCCTACTAAACCAAGAGATCACACCTAATCCCATACTAAAGCAACACCCTTAAGTGCTCTTCCTATCGATGGCACTGCCTGCCCAATCTGAATCAACATAACCCTCCAAGTTAATCTTTTGATTCACCTCATACTTGAGCCCATAATCAAGTATACCCTTCATGTACCTCAGAATATGCTTTGTATAAATCAAGTGAACATGTCTTGGATCTGTCAAGAATTGGCTCAAGGTGCTCACAGTAAAGCAAATATCTTTTCTCGTGTTTGTCAGGTACATCAAGGACCCAATAATTTGACTATACATCATAGCATCAACCATCTCTGATGAAGCATCACTCAACAGCTTCATGTTTGATGCCATAGGTGTGGTCATGGCCTTGTAGTCCATCATCCTGAACCTCTTCAGGATCTCTACTGTATACTTCCCTTGTCCGAGGAATATTCCATCCACATTCTTCCACACTTCAATGCCTAGAAAATAGTGCATCGACACATAACAGGAGCATCACTGGTCTTCTGCCTTCAATCTTGAAGCAAAGGTTTGAATCCACTTTACTCTTAGTAAATCCTAGATTCATTAGTAATCTATCCATCCTGCCATACCATGTTGAACCTCAGGATATTCTGCAATCACTCTCTTTGAAGCATCATACTCCCTCTGTCTTTCATACTCTATGCACTGAAACATTCTGTACTGGAGTGACAAGTAGCTTCCTCTGCTACTATTATTCTATGTATCCATCTAGGGTCACTGGATACCAAGATCCTCTATCTTTGAAAGCATTCTTCCACCCATCTGTGAGCTTGTCATCCTCTATAGGATTTCATCTTCAACCATGTAGGAAAGGTGAAGATCTTCATCAAGCTCCTCATGTATGTGTTATCCCATGGGTGTCTTCTGAGCTCATACAAGGCCTTTTTTCATTTGCACACATGATTCTTCCTGTCATGTGTATTTCTAGTGGTTGCAAATGTCTCTTTCTAGTCTATGCCTCATGCTACAAATCTTTCCTTGTATCCCACGATGTTTCCATCTACTGCATGATGGAACTACGAACTTCTCTTCAGTATCGATACTGCATCCTAGACATAATTCTTCTTGAACTAGTCTTCCCTTTCTTCTTGGTTGCTTCTTCATGGCTGGAAGGTTCTGCATCAATGATGTTGTTGCATTCTTCATCTTGAACTATTGTCACTTGTTCTTCAGAACAAGTCTCATCCTTCTTTGCTTATAGGAGATTATCTACGTGATCTTTCCTACAAGTCAAATGCATTAGTTATATGGTTAGAAACATTTCATAAGGCATAGTCATAATGGAAAATTATTATGCATAAATATATGATCATGCAACTATTTTATCCAATACAACATTCATCCATATCTCGCGGAAACGTTTCTATATGCCTTCCATATCCACCAGGACAACATTGAGATTGTGCACTAATCCAATATGTCAACAAAGAGGTTTCATTCTAGATATGTAGCAATGGAGAGTTGTATAGCACCATGAGCTACTTACCCATCACATGCATATTAGTAGTATACTATCATTAATGCAAACATTCTATCATGCATAATATATCAACTGATTATAAACAAATGCATAACAAAACAATATCATGAAATGACAATTGAATACTTATCTTTATTTGTTTCATGGATAGATTCCTTCTCGAGCCTTCAACGTCGTCATCTTCTTCATTCATAATAGCATCGTTTCTTATCCAAATGATCAGATGGATAAGAGGTTCTTCAAGATTTGAGTTTTTCATATTCCTCATCGCTTGAGGTATCTTTGTTGGATGGTGAGAGCTTGATCTTCAATTGCTCCCATCTTAACTTCTCTTATTATGAGTCAAGCTTCTTCTTCTTGCAAGAGTCTGCTGAAAGTAATCACTTCCTTCTGGCACACATTCCTCACATGAATGAATCCCATGATCTTGGGAGGCCACTCAAGGTGGCTATCACCACTTTTATATTCTCCACTTCTTCTTCTACTACTACAAGTTGTTCTTTGATTTGAGAGACCCTTGTAAAGTATGACTGTATGGTCTCTGCATTCTGGATCTTCACATTCTTCAACTGTTTTCTCAAATTCATATTCCAAATTATGTTCTTCCCTTCAAATAGCTTGGTCAAGGAATCAAACATCTCTTTCAGTGTCTTCAGGGGAGACACTTGTGGTATAAATTGATCTGTGATTGAATTAGCAACGATCTTCTTGGCCTTGACCAAGTTCTTCTGGTGTAAGGCTTTGAGCCTCATCTCCCTCTCGAACTTGAACCTCTCTACTCATGTAGGTGTCCAATTAATTTTCTTCAGAGAGATCATATACTTCCATGCTTGGAAGTTTTCAAATTCACCAATCTTATCATCAAGCTGATGTGATAGATCACTTTTAAATGAGAACCTCAAATGAAAATAGAAAAGGATTAGATCTTACCGATTTGAGGTGTCCGTCTTGGTTATGGAGTTGGCTGATCTAGGGTTTGTCAAAGAAACATTAATTTTAAAAAATTGGAATCTTTTAGATATGATTGGATAGGAAGATATATCTCTTCAAGGTTATCTATCCAATGTACTCCTTTTCTAAAAATAGTGGAGGGAAGCTCCCGGAACAGGAAGCCTTAGTTTTCCAACTTCTTCTGTAGAAATGCCTGATACTGTTTCTGTGGTATCTCCAAAATTACTACTCCTCTATGTCCAAAACTTTGCACTGAGGTATCCTCACATGGACCTGTTCCAACACCATAGTTTTCATCAGAATTGGTTTCACCAATTGGTCCTTATGATCGTTTTCCCAAGGTGACATGTTTCAGGACTGTTCAGCATAGCGAAGTTGGACGGACCGCCACGTGTCACTGTTTCATCCTATGGGTATGAAACATGGATAAAATAAATTAAATTATGTGCCATTTCTGGAACATCTTCTGAAATTTCATTTGGACCTTTATATCTCGAGATATAGCAATTCGCCCCAGGTGTCCTGTTTAGGGATGAATCCTGGAAGAGGCTGGAACCCTAAATTGGAGGTATCATATCTCCTATAATATAGTGAATATGAGGCTTCATTCTGGATACAGTGTAATTCAGGATTGTTTCTTCGTCCTGGGAAATTTTCAGCACCTGATACTTCTCCAATCTCGAGATATAGCGAATGTACCAAAACTTATCAGTTTTAGCATTTTAGGGTTTTTCCAGCTTGGGGTCAAACTAGGGTTTGACTTTCTCAGAGTTATGCCCAAACAAAAATATTGAACCAGGTCTCTAAAAATTGATTTTTATGAGGAGATAAATCCTATGCTGGGCTCACTCAAAAATTCCTCTTCTGTAAGAATCCCTAATTTCCCACACCAAAAACTGAAAATGCTCGGAATTGAATTCCGCTTCGACAGAAAGATGCGCCCTTCAATGGAGAGTCATCCTAGCATACTTTTGCTGATGGATTATGGAGAGAGACCCAAAAAGTAAGAATCCCTAGGTTCTTCAGCTGCACAATGTCTTCTTCTCAACTCATCTATGATACCATGTTATATTTTTATCTTTCAAGCTAGCATTATGATCTTAGGATCTTTAACTGAGAGAATAACATGCACAGCAATAAACACAAGAGAAAAGAGACACAAAGAATTTTCCTCGGGGAAACCATATAGTATAAAACCCCATAACTTCCTTAGAGATAGAATCAGCACCAAAAGTAAAACCTAAAAACATAAAGATGATCTCCCAACAGTGGTAGTCTCTCTCTTGTCCCAACAACTTCTTTCTCACTCATGCGCCCCAATGAGTGAGTGTGTGTGTTATAAATAGAGAGGATCACTCTCTATTTATATTGTTTCATTCACTTGAATCCTGCTCCAACATGTCAGCCTCATTTAACAATTACTTACTAGAGCCGACATCTCTAGGAGTGTCTAATAACCCTAGTGCCCCATAACTTGTGGGGACTTTGCCTCCTCCAACCAACAAGGAGGGTTATCCTTAACACAACGGTGGGGAATATTTCCCTAACTTACAATGAATCGCCTAGGGTCAAATTCTATAGGATAGTCTAATAACCCTAGGGACCCACAACTGCGGGTACTTTAACCCTTGACCAATAGGAGGGTTACCCACAATGACTTGACATGACTTGATTACATTACAAACACTTCCCGGAATAAACATCGGGGTAAAATACATAAGATATACAAGTGAATACATTCTGAAGTTACAATTACATCAATAGTCACATCCTGATCTAAACCTTTAACCCCACCTTTCATATGTCAAAATTGAGCTAGTTATGTAATTTCCCCATCACCAATTTCACTGAAAGTTACCCTATAAATGTTATAGACCATAATCCATTTGAAGAACTTAATAAACATGATTAAGGAAATTAATTGATGTTTTATACTCATTCCCATACTTTTTTCTTAAATTTGGTAGGTTCATACTTTATTTGGAGAGTTAGTTTTGCCATCACCCTTGGGGGGATTTGAACACAATTTCCTAGTAATTTTGGTATTTTTGTCATTAGCCCCAAACAAGTTTGCAGAGGTCTAAATTCTGATACAAAGTATCCATAAACCACCTTGTGATGTTTTAATACTCACCATACCATATCCTTTCAAATTCAGGACCATTTGGTGAAAGTTGGAACCCTCGAGAGTCATGACTAGTTAAGCTTAAAATTTGCCCAATTTGTGCATTTCTCCAAAATTTCAAAAAAGGGACACTACAATAAACTCATGTGAAAAAAATATTGACTTAATCTATCAATCCAGCATGTAAATTTTCTCCAAAAACAAGAAATTTGAGGGTCCCATTGCTTGCATTGCACCCCCTTTAGATAGAGTGCCTTCCAACACAACTTATCAGACAAAAATATGCCTCAATCCCATTTCCTCCACTATAAGTATCCAAACATTAGTATCCACTATAAAAATTTATCATCATAAGAAATTAAATTCATGTAGTGGAAATCATAACACTGCACTGAAAATTGGAGACTCTCAATGCAAAATCGAAAATCTGTGAGACTTCCGCACCCAACATAAAGTTATTTATGTGCTTGATCCACACTAGCACGGAAACTCGCAGTTTTTTGCTGCAATGACATATGTGTGATTTCCATGTCCCAATACAATTATGGGAATCATCCCATAACCATATATTCCCAAATTTCTCACAGTAAGATGATGTATCATTGTTTTCTCCAAGAATGCAAGCAAGAAATATAGATCAGTGTCCCCTCATTCAACATGAGAAGGTATTGACACTCCTACCAAAAGATCCATGTGAACATTTCCAATGGCTTAGCTCTATACCACTGGTCAAAGGATGCAAACATCTATCCTGTGTGAATTTCCTCCACAAATACCACCTTATGCAAGATATTTTCCCCAACAACTTCTCTTGGCAGTTTGCTTGCTTATTTGCCTTCCACTGATCATGTGCAGAATTTTTTCTGCAAGAAGACTCCATGTGTGACATGTAATCTTCCACCCAATCCATATGTGGATGAATGGCATCAAGTGACAGAAATATGTGCCTATGTGGTAGTTGGGAGGGTGATGTTGCATTCAGCAAGTCATCATGAACACCTAGGAAAGCCTCCGGCTCTTCCTGTTGCACCAATAAGGAAAATTCCTTCTTCCAATTTTCAATCTCACTTTATGAGGCTGAAATAGAAGTGTGGGTAGAACTATGAATCAGATCTCTGTAATACTTATCCACCCAAATTATGTCTGCCTCTTCTTTCTCAATGGCTGATCAAACTGAAGTGATCTCATCTATCTCTTCCATGGAGAAGAGACTCTCTCCGGAAAACAACTCAAATTTTCTTTGGAAAAGGTCAAGTGCTTGGTTCTAATCAAGCTTGTTTGCATAATTCTCAAGAACATGCAAAACCAAGTGCATCTCATGATCCACCATATCATGAAATTCCTTCATATGTTCAAGACTTCTATCAGCCTTGTGAAGATGGTTGAATGGTGTGTAGGAGGGTAGGTGAGATCTTTGCAACTTCTCATGAAGTTGCTCTATCTCTGTCTTGGATTCTTAGAGTGCACCTTGAGTGCTCTTCAAGGAATCGTGGGTGGTCAATAATTCTTACGTGAGCTTGCAAATCTCTTCTTCATCCTTTAAGTATGCTCCATATAATAACTCCACAAGCTCAAGAAGATTGTCTCTATCAGAAATAAACTATAGAAAATTACCTTTGGTGCTTGTCATGGCCTTCTGAAAATTCTCCATGTCTTCAATGGAATATTTCTCCTCCAACTTCCAACATATATTTTTCATCAATTTATAGGTTCGATGGAGAGTGTGCAGGGCCTATTTTATTTTTCATTGACTTATCTTCAATGACCCTGCAAGAAAATGAGGTTCTTGCATATGAACCTCTTCTTCTTCCCTCTCTCTAGGATCAACTTCATGGAACTCTAGTGGTGAAGTGGAATTTGATCTTAGAACATTTTTTTCAAGTAAAATCTCTATGTCACCAACATAGAGATATGGACATCACTCAATATATTTATTGATGAAATTTGAGCAACTTTCAGTATGCACTCTTTCAACCATGTCCAGAGTGTTTCTCATCCCTCTGAATTTTTTTTCTACATCAGTGGTGGTAGGTTCAAGTGAGTGAACACTCTGCTCCTTTCTTGAAAAATCCTCACCAGTAAGCATTTCAGTTTCGTATTTCATGGCTGCAACATAATTCTTTTTATTCCCACGGGACACTTCTCTTTCTCCTTCTCTACAAATACCTTGCAGTAACGTGTGCTTCTCTTAATGAATCCTTATTTCATCCTTCATAGTTGCAAGGCTGGGTGGTTCTTGGACCTCCTAACTGATGATAGGGGGATGTGATTTATTATTATTGTCAACCCTCACTTCTGATGTGGCTGCAAATTCATCTTTCTGCAAGAGATTTCAAAAGTCTCAATTGTGTTCATCTTTTTTCCTCAAATTTTTCTCCTTCATATTTCCTAGTTCACACTCAGCCAGTGGGGGCTTGTCTTCCACTTCATTAGGAGATTCAAATGATGAATTCAGATATTCTTCTTTTGGATCTGATCCAAAATATCCCTTCACCATCTAATCACCATTGACAGTATCACCCTCCTCTGCATTGAATTTTGGTTCACTAACACAAAAACTAGGAGCAAATTCATCTCCATCACAATTGTTCTTGATCTTGCGGTCCTCATATGCAAGTGAAGTATTTTTATATTTACATGGATGAGATGGTTGCAGGTGTAAATGGATTCTGAAAAAATAAGAAATTTTATTATCCATGGTATTCACCTTATCCTCTTCTTGTACAGATACTTTTGGGGCCTGCTCTTCAACCAAAATTTCTGGTTTACACCCAAGCGCTATGGCCCTGTTTTCTTCTTATTTAGGTGTCTCCAAAGGTTACTGTAACTCTGATTTGAAATATCCTTTTGGATATGATACAAAAGGTGTCTCTCCACCAATACATGAGCCCACATCTCTGTCATTGATCTGCAGATGACCCACAAAGAAATTGGAAGTGCATTCATTCTCCACACTACCAACAACCAGATTTTTTATTGTTGGGTCTTCATTTTGACATGGATTCTCTTCATCTTATTTCAATGAACTTGAGGCTTCGTCATCTTCAGTGGTACTCAAATAAAATCTCTTAGACACTATGTTATAATAAAAACAAACATTCTCCTAATGCTTGGGAAAGAAAATGGATTCGATGAGTCTTCCTTCTTTGCTCCAGGTGGTAAACAACTAGTCTTCACTTTCCGACACACTTCATCAACCATGTGTGCAATATTTCTCATGTTTTCCCAATGGTAGGGATATATGAATAGATTTTGTATTTCTATAGTACATAAATATTGAAAATATAAGACCTCCCTTATCTCTTCTTTCAAGGCACTGTATTCCATGAAATACTGGGAAGATTTCTTAGATTTCTTCCTGTTGAACACTTGACCACCGACACTAGCAGATTCCTACCAAATGGATTAATCATAAGATGAAGGCAAGAAATAATCAACATCATACCTACATAATATATATGAGGTACTTCATGTGGTCTCTTCATAATCTTCTTATTCATATCTTCTGCAGTATTCTTCGTACTTCTCATCGAAGTCTTCTTCAATCGTTGGTAGGAGCCTCATGGTTGCAACTTGACTTAATGATTTGCAATGTTAGTCAACAGAGAGAATTCCTTCCATGGGATGAGCCAAGGAAAGTAATTTTATACCACTATAATGATATGAGTTCTGATTTTCAGATAAAATAACTAACTATTGCTGTAAAACTTTATGATATTACACTTGCAAACACTCAGTAAATTTCTAACTAGGGAAATGAAGGTATTTTGCAGATAAATATGTATCCAAGGGAGATGGAAGGGAAAAGAAACAAAATTTAAGTCTTAGAGCAGTGAATTCATTTCCCCTAACACATTTATATTGGGTACCATTCAGGTTTCAGAGTCCTCTATGCAGAAACTTAATCCCCCGCTTTTGGGTCACCCAACCGTGAAAATAGGGAAATGTATTCAGTCCTTTCGACCAGGGGATTGGGGAAAATAAAATAGGTTTTATCGAGCCTTTATACAACATAAAATAATTTTTGGGACATTTTTTAACATATCTGGAGAGTTTTGGACATTTTAGGAAATAATTGGGGTTTTTAGGCAATTTTGGCCTAGGGAAGTTCTGCACAATGGAGGCTCCCAAAAAACTATACGAACTAAATGAATTTTTGATATGGAAGTATGTATGCATAGGTGGGTATTTCAGTGACACACAACACTTATATAATAAAAAATTACTGAATATAACTCTCTAAATTGAAAGAACAGCTAGACTAGTCAAACTTAACTAGTAATCTAGCTAGGGTGTGTACGTAAGCTTGGAATTCATAACAGAACTGTATTAGACCTGATAAATGCATTTGGAAGAAACTAATAAATATTATTAAAGCATATTAAACCATCCAAACTCATTCCCATGAACAAGGCTCAATTATTACTGCACTAGAATGCTCAAATCCCTCATTTTAATGACTAATTAAGCTTATACATGGAAAACTGAGTATGAAACATAATGAACATAATTATTGCAACCTGGTAGAGATAAATAATATTATTTATCATATAATACTCATAATAAATAAATATATTGACTAACCATTACATCAGAGGACTCAAAATGATGGGGAGACTAAGAACGTAGGTGAAACTTAGGCTTCACTAGAGCTCGACTTGATTGAGATGGAGGCTGCAAAATATGACTGATAATACTTCACTGGTTGAAAATTATGCACTCCATACCTATAAAAAGAAGGGAGTGGAAATGAAGGAGTGGGGAAAGGAAGGTTTGGGGCTCATCTCCCAAAGCTCTGAGGTGCATAACTCAGAAAACTATGCTCGCATAGCATCAATCAATTAATTCATCAACCAAACTGAGTAAATGAGCTATAATTATTCTTTAATATATTTATGGGTGAATTTCTTAGCAATTAAAGGCAATAGGTGACCTGTGAGAGCAATTCATCCACCTAGAATCCCTAACCCTAGACACATATGCTCCCTCCTTAAGAAAATTGGAATGTAGGACCATGTGGGGATGTTTCTATGTCCAAGTTATCCATCTGACTTAGCAGTTGCACCCTCCATAGTCAAAGGGTTGTTGCTTTTATCCCTGACATCTTTATGCTTTTCCCTGCTTTTGAGACTGAGTCTCCAAAAGGAAACTGCACCCTCTTTTGCCAAAACTTTCCCACTTTTGTTCTGATAGCTTTTCAAAGTCTCCAAAAGGAAATTGTGCCCTCCTTTTCCAAAAATTTCTTGCTTTTGTTATGACAGCTTTTGTCATAGCTTTTGGGCACTTTCCCTTTTCTCTCTGACTTCTTTTTTCATAGAGTTTCCACTTTCTTAATCTCCTCCCTTGGCAAGTTGGATTGCCAATTATGCCTGACATGGAAATCTCAATTCCACATGTTATTTGCAAAATAAATATTAATGGTAAATAAAAATTAAATACATGCCTCAATAATGTTTATTTAGCAAAATTTTCCCCAGGAAACGTAATTAATTCCACTTGGTCCCCCTAGGTGTTTAGCATGGTCCACACTTTTGTTGGTCCAAAATGTGGGGGCATGACATCATTCACTTTGCACTGGTTCGACCTATATATGTCCTTCTAGTGGATCAATTTGAGCGACCACCCTTATCTCTAAATCTTCAAATGATAAGATTCTTCTCTTAAAATTTATATTGCTATAATTGTTTATCGCACAATCGATCCCTAAAAGAGTAGGATATGGGTTTGTATCATCGACAATGTTGATCACTTTGAAATTTGAATATGTTCTTAGTCCTTCTACTTTGACAGGAACTTTATTTAGTCGACCAATAGATAGGATCTTCAACTGATTTTTTAGTCTGAGTTGAATGGGAGGTCAATCGAGTCGCGGCTTTCCCATGCTTTCCCATGTTTGTCTTGTCAAAATGTTGACATCATTCCCCAGGTATAAAATGATATAATCCATATCATAATATCCTATTTGCATATTCATTCTTTACTCATGACCACTCTTTAACCTTTTTCCAACATGGTTAAATCATCTATCTAGTCGCTACTCTTCCTGGGATTCTTCTATTAAAGTTTTCAATTCTGAGACAACATCTTTATCGTGGATTAGCGATAAGAAACCTTTGAAAAATTATTTAAGTTTACTAACATTTCTCGTCAGTTTATTTATAAATAGTTGATCGAATTTTTCAGGAATCTCCTATACTTTTCCTCTTGGTAGCATAGGAGTAGACGTTAATGTTTGATTCTTGTCAACAAATTCAGGTTGGGCATCCAAGAATACTTCCTTTTCTTTCTATATGTCAAACGGTAATTTATTATGTGCTTTCGGTCGCACCTGTGGTTGGTCATGTTATGTATTTTGGTCTTCTCTAGTCGCAACACCTCCTCTTGTCACGATGACAATGTTAGCTTTTCTCAGCTCAGTAGAAATCATTTGGATGTTCTTGTTGGGATTCAGGTTGGGATTCTGCACGGGATGTGGATTTCTCATAGTTTGAGCCTGCCACTTTGCAATCAGTCGTGGACATTGTTTGATAGTATGGTCAAATACTTTACAATACGAGCATTCCTTCATGGGACTTGCACCGACCTGATTAAAGTGTCCCGGTTTTCCACAATTACAACATATGGTTTGGTCTCTTCCTCGACCAAATCCTCCTCCTTGTTTTTTTGTTCTCGGCCACAAAAAATTCCACCCCCCCAGGTTGAGGGTATTGTTGCTGCAATGGATACTGATTTTTTGGTATTGTGGATGAGGATACTAATTTTGTTGATATTGGGATGATGGATATTGAGTAGGTGGATATTTATCTTATGCTCTCTCAACTTGTATCTGCTCATCGTTCTTAATTAAGTAGGTATCCACCATTTTTACCTGCAACATCTGGAATTCTCTGCAATCCTTCTCGTCATGTCCTGCATATCTACAAAATTTACAATACAGAATAGTAGGTGTACTTACAATCTTATGGAAGTACAAGCACTCTTCCAACCAGTGGCCTTGAGTCTCACATATTCTACACCAAGGCATCCCTTGTATATTTGTTGGGTTCAACACTCCTGTTGCTACATAGTTAATGAGCATCGGATAATTATCTTTATGGTGTACCTCAGTTCTGCTTTGGGTACACTAAGGTTCTTCTTGGATCACTTTCCCTTTCTTGATTTTATGAAGTTGCATCGTGAGATTGGATAGTTGCGACTAAATCTACATCATTCCTGCATCAATATCTCCAATCGATGAGGATTCTAACTTCATTTCTATCTCCAGATCCTCTGTCTATGACACAATATTTTGTTGCATTAATGGAATTCAGATGTGTAGCAACAACACTGCAATGAGCCATTCCTTGTGTTTCACATCTGACATCTGAAAGCTTACTTTGACCATCAATGTCTTAAATCTCTGTTCAAAGTCCCAGACTGACTATGTAGGTAATTTATTGATTTCTTTAATTTATGTGATGCACTACGACACATATTTCATCTTTTTGAACTCATCTATCATTCCAACTTGAATTTGTTCGAGATTCTTCTGCGCAACTCACGTTGGAGCTGTAGAGAACTTCATGTACCGGTCTAGCACATGACCCCTCAAGGTTGTTATCATTTGGGATTTCTTTATGTCTTTGTATTGGACCTGTTGCACAGTCCATATGGTTTCACATAGAAACCAATGTTTCTCTGGGTCTTCTAACCCATTTCCATTAAATATAGGAAACTTAATATCATTTCCAACCATTATATTGGCTCATGTTACACTCGTACAAAAAATTTGACTAGTAGGACTCCCTCACCTGCTATTTGCAGCGTTAGTATTACTTGTATTTACAAAACCACTAGGAGACAAGTTTCTAGATCTTACCTCTAGTGATGTGCGTGGGTTTATAGGTGTATCGTACTTGTGCTCTGGGTCTGGAGCTTCTACTTCTTCTTCTTCTCTTTCAGATATCAACTGATATTTCTCTTCTTCATCACAAGAATCTTCGTTAAAGTGTGACGTGAACTCATAATTTTCTCCTTTGGTCGTGCTGCAACTTCCTCTCATGGTCACAATTCTTCTTCTCTTTCTCAACCGAAATCTTCTTCCACTTATTAAATATCCAGCCTCTAGTTCAGTTTCGTTATAACTAGGGAACATATCAACTTACTTTGATCCATTTTCCATGCATACAATCCTTCTAAATGTCACACTCCATTCTCAGGATTCCTTTTTCACATACAAACATCTTTATCCAAGTTTTCAAAGATGTGAAGTATCTTCCTCATGGTCCTTGGAAAAATTTTCTTTCTACCTCACTATATTAGGTTATTGTATGGAAACAAAACTCAGTAATGTATCCTTTCAGAATATTGTCTACCTAAAAATTGACAGCCCTCAACACAGGGTTTCTAATACTCTTTAGTCGTTGAATCATCCGAGTATTCCACTATGTCAGTTCTCCTCCTTGGAAACTTTTTCATTGGGTTGCTAACTTTGAAAACCACTCATACAACACAATAGGAAACTCGAAAAATAAAATCTTATGAATATCCGTATAAAGGTATCACCCCAACCACTTCGTTGGATTCAATCGTGATCCTTTACTTTCTTCTTGTGAAAACACTAATGCTTTAAAATCAACCCAGTCTTGGATTTCCAGCTTTGTCAAGTACCAAAACATTTCCCTCACCAAAATGATTCATGGTCTCAGAAATAGAACCATTTGTTGGCATTTCTCTCTCTTCAACCCAAGTTCATACCTCCTTTTGTGTGAAACAAAGACCAAGATATCGGCCTAACAAAGCAAGGCTTAGTCGGCAGCACCTGCAACGCAGATGCAGCCTCACCCAAGATATCTCCTTATGGGTAACTCCCAGAGCCAAGTTTTCATAGTTGTATGGGGAGGGATTTACTCTTCTTGGCACCTTTATAGATCACTCGACCAAATTTATGGGTGTATCCCTTATACTTACAATGCATAGTTAAGATGTGACTCTACTCATCGTTCGACAGATATTATAATAGTAAATATAATGACTTATAGTCGATTTAGACTATAACTATGCGACAGATGCATATACACTCATTCATAAGCAAATACATTAGCATTTATTCACAGTAACCATTCAAATGCAACAAAAACACATCGTCATCTACACATTCGACACAGTATCTAACATGGAAACCCATCCAGGAAAAACCACAAAGGCATTCTTCATTTGGCATGAGAAATTTATGGAACCTTTTTGTCAATGCACTGAGATGCAAACTTTGTTCTAGATCTTCTTCTCTTATCTATACAAACTTCTCTCTCCTCTCATGCTCTCTAGTCTTCTGTCGCTGGTTCTTCTCTACTTGAATCCACTATCGATCCGCACATAGCCTAGATTGACTTGATCTTCTCTACACTTTTTCGCACTCGGTTATAGACTCTTTGACTCTTCTTAATGACAAAAAACCACTAACTAACTCTCTAAAGAGATAACTAGATAAAACAACAACATATAGGTAAGAAACAACAAGAATCAAATAGAAGAAACCCAAACATAGCTTGGGTTCTTCATTCTTATAGACTCTTACATGTCGTTATCAGTCAACTTCATTCAGCTATCCAATAGGTTGTCATTCCTAATCTAGTGACATTTTTCAGTAGGCACTAATTACAAAGATGCTTTTATTCCTTAACACACCTGTGACTTTTCCCAAATCTAGCCGACCTCATACCCATGACCTTCCTTCAACTGTCATTTTTAGTCGTTGCACCACTACATGCATTCTCTAGCATGGTTCCTTCTTTTGTGGTTGATCTTGTCGCATCTTTTCCTTTTATCATGGCTTCTCTTCTATCACGGCTTCTCTTCTGTCGCGAACTCTCTTCCTTCACGAACTCTTCTTCCTTCACTAACTCTTCTTCTCTCACAACTTCCTCTATGACTTACTTATTTCCTTATCTCTTTATTCCTTATCTCCTTTTGTTCTTCCTGCGCCAGCATCTGTTCTTCCTTGTCTACTTCTATCGTAGTTCCTTTTCCTTCCTACGATTGGATATTTCACATTCTTGGGAAAAAATATAATTGAATTATTCTTGACTTTTCCTAGGGCCACCAGTCTTCATCAGGCTCTCCAGGCTTCTACTCTACACTTCTTGCCACATCATGTATTCCCCCTTCAATTAATCCTTTCACACTTATCTCCTCAGATCCTAATCATTCTCAGTTGTGATTCACTCCTGACTCTATTCCCTTTATCTCTTCCCCCTTCAACCTCGAGCTACCCTTTGACTCCCTTTTAGTTCTCCCCCTCTCCTCTTCCAAATTCAATGGACTCCTCTCTATAAATCCCTCCCATCCTCCTTCATAATTTCTGGGTGAGCATGAAGTAATCTCAACAAATTCTGGGCACAAAGCAAACAGAGAGCTCCACAAAGAAGCATCCTGCAAAGAAATAATGATAGGGCATCAATCAAATTTGGAGGTCTCTTACTCTTCTGGAACAATACAAGTCCCACCAAAGACAGCACCACCTAAAACAATAGAAACAATAGGGAATCCCAAAAGCACTAATTAATGCATATAGTCTCCTGGAACTGTAGGGGTTTGGGTAATATCACAAAAGTGAATGCAATGAAGGACACTTTTCAATCAGATAACCCAAATATTTTTCTAGTCCAGGATACTAAGCTCTGATAAGAATATATGTAAGCATTGAGATCGAGAATAGGGAAAAATGTCAGCAACATCTCGGTAAGCTCGACAGGAGCCTCTGGTGGAATTTATACTATCTAGGAAAACACCAAGCTTGATTTGGTTCAAACGATCAAAACCAAGCATTCGATTTACACTGACTTACATTGTAATCAAACCAATCAACACTACAAAGTTTTCAATGTTTATGCTCCCATGCAATATCAGGAAAAACAAGATTGTTGGAACTTGTTGGAAGAAGTTAATCAATACATGGATCTTTCCCACTATATTATATCTGGGGACCTAAACCTAACCCTCTCCCTCCCTAAAATTAGAAGGCAAACCTCTCTTTTCAATCCCTTCAATAATTTTGTGGAAATTTTAATGAGAACTTGGGATCTTTTAGACATAAAGCCTAAGAATGGGAAATATACATTAACTAATCATTGCCTTAGCCATGGTCATATAGTCTCTTTTCTAGATTAGTTCCTTGTTCACTTGGGGTTCCTTTATCCTAAATTCATATTATCCTCACTCATCATTCCTTTAGCTTCCTATATCATCATCTTATCTCCCTTTCTATTAACGCCAAAATAAATCTTGGCCCTACCCCTTTTCATTTCAATCCCCTTTGACTCAACCATCCCATTGCTCTTGCTTATATCTGCAAATTCTGATGTATTCCTATCAGGGTATCTCTGAATTTCATTTGGGATTCTAAACTTAAAGCTACCAAGAATGAGGTGAATTTGTGGGAAAAAAAATTCTATAAAGAACCATCCTTGGCTAGGAAAGATATCCAATCCTCCTTGTTTCAAACTCAGAACAAGATGGAAGATGAGGAGATAACTCAATATTTTATTAGCAAATAAAAATAGTGTTATGCTATTTATTCGGCCCATAGAGATGAAGAGGAGGTGTGGTATCTCATATCTAGAAGCATTTGGATCCTCTCTAGACATTAGAATACTAATTTTTTCCACAAGCAAGCTAGAGCTAAGCAGAATCACAACATGATGACCAACATTCAAGGGAATGATGGGAGAACCCTTATTACTTAGAATTCTATATTGAAAGAGGCCATGAGGTTTTTCTCATGCCTGCTGAGTGAAGAAGAAGATGAAATAGAACATGCAACCAGGGAGATGACAACTGCTATCCCTAATAGTTGTCATTTCAGAAAAAAGAGATCTACATAACCATTTTGAAAATTCAACCCGACAAATCCCCAGGTCCTGATGGTTTCACCATATCCTTTTATATATCTACGTTGGATATTAATCGCAAATACCTCATCAGAATTATCAAAGGGGCCCAGTCAAAGTTTAAAATTGGAGGAGGGATAAACTCAACCTTTATAACCCTCGTCCCTAAGGAAACGAGACCCACATCCTTCTCTCGTTTTAGACCTATTTCCCTGTGCAAGGCCTCCTACAAAATCCTAACCAAGATCCTCGCCATATGAATCAAGACCTTCCTCAGCAAGATCATTTTTTAAAATCAAGGGGGTTTAATTAGAATCACAATATCATTGACAACATTCTTCTTGTTGAAGAGGCCATTCACTCAAGTAAAAGCAGAAGCGAAAAAAGGTTTGCATTCAAAATGGACATGGAAAACGCCTTCGATAGAGTATGTCATTCTTTTATTTTCACTATCCTTTCTAAATTCGGTTTTGCTAATGATTTTGTTGACTTGATCTGAGCTAGTATTGGGGATCCTTGGATTTCTCCCCTCATCAACGACAGACCAAGTACTTTCTTCAAAAGTAGTAGAGGCCTCTGTCAGGGCTTCCGCCTCTCCCCCTTCCTTTACATCATGATGAAGACACGTTAAGCAAGAGGTTAGATCAAGACAGTCAAAGTGGACACATCAAATGGATCTCTTTTGTCTGAGGATTTAAGGAAATAAACCATTCACAATTTGCAGATGAAACCATCCTCCTGGTGGGTGCCTCCACCATCATTTCCAACCGATCAAAAAGATATTGGGTCAATTTATTTCTGCTTCGAGAGGTAAGTTCAATCAAAACAAAAGTTTCCTATATGGATGGAATACCCTATTGAATATCCTCAAATATATGGATGATATCCTAGAGTTCACCTTCAAACCAAATTGGTAGTCGTTTAAATATTTGCACATCCTAGTATCTATAAGGAATGTAAAAAGGAAGGATTGGATGGAAGTCCTAAATAAGATCAAGTCTAAGATGACACAATGGGGTTCTCAGTGGTTTAATATAGAATATAGAACAATTATTATTAAATTGATGTTATAAAGTCTTCCCATCTACCTCTTTTTAGATACCTCAGCCATAGCAGAAGAGGTGTTGGCCTACTTTTCCTCTCTCTCACAAACCAGGTTCAACAACAATGCAACACCAACAAAACAACCAAAGACATCATCCCAATAGAGCAAGCTAAATCGGAAACACCTGTAAGGTAGGCGTAGTCTCACCCGAGACATCTTAATGTGTAACTACTAGAACCATGTTTCCACAGTCATAAAGGGATTAGAGTCCTTTGGAGCGCAACCAAGGAACTCGACAGATTTGGAAGGATGGAGTCTTTTACTACTCGGCAGTGACACAGTAGTGTGACACAACCTTGTCCTTGAAACTTAACAACTAGTGCAACTATGCGACACAGCTGATTCCTTAAAGGTAAATGACAGGTATGCAACTTTATTATAATCTTAATAGTATTTTAACATGAAATAATACCAAGTGCTCAGAAATGCTTTAATATTATTGTGACATTCATTCAAGAAATAGTCATAAATAATGCAAGATAATCAAATATTCAACATTAACCGTTAAACATTCAACATTCATCAACAGAGGAAATAACATGGAAACCCATATGGGAAAAACCACCAAGGTGCTCTTCATCTGGCATGAGAAATATATGGCACCTTGCAGTATGCAAAGTACAGACTATTTTGAGATATGTCTATTTAGCTCAGACTCTTCTTGCTCTCATGCTCTCTATTTTTATGCTTTTCTTCTATATACTCCTACCGATCCGCACACATCCTGGATCGACTCTTATACTCTACTATCTGCACACACAGTTGCAAAATGACTCTACAAGACGGTCTGCACACACAACTGCAGAATCGTGTCTCAAAAACCTTCTACTATCATACTTCTCTCTAATATTTTCTTGCTAGTCTCCTAACTAACTAGCTAACTACAATCCCTCTGAAGCTAACCCTTATACAGAACAGGTTCCTCTTACTTATAGTTTCTAAAAGACCACGCAGGGTCAACTGATTACAGCATAGTTATTGAACGAATAAGTAGCCACAAAATATATTCTATTACATTAATGACATGCCATATTGGCCACAAAACGTCCTGCATTACATTAATCACAGGCCATAACTAGACATGGAAATCTCTTTCAATATGTTTGTCCAGGTCTTGACTAGATGCAAAAGCCCGTCCTTTGGTATTCTGCCAATTCGAATTCCTACGGTCTTCTGACCTGCTGCTTCCCTAACTTTACTCTTCTACCTGCCACACTTCCACCGACTTTAGGTCCACTTTTCCTCCATCGTACCATTCCTCATCTCGTCTTTCTCTGTTTTGCGCTTTATTCCAGTCATTTTCCTACTTTTACCCCGTCGTGCGCCTACTTTACCTCTTGCACTTCAGGTTATTCCTTGTGCTCTTTTTTTACCAAACAGGCCCCCAATAATCACATGTGGCTCGTCCCAAGCCACTAAGAAAGGTTCATGGTTCCGGCGTGGGTTGCGCAACGGGACCAACCTTGTCCTAAAATTCCTTCAAAATTCCCTGTACTTGGCCAACTTCTTCCCTGACCTCCTCTACTTGCTTCTCTAGTTGTTCCACATGGTCGAAACTGATACGTTCTGATGCTAATTCTTCCAACGCTTGAGTTATCTATTGGAGCTTCTCTTGTACAAGTTGAAGGATCCCTGTAACCCGTTCGGCTTATGTCTTCTTTGTTGTAACTTCGTCATTTATTTTCCACTCTTGACATGGAGAGTTTGGACTTCCTGCTGCAATTGCTTCAACTCGGTTACCTTGGAAATATTTTCTTTGATGGGCATCTTTTTCATGTTTTCCTTAACCACCGTGATTTTCAAGTCGGCCTGGCAGACATCCTCTGCAAACTTTGTCACTATCTAATCTTCCATAAGCAATCCCCACATCATAGAGACAACGTCAGTTGCTTCTGTGCAGATATTTTCTCCCTCCTTAATCTAATCAACAGTGTCATATGTTGTTTTGATGTGCTCTTCTAATACCTCAGGAAGTGTTATTGGTTGTTGTTGAGCTTGAAGCTCTTCTACCTGTCTTCTGAGATCCGTCGCAATCCTTGACAGTCGACCAACCTTTGCGACTGCATCAGCGACGGGGAAATCTGTGACTGTGATTTTTATGGCTTCAGCTAGTGCAAGCCAACTTTGTTCCCATGCCTCAATCTCTTGCTCCTTTTCCCTTCAGAGGACCTTGCGCTCTTTCTCCTTCCTTGTCTTCTTTGTGGCCTGGTAAACAAGATAATTTTCTCTAATGCAGAGTTCTTTCGCAGTCGCATGCTGAACAACATATACTTCCACCAATGCTAGCTTTGAGAAGTCTAGCGACAATGTCCCCATCACCTGGATAACATCGTCATAATCCGGTGTTCCTAACTCCAAGGTATGCACCTTTAATTCGATCTTGAGGGGCAGCAACAACGGTGGCGCAGCTAATGTATCACCAGGATCAACGTCATATGTCTCAGCTTTGACTGTATTTTTTACTTCATTGATAGCCTCAATGATCCTATTAACATTCTCGGTGAGCCTGTTATCCACTTGCATATGTTGTGTACAGAGACCCTCAAGGCTAGTCTTTGCTACTTCTGCGACAGTGTCTGCAAGCAATTCAATTTCCTCCTTAGTTATGCTAAATGTATTAGTCATTTTATCAACTTTTCATTTCTTGCACACGCTCCTGTTACTATGATCTCCATTGGTTCTGCAAATCCTCATTAGTAGGTGTGTCTTCTACATCATCTTGATCAAATCCACCATCACCATTGCTTTTGTCTTCATCTTCATCTGAGTGTAGTGATTATTTATCTTACGCATCACCCCCATAATTGTTTGGGTCATCATCTTGGCCATTGCCTTGGTCATTTCCCTGGTTCATTTCTACATCTACCAAGATGCGCCATTCCTCAGGCCAGTCCTGGATGACTACTTCCACATTCGAGTCAGCAATCATAAAAGGTGTCGAGTGCGCTTTCTTTGCGAGATCCTGTCGTGGCTCCAAGATAACATTATGGAAACCATCCTAGAATTTTATAAAGGATGCATACTTCTCGACTGTCATCGCATGCATTCTATGCTGGTGTTTGATTACATCTTTGAGTGCCTCCCCGTGCAGAAAGAACTCTATGTTATTGTCCTTCTGCTAGATCTTGTCTTCCTTTTCCTCCTCGAGGTTCGGGTACTTGGCACCATGGAAGAGAACTGGGACATCCTATGGCTGGTAATATGGTGGTCTAACCAAACCACAAAAGAAATTAAAATCAGGAGCCAAGAGTAGTGGAACTTTGTCTTAGGTTCCTCCTACGCTTGCTTGGCATCCTTGAGTGGCTCATTTAACAAGTACTGCAACCAATTGAAAGTGGCGCATTCCACACACTGTTCTGCTAGCTCCATTGTCCCGGCGGTGCACTTAGTAGGTCGCATCTAGCGCAAAATCTTGAAAGATAAAATATTCACGGCAAACTTCACCATGTTGAAAGCAATAGAGGAAATGAGGAATCCTCTATTTGTGCAATGGAGGTCATATTTTTTCTTCGTCTTCATCCTATCTCTATTTGCGCAAAGATATGGTATAGGGTCATGTCTATGGCGCGGGAGACCCGTTATTATCAAAATAAGCTCGACATCGATAGGATACGGTCGATCGAGCCATAAATATCCTCCATGGAAATAGAACAGGATTTGTTTCACATGTGTGCTTACCTGCGTACTCTGACCAAAATGTGGCATTATCAGCAAGTTCAGTAGGCCTAATCTTTCTATAACATGAGCCCATTGCATTGGAACTAACAACTGTGTCTCAGGAGGCACGAATGGATTCATGACCATGTATTTCTTTCATTCTAGGTCTTATTGCCTCTGGGTATCAGTGTCTTCAAACTACAGTATGATCAGCTTTGGAATTATGTTCAACAACAGCGGCACTCCAGCAGGGATCTAGGGTGTATAAGGAGGAGCGCGCTTTCATTGGAAGCTTTAATTAGGGTGCTTATTCTCTCCTTGGATGAACATAGGGAGGTAATAGGTTCCGCTCTTCTATGGTGGCATTCGTGTCTCTACGTGGTGGAAACGCCGATGCTTCCTTTGTAGGTATGTCCTCAGCAACCTTACGCTTCTTGGATAGATTTGGTACCCTAACCCGAGGCGCTGATAATTATGGGATGTCCCTGTCAAACATAAACAGTCACGGACCTCCCACTGGTATATCAACTAGTGTATTTTGAATCGAGGCCAACGCAGGGGCTGAACCCAAGGCCAAAGGAGGGACTGAACCAGAAGCCGAAGGAACTCTTTATTGAGCTGGTCAAGGTGATGGTAACATCAAAGTGCTCACTGGTGCTGGAAATTGAAATCACCATTAGCTTCAGCTCTCTCACTCACAAGCTCTGTTTCTCTCTTCTTCTCTCTATGCGCCTAAAAGGATTCTTGTCGAACAAGGCTCATATTTATAGTGATGCACTCATCCTACATGTGATCTGTTAGCACACAGAACGTACCCAGGTTGTGAAAGGTAAGCCTCGGGGTAACATCCAAACCGATTTAGACTCTATTTCTGACCCAACACAATCAAAGAGGGATCTCTCACTATTTACAAGATTTTCATAATCAAAATATTCAATCAAATACAGACAGAAGGTCAGATTTCTGAATAGAAAATGTTTTTTTTATAAGGTTTAGTGGAAAAATCGTGGAGGAGACCATTGGGCGATGGAGTCGACAGTCATATTTGAAATAAGTTGTAGGAGGTAGGAAATCTGAATGTTTGTGGATAGAGGCAAGATAGACATTGTTTCTTCAATCTGGTGTTATTAGCAAGTGGACTAATGGATAGAGGGAGATAGCCCATCAAACAGAGCACCTAACTAGGGTGAATTCTACAAGGCTTTCGAAGAAAATTTTTAAAATGCTTGAACAATGTACCAAGAGCATGAAAGATGAAGTATGTTCCATATACACTAATGCCCAAACATGAAAGCAAATACAAACTGAAATTAAAACAGGATAAACAATCGTGTAAATAAAGTTACTTATTGAAGAAAGAGATAGCACGAGAATCTCTTCCTTGATATTTTATCATTTTTCCTCTCCAATTTTATTCAACTTTGGGAAACTGAAAACATATTACAATGGAGAGCCCTGGATCTTGAAAATTCAAAACCCTTCTCTCCTCTGAGGGGTGTCTATTTATATATCTCAGATCCTCAAGGCTAGTCCTAGAAATTGGACCTAGAACTATTTAGAGTCATAATCAAAACTAACAACTAGAGCATGGTACTTATGCAACGGTTTACATATATTCAAACAGACATCATGGAACTAGTGTGTGTGCTCGGTCTGGATGGAATCATGTCGTTTTTGTTTCTGAGCTAGCTGGTCATGAAAATGATGTCTCAGGATTCTTCTAGTGGCTCAATACTGACTGGGCTTGACCACCTATCTGTCTGTCGAGTCAGCAGCGTATCCTTCCCTTCGTGTTCACCTCATGCTCAAAGGCACCTTTCTGCATGTTTTCAAAGCTAGAAAAGGAGTTTATATACTTTCCAATCTCATCCTTCTTCGCAAATCCCCCTTCTTCGGGTAACATTGTTGCATGAGGGGACTAGAAGAAGGGTCGCATTTCCTCTATCATGAACAATCCTAATTTGTCCATTTGTAGCATTTTGATCCTATCCATGTTGGCACTTCACATATCCAATCAGGTCATCATCAGCTCCACGTGGATCCCTTCCTTTGTAATCTCGGAATCTTGTACACAGTATCTTCGCACTAGAATCCAACACTAACCACCTGCATAGTTTGATTTGGGAGAATCGACACCGACCGTTGATCAGTAAACTGATTTCATCGGGACCATTCAACTCTAAAAACCTTGACACTTCGTCGATCTTCCCTCATGCAATTGATCAGGAACCTTTACGTCACGTAATTTACCATGACCGTCAATCAATCCCAACCTCATGTCATGACCGTTGATCATTTTGTCCCATACCACTTTTTGTGATTTTGAAATCGTAACTTTACCCATGCTAGTTCAAATCACAGAATTAACTACAATCGCAGATCTATCTCCACCTTTACCTCAGTCATTCGATCCTTTCTCCTTTTAACATATTCCATGATTTGGAAAATCTTCTCCCTTCGCGCATGTTTATATAGTGGAATCTTTTAGGGTCGTCGATCTAGCTTTGCGTTGATCTCGACCCTCTAACACTTCTCCCCTTTAACCAGTTTTGTGAATCCAAATACCAACTATTACCTCACATCTCCGACTGGCAAAAATTCTTTCCATTGTTGATCTTCTTCACCTTGCATTTGGATCATCAATCTTATCATTGTTGACCTTCTCTCTGCCACTGCATGCTCTAAAGAGGGAGTGATCTACCGCCATAGATCAAACTCATTTTCTCCATCCAATGGCCTACGACAAAGATCATGCTAACCTATTAATTTTCAAGGGCGCTTTCATGAAATATTCAAAGATAACCATTTCCAGATCCTAGGATCCCATAACTCAAAAATTTAAACATGGTGCTAACAGCTGACTCCATTAGGGATGCTATCCTCCCAGCGAGGTAGCAAAGAAACCCATAGACCAAGTGCCAGATCCATTGGGTTTCTCTCGATCTCTCTCTGGAACCCTCAATATACTCTGAGCTGAAACACAAACTTGAACTACTTTGTAAGCAAGTTTCTGTCAATCTGTAAATTGTCACAAGGCCATACTCTGAAAACTGAAAATGACTATAACTATAGACTTTAACCTATAATCGAACTGTTCTTGAAATTTAAACTAAACTAAAAACTACTCAAATAAATGCTCCTCATGTCGATCTTATTCATACCTACCTATCCTACTTAATTGAGCACACATGCCCAATCAACTAAACTCTAACTTCCAATGAAGCCAATCAAGCAGTTTATCCAATAATTCTATTTCTTCTTCATGCTTGATTAAAAACAAAGATGACAAAGATAATGGAAGAAGGTTATAACAAATAAATTGATCTTTACAGTACATATATAACAAGTCATTACTATTACCCAGCCTCTCCATGTATTCTACCACCGGATCATAGAAAACATGAAAACTCTCAGCATACTCTGTCCTTTGCTTACCATAGGAAAGTTGTCCAAAATGTAACTCCTTTAGCATACTATCTAACTGATCTTCAAAAGAAATTTGAAAGGAATTATCATCACTAATTTCAAATCAACTATCCACAGTTTCATTAAAAATTTATGAATTTAAATCTTCTCCTTCCTTATATTCTTCAGCAGAGATATCATTCTTCTTTCCAACAAAATCGAGCCAACATAATCCTTCTTTATGGGATGAAATTTCTGAATGTGAAGGACTCAAAGAAGCATTAATTTGGGAACTCTTACCTCTTTCTTTGTGATCCAATACCTCATTGCAAACCACCGATTCATCCATTAGCTGAGATTGACTGGATGATTGTTCGTCCTCATCATCTTTTGTTTCAAACAAGTTCATGAAATGTACCATATCTTCAACTTTATGTTTCTGCTTAGAGGCTTTGAGTCTCTGTCTTATCAGCTCAAATGAAGAATAACAAAAAGGTAAACTGTCACCTTCAGCATGCTCATTGTCCTCTATTTTTCCAGCCTTCTAGCTTTGGATTACAGTCAGCTTCTCTTTACTAGCAGACCTTGACTTTATAGATGCTTTTTTAGGGATAACTTCCAGGCATTCATCTCATATTCATCATATATGGGCATTCCGAAATCCTTTTTAAATTCACCGCTAACAGAATTTTCAATAGGCTGATTGCAATATTCAGGAAACAGGTTAGCAGAGTCATCTTCTTTTATATCATTGGGCTGATCGTTTCTCTATTTACTATGAGTGGGTTCAAGATGTACAAAGAATGTCTCTTTTTGTTTATGTTTCCCAACCAAGTCTAATTTATTTTCCATTTTATCACTATTGTCTTGGTCTGAAAATCCTTTAGACATCCTAAGATTATCTTCAACCTCCAAACCATCAATAAACATGTGTTGCGGTGTGACTGAATTTCTCTCAGAAAGGAGCAATTACGTATCAAGATGAAAGGCAGCTGCATAGTGAAGCTTAGAAGCATTTTCAAGAGGCTAGACCCTTTTTGGCATGTTATAGTAAAAGTTTGGAAATCTCCTGTTAAAACTAGACATGGTTCCATTCTCCTGTTTCTTTAGGGAATAGAATTATGAAAGTATTTGATCCAATGGCCTTCTCTTACCCCAAAATTTGAAAACGTTGTCAGAAATTTCTTCCCATGTACTGATGGATCCAGGCTGCAAGTGCTTAAACCATTCCTTAGCATCTCCTTGCAAAGACTAGGAAAAATCCCTGATGCAGACATCAACATGTTCTACTTCAAAAAGGTCAAGGAAATGCTTAAAGGCTTGTACATGCTTTTTATCTTTAAGGTTCTTGGATTCTCCATCAAACTTAGGAAGGTACTTATGGTGCTTTGTAGGGAAATTATGAAGAATAGGAGGTAAGTGGATTGGTCTGTATCGGTTTGGGATATTGGAAGAAACCGAGCTATGTGGAATAGAAGTACTATCAGTTGTGGTTTCATGAGGATTACAAGGGTGGCCTTTAAGTTCATGTGGTTTGAATGAAAGATCTCAATCAAAATAAAATGTGCAAGATGATGGAAAACTTTAAGTTCGTAAAGAAGGATATACAGGAGTAAATTCATGGTTCTGTTGTGAGTGTAATGGATAATGAAAAACTGTTTTGACAAGCTTAGGAATGATAGTAAAATATTTACAAAGGATAAGAAGGCATCTAGGAGGAAACTAAAACTTGAGTACCTTATCCTTTGATCATGCTTTTCTATAATTTTTCAATGAGCTCATTTCCCCAGTAGAGCCTATCAGTTTTCTTTGAAATCTTGATCTCTAGATCATATCACTAGTCGAGTCACTGAAAGCTAGATTCTCTAAGAATGAACTCGCCGGGTGAAATATGCACAACCTTCTTCATGTCTGACTATTGTTCACCATCAACAATCAAATATGGAACTATGTCGTTCATACCAGAGAGTATTTGAAGCTTCGTCCTCGGCAACGGTGCTAGTTTGTTAGCACCCAGAATGTACCTAGGATGTGAAAGGTAAGTCCCAGGGTAACATCAAAACCGCTTTAGACTGTATTTCAAACCCAATACAATCAGAGAGGGATCTCTCACTATTTACAATGTTTTCATACTCAAAATATTCAATCAAAGAGAGTCAAAAGGTCATATTTCAAAATAGAACAAGTTTGTTTTTATAAGGTTTGGTGGGACAATCATGGGGGAGACCATTGGGAGATATAGTCAACATTCAGATTTGAAATAAGTTATAGGAGGTAGGAAGTCTGAAGGTTTGTGGACAGAGGCAATATAGACATCGTTTCTTCAATATGGAGGTATTAGCAGGTGGATTAGCGGACAGAGGGAGACATCCCATCAAACAAAGCACCTAACTAGGGTGAATTCTATAATACTTTAGAATAAAATGTTTAAATTGATTGAAAAATGGACCAAGAGCATGTGAGATGAAATTTGGTCCATATACACTAATGCCCAAACATGAAAGAAAATACAAACTAAAATGAAAATAGGATAAAAAATCAAGTAAAGAAAGTTACTTATTGAAGAAAGAGATGGCACATGAACCTCTGCCATGATAGTTTATCACTCTTCCTCTGCAATTTTATTCAAATCTGGGAAACTGAAAACATATTACAATGGAGATCCCCTGCTCTTGAAAATTCCCAACCCTTATCCCCTCTGAGGGGAGCCTATTTATATATCTTAGATCCCTGAGGCTAGTCCTAGAAATCATACATAGAACTGTTTACAATCATAATCAAAACTAACAACTAGAGCATGGTACTTTTGCCACAGTTTACATATATTCAAATAGACATCATGGAACTATTGCATGTGCTTGTTTTGTATGGCAACATGTCATTTCTATTTCTGAGCTACTTGGTCATGAAAATGACGTCTTAGGATGCTTCTGGTGGCTCAATGTTGACTGGGCTCGACCACCTATCTGTCTGTCGAGTCAACAATGTTTCCTTCCCTTCATGTTTGTCTCATGCTCAAAGGCACCTTTCTGCATGTTTTCAGAGCTGGAAAAGGATTTTATATCCTTCCGAAGCTCCGCCTTCTTCACAGCTCCCCCTTCTCTAGGTAACACTATTGCATGAGGGGACTAGAAGAAGGGTCGCATTGCCTCTATTAGGAACAAGCCTCTGCAGTGGCTTGTAATTCTTGTACTCCTCACCCCTCCCCCTGAGGTGGGCTCTCCTACATGAAATATAGTGGGGTGCACCTTCAACCTCCTCACCACCTCAGATAAATTTGGTAAGTGGAATTCACAAAGGCGATGATAAAGACTATGGACACCCACCCTCCTAGTACAAGCATTCACTCCTACTGGTCACCATGCACCATGGCTTTGGAGGCCATGATTTCATCCAGGGGTCCTGGGGGGACACCCCTGGGATATGAAAACCTAGGCATCATGCAACTGGAGGTATGACTGTCAGAAAACTGGCATATCTCTCGAATTGCTTCACATCTGTCCCCAAATGGCTGGCGTTTTCCTGGTGTAAACACCCAGGATGACACAGGAATATAAAGGAATGTTCACCAACCATCAACACTCCCTAACAGTCAAGCTTCTCAAACCAAACAACCATTGCAGTTAATGATCTGAATTTCTTCTTATCGTTCACTCATCCCCTATTCTTCAGCAGTTTGGGAGGGTAACGTTTATATAGGGCGAAGAAGAAGGAAACGGAGATGATTGGTCAGCATTATCGCACGCTCCTTAGTTAGTCATCATAACGGTTACATGAGTAGACACGTGGATGGGGATATCCATTTCATGTTGAGAATATGGTCATGCCACCCCCTATGATGTTGCGTTGCCATCCATATGGATCACGGCATTCAGACTTGACATTATTTTCCCTTTTCACCTATGCTGATAGTGTTATTCATAATGGTTTTGGTTGGTTGCATCCATTTGCTTTGTGTAAGGGCTAGATTTGTTGCCTCAAAAATATAGGCTTCATGATCTCCCTCTATTTCTTACGTAAGCCTCGTGGTGGATTTCTAGAGCCGGGAGGGTTGGTGACTCCATGGACATCATTTTCACATAAGGCATGCCACAAATGGCATCGAGGGATATGATTATTGGTAAAATCATACGTGAGGATATACTTTCTGTACCAGACTTGACCAAGACATGACCTTTACCAGGTTGAGTAGATTCCATACCATCAACCTGAACCCATCCTGTATTCATCGTACATGTGTACATGGCCTCCCCTCTTTTCCATTTTCAGAAATACTTAGGGGTTCGAGAATGCCTACTTTGTCCATTCGTAGCATTTTGATCCTATCCATGTTGGTGCTTCACATATCCAGTCAGGTCATCGTAAGCTCCACGTGGATCCCTTCCTTTGTAATCTTGGCATTTGGTATGCAGTATCTTTGCACTAGAATCCAACACTAACCACCTGCATAGTTTAATTTAGGATAATTGACACCGACCATTGATCAGTAAACTGCTTTCATCGAGACCATTCAACTCTAAAAACCTTACAACTTCGTCAATCTTCCCTCATGCAATCGATCAGGCACCTTTACATCGCAGAATTTACCATGACCATCGATCTACCCCGACCTCATGTCGTGACCGTTGATCGCTATGGCACATACCACTTTTCACAATTTTGAAATAGCAACTTTAACCATGCTAGTTCAGATCATGGAATTGAATACGACCACAGATCTAGCTCCATCTTTACCTTAGCCTTCCGATCCTTTCTCCTTTTAACATATTCCCTGATTTGGAAAAGTTTCTCCCTTCGCACATGTTTATCAAGAGGAATATTTTAGGGTTGTCGATATAGCTTTGCGTTGATATCGACCCTCTAACACTTCTCCCATTCAATCGATTTTGCAAATCCAAAGACCGACTATTACCTCACATCTTCGACTAGCAGAAAGGCTTTCCATCATTGATCTTCTTCACCTTGCATCTGGATCGTCGATCTTATCATTGTTTACCTCCTTTCCACCAATGCATGCTCTAAAGAGGGAGTGATCTACCACCGTAGATCAAACTCATTTTCACCATCCAATGGCCTACGATGAACATCATGCTAACTTGTTAATTTTCAAGGGTGCTTTCATGAAATCTTCAAAGATAACCATTTCCAAATTCTAGGAGCCCATAACTCAAAAATTTAAACATGGTTCTAACATGATCATTCAATGGTAGGTCGACGTCTTGTCGATCACATGGGCTTCTCCTTCGATTGGTTTTTCAAATTAACTCACATACTCGAGTTCTGAGTTGTACCTGTCAGGACAACTATGGAAAGTAGGATGGATGGGACCAAAAAGCACGTCGTCATTCTCCTTGGATTTGTCTAATTAATGACACCTTGCTGTCATAACCACCTAAATTTTTTTGGGTATCCGTACTTTAATGATGACCAACTGTCATTCCCACTCTTTATTGCGATTTGAATGTTCCTGTTGCAGACGTGTGAGGGAACAATTCCCTTTCTTCTTTTCTCTTTTTCTCTCTTTCTCTATTTTTTTATATTCCAACCTTACCCAAGCATGTCGCGGCCATCATAGTAAAGTTTTAGGAAAGTGCCATATACCATTCCTGTGACTGGCATTCCATCCATCTTGTGCAATTTCACTGTGCCTACGTCAGTGATATGTGCGACCACATATGTCCCTAGCCAATGCGTCTTCAATTTCCCTGTATGCTTCAAAAATTTACTGTCATACAACAAAACAAGTCCTTTGAGTTTGAATTTCTTACTCTTGATATGGATACCATGCCATGATTTTTTCCTTTGTTTCTCTATGGTTTGATGGAATCCTGTGGTGAAGCATTCTTCTTCCATCTGAATGAGCTACGACAACCTTTGCTCGACGGCATCCACATCTGTCATTTCTATCAGAGCAGCAATTCTTAAGCTCGACACAATATACTTTATTGGCACAATATATTCTTTCTCGTACACTAATCTGAATGGAGTGTTCCCTGTCAGTTGCTTGCAAGTTGTACGGTACGCCCATAGCATAGCTGAAACTTTCTAATCCCAATCATCTCGGTGCGTGTTGTTCAGGATTAAGCACCCTTGTAACCTAGGGTCTAGGGTTACCAACTTACTACTAACCTTTCAAACAATCAGCTTTAACAGAGAACAGAAAGGAAATAGGAAGAAAGTCTTGACTTACCCGATTACCTATGGTTGATCCAATCTTGATCTTCTTCCATTCCTCTTCTCTCCAAAGCTTCCAGGGATGCACCTGTAAAGAGAAAATTCTCCAAGTACTACCTCATGCATGTATATATAAGGGGTTAGATAAAAAATATGTCCAATACATAATCAAATATATTCATTAACCATGATACATGAAAGAGACTCAACACAATGTTGGAACAAGAATTATCTTTATTAACAATCAATAAATGAGATAAGAATACAACCCAGCTTCTGAGACAAGGACTCCTCTGCAACCAAAGGACTCTGAGTTCTGCTGCTCCAATACTTCTGAAGATATAACACCAGCATAACTTTTCTCTCCAATCTTGATTGATTAATGCCCTCCCCAAGGCATCTATTTATACTTTGAGAAATAGAGTGGTTTTGAAGGTTGAGGAGGTTGAAACAGTTAGGATAGTTAATGATTAGAGCCCAACTAATCTCCATTAATCATGTTTTATATTTTTTAAGGTCGAAACAAGATGTACGCGACTATTGATATAGGAAACCTGCATATGAAACGCGAGTTGCTTAAAGGAAACCCGTGTACGCTAATGTACGTGGGTTGAAATGTAGATAGTCGCGTATAGTACGTGAGTTGAAAATTGAAATAGTCGCGTACGTACTCGATTTGCAATGGAGATAGTCGTGTACGCAACTCAACACTTAGAAAAATAATATGGCAAGTTGGTTCAAGGGTAAATGCATCCCAAGTCATGCCCATCTATAGTGTTTTGACAAACTTCAATCCTAAAATGTCCTTTTGTGTACCAACATAAGGAATGTCGACACTCGGACAGAGAAGTGCCATTTTGGTTGATAACAGATGCCCCCTAATGTGTGAGTTCAAAGGGAAACGATGGTCGAAATAGATTATAATCATTATCTTGGAGAACTCATAAGTCCAATGCAATAGAGGTAGTACCTGAAACAAATACATAATAATGTCATATACAGAGTCATATCTGAGGATGCTATGTTCAATATACTGGAACACTAGCTCCTTTACAATATTTGAGTACATCATATGATACAGGTACAAAACCACGTATATTACAAAGGTGGATCGAAGCCACAATATACAATAATGATGAGTCTTCAAAGATCTAGAAGCTGTGTAAGTGATCACAACATAATCTTGCACAACTTAGTCCATAGATATGAACCTAAGGTCTTCGTCAAAAACCCCAAAGAACCAATACAATCCAAGCCATGTGAATAGATGTCATTGAAGTCAAACATGGATAGGATTCAATAGATTATCAACCAATATGTGATAATTGACAACTGAAGCAAACAAATTCACCAATAATGAAAGTGAATCCTAAGGTACGATCATCAAAAACTCTAGGTCTTCATCGTTAGGAAGTGCTGATGCGGAACCATACCGTGATGAGGAAGGCAATAGATCCTCCAATGGTTCACAAGAGTGACTAGGAACTTGGTAAAGGAAGGGAAATGTAAGTAATAATAGATAGGGCAATGATGGAATTAGGATATAGATCAAATACAGGGTTAAATCCTTGAACAATGAGAACGACACAAAGAAAACCCAAGGCATCTTTTAACTTTGCAGATAGTACAACTAGACTTATCTGTCATGTAGGAGACATGATCAGATTCCCCAGGTATAACTAACAAGAGGAGGAGTAAGAAACTCAAAGTAATAGCTGAACTGAAAGTGAACACTGAGACATGAGTATCGAAAAAGACAGAAAGTGCTATGTTCAAGGAAGACATTGTAATAACCCAAAATTTCGTAAAAATTTAAAAATTTTAAAGTGACATAAAATGTCTTAAGTCGCAGTTAGTAACTGCTAGCAGTTAGTGGAAAATGAAACAGTTTAACAAAAGTTAAGGGTTTGTTTCAATAAAAGAAAATTATACATAAAGGATGTAAGCTTAAACACCTGTGCTAATTTTATTAATGACTTAACAGCTTTAATTTTCAACTGAGTTAGAAAGAGGACTTGCATTTAGTTGCTTCTAGATATACTGATGATTTACTTTTGTCAAGTAGGTGAGAAATCTTGTTTGAGATTGGGGCTTACTTGGCGTTCTACTAACTCAAATGAACTGTTGGTTCTTACAGGTTTAGCAGGTAAGTGTAAGATCATGTAGATGTTTATTTTAAATTATGTCAAGAAAAGTACTTTCCCAGCATGTTAAGATGCTAGTATAAGAAAAGGATTATTTAAGCTGCTAGTCTCCAAGGAGGTAAAGTAAATTTCTTTCGTTGTTCTGAATCTATGAAAATATTTATAATTAAATCCATATTGACCTTTCATCATAATATAATCAATTTTTTTAAAATACCAAGTTCTTACCAAGGTTCCTTCAGTCATATGATTATTATCTTTTAAAATTTTATAGTACATGGTCATTTATAAATTCTCATAGTGAGCATAGAGCTCATGGTTTTGGTTCATGTTTACTTCAACCGATTAGTGATCTCGTAGCTATTTTTACTTCAATACTCAAGTGTCCTTCTCTTTATCCATGAACATGTTCCTATATTTTTCGATTGTAAAGTTTACAATGAGTGATTTGCTTCTTATGAGAAATTCTCCAAATAATGTTAGTCTTCAGTTTTCTTGAAGACTCCCTCATTTATCAGCATCAATATTATATGTGTAGAATTTTAAGGCTTTTCCAGTTTACAAAAAGTCATAAACTATATCATATCTATACCCTATTTTCTTTTACTAGTTCTAAAACAATACCAAACTTGTTCGACTTGTTTGCAAGCATGAATATCTTCTTGGATCAGCTAGTAACCAAGTTGTGTTCATAGTATTCAAATTATAACCATAATATGATTATTATTTCAAGTTATAATACTATGTTTAACTTATAACCTAATAGTAGTTAAGTTATAACAGTTGAGTTAACTTATGTCCTAAGGTAGTATTACCTACCTATCAACTACTATAATGTAGTCAAAATGATGGCAAACAAACCTTATAAGTTTTTAATCCAATACTACACTAGTTTTCATGGCATAATATAATCGACAGCATGATTTTTATTATTAGCAATCATATGAACTAGTATATTATAATTGATGGCATGATTTTTATTATTGGCGATCATATGTTATAAGGTATTGGCAATGATAAGTTCTTAAAACATTTGTGCAGTGCTGACATTAGAATTCGACCCACACTTGTTGAGATTTTTGGAAGGGAATGTGGACAGGTCCTCCTCCATTTGTTGGTTGACTTATATTTCTGCAAACCCTACTTCTTTGCATTTTTGGACTGAGGGTTCTCCTCCTTGCTGGCTGAGTTGTGAGCTTGCAGCTATGAGAGGCCTGCGACCTCCTTTATCGTTGGGCATTTAGCCTGCAATGCTATAATGTGAAACTTTGGTATCATGGTTTATGGTTTGGGTTCTCCTGTAAGTGAAGAATACACTTCCAAAGTGGTTGTTGGTTTCTCCAAATAGCTTGAAGCTTGTAATCGTATTACTCCTATAACTGCTTCCCCATTGCTTTTTCATTGTGAACTTGAGTCAGTTTCCTTGTTGTCTCTGTCGCAGAGTTGGATTCAAGGGTTCTTACTTTTCGGTTCAGTGCCATCAAGTTGGTGTGGCCATTTCTTCTCGGCTTCGACTTTTAGTTCACAGGTAAACTTTTGCCTACCTCAACTTCTCTTTACAAATGATTAACCTTACTAGGGTTTTTACCATTTTATGCAAACAGAGTTTAAATGATGTTTTAAATTGGTTTTGCAGGCTCCTGCCACCGGCTCCAAGCTATGGATGGAAAATCAAGCTCATGCATCATTCTTTTCGTGGGCATCCATCTGGTAAGCCCCGATCCCATCGAGGGTTCTTCCTGCATGCAGTTTTGGTTGTTGGAAGTGGTTCCTATGGGTGGATACACGGCTTCGGTTCTCTATTGGTTATGATTTTTAGCTTTTTTTAAGTATGTACATGTTTTAATTAAAAAACCTTGTGATACTTTGTACTAGGTAACACAGGATCTTGAAGTTGTGATGTAAATATGGTTTTGATATGAAGTTTCAGCCTTACGGCTTAAGCAATGTAAATTCTTTTGTTTATGTTTTAAAAAGAGCCCAGCTCTGAGCTCAGAGATGCTTATCGACCTATGTCTAGTGTTACTTTAGTTTTACAGTGAACTTAGTAAATAGAAGACTGTGAAAACAGTCGGGGTTGTAAAGTGAACTGGATTTTAATTCTCTTGTCAGTAATGTATTTTGTTACAGTTTAATATAAAATATTTTTATGCATACTCGGTTTAAATAGTAGGCTTGGGATTCAACCCTTCGACTCTACAAGCTATAAGCCTATCCATAAATAAGGATTTTATATTTGAGAATGGTTACTATTATTGGTTTATTTTGTCCATAATTTACATGTGTAATATTTTCATTAATACTTTGTATTATAATGATTTCTAAAGCATTGTTTATGAAATGATATTTAATTCTGGAGCTTGACTTTTTAAGGGTTAAATTACTGTATAACCCTACAGTTTTATAACATCCTTGTTTATACTTAAAGAACTCTTAACTCTGTTTGAAAATAGGATAATGGATGATAGTGTTACTTACAGTTATTAGTTCGATGCTAGCTCTGTTTATTTAATAATTATTAAACAATTTTTACAGTTTTGTTTTTAATTCTTAGTTAAGAAATAATTAGGGTTTTAATGCAGCATACATGAAAATTAGGATATAGTTATCTTTCAGTATTTTTTGTAGTTTCAAAAGGATTATAGAAGAATCCTTTATTCTTAGATAAAGACACATAGTTTATAAAATGTTTTACAAATTCCTTTTCATATGGTTTTTAGATGCTAGTCTACTTACTTTACTTGCGTTAAACCATAATATCTATATTTTATCAGAATACTAATACTGGAATTACTTTTATAATAATATTATTACTGTTCTCTTCCATACCTATTTTTTTTGTTTAGTTTAACTGAAGTAAATAAATACAGACAATATTTAGTACTGTTATTTGGTAAAAATCATAAACAAATGAAGTAAAATCTAATTATTGTTCTCATTCAAGTAAAAGAATCATCTCATTCACCTAAGCAACCCAGTTGTACTAGAGTACTACCTAAGTCAGGTGTGGAAAAATACAGTTTGGGAATTTTAATTCTATCTGTTTCACTTTTCACATATTCATTTCTATTTCTAATATAATCTATAATTTAACTGAATCCAACATTATTCATTTATTCTTCCTTCATAAACCCTAAAATACTAACATGCCTGTAGTAGAAAACTAAGAAATATTTCACTGAAGACAGTAAACAAATAAATTAGAACCTGTTGATGACAAGACGACAATAGCTTAAGGAGGTTGTTCCTCCCAACCAGACTCCTGGAGAGCGCTCAGACAACATTTCTTCAGGACCCCCGAGCTTGTTCCTAGTCTTCTTGGCTAAGAACTAGGTGGAGAATACAACTATAAGACCTCTATCACCTTACTGGTCCAATTACCTCACTAATCAAAATCTGCTCTCAGTAGTATGAACTTCATCCTAGAATCTGTAACTAGTTTAGTATTAGTAGTTAACCCCTCAAACACACTTCAATAATCCCCTCCATTGAATTTATCTTAAGTAAATTCATTCACCCTGAATGGTCACCTCTCTAGAATGAGTAGCCTCAGCTCTCTTCAATGGGAAATTTTATAGAGATGCCTAGGTCTTCTGGATCAGTTTTCATTTAATGAGCCACCTGCTTTGATTCCACTTTCTTGGGGAATCATGACCACAAATATAGGGAAATTGCCACTTGCAACAGTTGGAAGTGGTTTGAGGATGCTGCCACTGGTCAGTTTGCTCTCCACCCAGTCTCCTCCACCAATTAACCAGTAAACACTCTTTTAACAGCTTCCCTAAGCTATTATCTCTTCATTTATTTATTTATAAATAAAATATTCTGAATTTACATTAAATATTCTTGACCCCACTGGGTCATCAATTACAACTTAGCATAAAATTTAACACAATGTTCCTAAAATATCATTAAATTGTTTTTGCAAATGGGGGCATGTGACATACAGACCCCCTTAAATTATAACATTTTCCTTGATATTATTTATTCCTAATCCTCATATTTCCCCTGAAATAGAATTGGATATGCATCCCGCATATGACTTTTCAATTCCCAGGTGGCTTCCTCTAGACTAAGGTGCTTCTATTGCACCTTCACTTGACCAATGGTGTCGTTCCGAAGTGAGATCTCCCTCCGCTCGAGGATACAGTCCGATTCCACCAGAAAATATCCTTCAGGTTCCACCTGCACATCATTCCAATTAATAACATGAGTAGCATCATGTACAAATTTTCTTAATACAGAAATGTGAAAAACATTGTGAACTCTTAAATTCAGTGGTAAAGCTAACTGATAGGATACCTGTCCGATCCTAGACAGTATTTCAAAAGGACCACAATATTAAGGTGCTAGTTTGACACAACTACCCAACCTCAGAGAACTCTTTTTCGGTCTCACCTTAATGAAAACATGTTCACCTACCTGGAACTCCTTTGGAGTTTGTTTAAGGTATGCTTGACTTTTCTGTCGATCTTGCACAATTTTCAGATTACCTTGTACCTGCTTTACAATTACTTCTATTTCTTTCAATAATTCAAGTCCTAATACTAACTTGTCCACTATATTACTCCAAGATATGGGAGTGTTACATTTCCTTCCATACAGAATTTTGAAAGGACTATACCTAACTGAATCTTGATAATGATTATTGTAAGCAAATTCTACCAGGTGTAAATAATCTTCCCATTTACCTGGCTGCTCCTTTACATACATTCTAAGTAGATATTTCAGTACCTGATTTACTCTTTCAGTCTATCCATCAGTTTGAGGATGGAAAGAGGTACTAAAATTTAACGTGGTATTTAATCCTTTAAACAAGGATCTCCAAAAGTACGTGTAAATTTAGGGTCTTGGTCTGAAATTATAACCTTCGGTATTCCATGCAATTGAAAAATTTGTTTTAAGAAAATATCAGCTATATTTGTAGCTTTATAAGTAGTTTTTATAGTTATAAAATGAGCTGCTTTACTCAATTTGTCAACCACTACCATTATGGAGTCATTTAAGTTCTGATTTTTTGGCAGTCCAGTAACAAAATCAAGGCTAATTATCTCCCATTTCCAGCTAGGGATAGGCAAAGGATGAAGTAGCCCAACTGGATGTTGATGTTCAGTTTTTACTTGCTGACATTCAAAGCATCTAGCAATATATTCTGCCAATTCAGTCTTCATGTTTGGCCAGAAATAATCTTTTCTTAGCATAGGTATAGTTTTATGATAACACGGATGCCCTGAATAAGGATTTTTATGAATTTTGTCTAAAATTAATAACCTAATCTTAGGTACATTAGGTACATATATACTGTCTTTATACAGTAATAATCATTTTTCATTCAAGCTGTACCCACGGTACTTAGACTTTCTATTAGATTTTATTTTTCTTTTGCTTGTAACTTTAGGTAATTTTCATCTTGTTCTATTCCCGCTTTAAGATGTTCTTCCAAATCTATTGTATAAGTGCTGATAGCTGCTGTAAAATTCAGCTTTGCATTTCTACTTAATGCATCAACAAATTTATTCTCCTTTCCTTTGATGAGTTGAATTTCAAAATCATATTCACTTAGAAAAGCCAACCACCTAGCTTGCCTAGCATTCTAGTTAGGTTGATCTAACAGATATTTCAATCCCTTATTATCCGTCATTAAGATAAAATTTCTTCCAATTAAATGATGACGCCACATCTTTAAAGCATGTATGATAGCAGCTAATTCTAAGTCATAGGTCGCATAATTCTTTTCATGAATCTTTAATTTCCTAGACTCATAAGCAATGACATGTCCTTCTTGAGTCAATACTCCACCTAAACCATCATTGCAGGAGTCAGTACATACTATAAAATCTTTATTAGGGTCAACAATTATTAAAATTGGTGCACTGGTTAATAAGGTTTTTAACTTTTTAAAACTATCTTCACACTTCTGATTCCAATCAAATTTCTTTCCCTTTTTCTGCAAAGAGGTTATTGGATTTGCAACTCTCAAAAACCCTTCGATGAACCTCCGGTAATAACCGATAATACCTATGAATGATCGGACATTAGTTACATCTTTATGTTATTCATTAGAAACATAAAAATAGTCGGAGCGTTAGTAAGCCCGAATGGCATAACGACAAACTCGTAATGTCCATATCGATTCCTAAAAGTTGTTTTAAAGATGTCTTCATCTTTAATTCTAACTTGGTGATATCCATACCATAAGTCAATCTTTGAAAACACCATGGCTCCACGTAGTTGATCAAACAGATCATCTATGCGAGGTAACGGGTATTTTTTCTTGATAGTCATCTTATTTAATTGGTGATAATCTATGCATAGTCGTAGAGTTCCGTCCTTTTTCTTAACAAAGATGATAGGTGCCCCCCAAGGAGACACACTAGGTCTATTGTAATTCTTGTCAATAAGTTCTTTTAACTATGATTTAAGTTCATTGAATTCGAGTATATTCATCCGATAAGGGCCTTTTGAGTTGGGCACTGCACCAGGTACCAGCTTAATGGTAAAATCTAATTTCCACTTCGGAGGTAGTACTGGAATTTCTTCCGGAAATACATCTGAATATTCCTTTAGAACTGGTATATCCTCCAATTTTAATTTATGTATGTTGTTTAGGTTTTCTTCATTGGTTATTGTTATTGTATAAGCCTTACAACCTTTCCTAACAGCTCTCTTAAGCTACAGAGCAAAAATATGCCTTATAACTGTTTTCCTAGGGATTCTCTTTACACTTATTAATTTTCCATCGTTATTCATACAAGTAAAGGTTTTATCAAAGCAATTCAATACCACCCTATGCTGCTCTAACCAAACCATACTAATTAATATATCATATGAACCTAAAGGTAGTACATTGAGCTTAACAAAAGTTTCAAATTGATCCATAGTTAATGCACAATTCTTTACAAAGCTAATTACATTTCTCTTTGCACCAATAGCTAACTAAACTAACCAATAACTTGCAAACTTTTCAACTGGAAGTTTACACTTTTCTACCAAGTTAGGAGAAATATAGCTTAAATTAGCTCCTGGATCAATTAAAATAGATATCGGTATTTGATTTATCTTACCTTCCACTTCCACCATGGAAGTTTGATAATCTTCTTGTTGATTCTCTAATGCTGCATTGATCCTAGGCATTGTCCTCGCTAGATCACCAACAATAATCTCCTCCTGTATTGTGTGGATGTTGTTGACAGTCTTCTTTCGATTGGGATAGACTGAGGCATAATGCGGACCATTGCATTCCCAACACTTTATGGGTTCTTTTCATTCAAAGTTCTTTGTGTAGTTACTGTGATTGTTAGCAGACTCTTTATTCTTTTGATTGTTCTGATTGGTCTGTGAATTACTTTTATTCCCATGGAAATTCTTATTAGGAAAATTTATGGTGTTATTATTTTCATAATTTCGATTAGGTACAAATTCTTTCTTCTTTTGATCAAAGTTATTATTCCTTTCGGCCTTCCAGTTGGCCATACTCTCTTTTTTACGATTCTGTTCATAACAGAAAATCGCTTTTCTCATGGCTTCTTCTAGAGTTTTCGGATTTTCATACTCAATCCTGTCCTTTATATGATAAGGTAAACAGCTGAGAAACTGATGTACCTTAGGTTTCTCGTCCACATTAGGTTTCTCATCCACAATGTATGGCACATACCTAAGCAAACTTAGAAACTAACTATTCAGTTCTTTCATATTCATTGTACCTAGTTTTAACTCATAGAATTATTTAGCCCTTTCTGATCCGAAAACAAGATATTTGCTACTCTATGACATTAACATGAATTGCATAAAGAGCATGAATGAAGCTCACAAATCCATAAGAAGAGAACCAAACAGCATAGACAATACGCACATAAAGAGAACAAGTTGATAACGGAGTTCGTCCAGGATGGACTACGTCTCCGGGCCTACTTCTCAATAGGAGGGCCGATATATAATCTCAGCATAAGGAAAAATACATGGCAATGATATAATGATACCTTGGCGACAATGGTCAGGAAGAGAACCGCTGCCCAAAACACAACCAGACTGCTTCCAGCAACTCCGAAACCTGAAGACATTGTAAAATGAGTATAAACACTCCTACAGAGCTACGCAATCTCCCTTCTCTCCTTTAGCTACAAAGTCTCCACTCCAAAGCATGAGTGGAAAATGGAAACTAAGGGGGCTTATATAGCCATGACTTGCCCCTCTTCACATTTTCCTCATGTTCTCTTTGGTTACAACAAATTTTCCAAGATTGGCATCTTGTTTCAACTTCTCAAGTTTGGTTGGGTTCACTTAAAGCTCCTTTTATCATGTAGTTGACATAATTAACAACTATGCCAACCACATACCCAAGTATGGCATTAATAAAATATGGTTGCAAAACTACCCAACCGAACTATGTATAAAACCCAAAAATTTGTTATAACAGAGAAAAAATTCTCAACCCACTTTTAACCCAAACTTCATAGTTTATAATTCGACATGTGCTAAATGCGCTAGGCTCCCGTGCTGGTCGGAGGTCCCGGTCACGAACCAAGGTCGGGGCTAAGCCTCGGCTCCTTTGGGGCTCGAAATGCCACTGCATACTTTAAATAAATTTATTTCCATACATTATACAAGGAACACCTTGTGGGCTAACGGTAAGGCGGAGCACTATGCAGGAGAGGTCATAGGGTCGAACCCCATGGAGGCCAGTCTTCTTAATAAAATTTTAACCACTCATCAAGTGCCATGTGGTGAAATATTACTGGGCCAACACACCTTCCATACAGACACGTGTTCCCTCTAGATTGGACCGTACCATTGAATGGGTTGACACGTCATCCATCCGTACATGCCATATGTTGTCCTCTCATTGGTTCATAAACATGCCATGTCATCATGTCCGTACAGTATGGATTCCACGTGTCACCATGCCAATGGTGCCACATGGCACCTCTTTTTCCAATTTTCCCTGTTGACCTCATAGAATAGAACGCAATAACTTTCTCATACTGAGTCCGTTTGAGGTGAAACGAACACCGTTGGAATCATCTCGACGCCGCCCTTTGATCTCACACTGGTTTTGCTAAGATTGGAGGACTTTGAAAATTTGGCCTTTCTGGATCCTCCTGGATCACTTTCTCTCAGTATGAAATATTTCTATTAAGATATGATTCAGCTCCTCCTGAGCTCTCAGAATCCTCTCATTTTCTTTCTTAACTGATTCCATTTCTGATTTTAATTCTTTAACTTTTTGTAGTAGTTCGAAAGAATTATTGGTTATATCTTCTTGTATAGCTTCTTTTTGTAGATTATTTCGTTCAGTGTAAGGAGATTCCTCTTCTGCATATTCTTCCAATCTTTCCATACATGTCATTAACTCAGAAACAAATTTCTCTGTGTGTATCATTCAAAGAAAACAACATCAGCATAATTATTTAACTTTATTGTTCCATATGAGCAAGTTGAGCTTCATTTAGGCCAGGTGTTTGAACCTTGTGCTCTGATACCACATGTAATAACCCAAAATTTTGTAAAAATTTAAAATTTTTAAAGTGACATAAAATGTCTTAAGTCACAGTTAGTAACTACTAGTGGTTAGCAGAAAATTAAACAGTTTTAACAAAAGTTAAGGGTTTGTTTCAATAAAAGAAAACTATACATAAACGATGTAATATTAAACACCTGTGTTAATTTTCTTAATAGCTTAACAGCTTGAATTTTCAACTGAATTAGAAAGAGGACTTGCATTTAGTTGCTGCCAGATATAATGATGATTTACCTTCCCACTGGAAGGCTTTCTTTACACCTGTTAAGGCATGCAAAGGAGATTCTATGTATGATAATTTCTGAATGAACCTTCTCCAATATTGAATAGCTCCTAAAAAGCTTCTCACTTTAGTAGTGTTAGTAGGCTTAGGCCAATTGACAATTACATCAACTTTTGAAGGATCAATTTTTAAATTTCCACCTCCTACAATTTGACCCAAGTAAACTAATGAAGTTTTGCCAAATTCACACTTTGACAATTTTACATACAATTTCTCCTTTTTCAAAGTATCTAATACTTGCTTTACATGCCCCACATGTGCTTCCCAATTTTTTCTAAAGACCAAGATATCATCTAAGTATACAATGACAAAATCATCTAAGAATGGCCAAAAAACGTCATTCATTACCCGCATGAAGGTTGCAGGTGCATTGCAAAGCCCAAAGGGCATCACCAACCACTCAAATAGACCTTGCTTGGTCTTGAAGGCCATCTTCCACACATCGCTTTCTGCAATTCTGATCTGGTGGTAGCCACTGCACAAATCCAACTTGGTAAAGAACACGGCATCTTTCAACTGGTCGAGCAAGTCATCTATGCGAGGAAGCAGGTATCGATTCTTGATCGTGATCTTGTTGAGAGCCCGATAGTCAATGCACATCCTCCATGTGCCATCTTTCTTCATCACCAACACAATATGCGAACCACATGGAGAGGAGTTGGGTCTGATCACTCCTTAGTCCAACAAGTCTTGAACCTGCTTCTTAATCTCTGCCATTTCAACTGCGGACAACCTGTACATGCCCACATTAGGAAGAGGGGCATCCTGCTGGAGATGGATCTCATGTTGAATCTCCCTTTTGGGAGGAAAACCTGTAGGTTTCTGAAATATTTCATCATAGTTAGCCACAATATCAATCATAGCCTTTTTATGAGAGGGATCACAACCTTTGAAAGCATCAGATGCCTCAGCATCTTTTGCTCTCACAACCATGAGCATGTATCTCTTATTAGTGTTGATGAGCCGCTTCATTTGTCTTGCACTAACAAGAGTGGTGTTAGCCTTCATACTGTGAGCTCTCACAATGTACTCCACCCCATTTTTGGTGAGATGGTACTTGTTCTCATGACGAAAGAATACTACTTTTCGATCATACAAGTATGGTCTTCCCAATACGATACTGAAAATGTCAAGAGGAACAACATCTAAGTCCACCTCATCGATCAACTTTGAATCAATAGCAAACCTTAACCTGCATTGCTTAGTCACCTATAGCTTAGCATTATCACATACCCATCCAAGAGGATAAGGCTTGGGGTGAGGTTTAGTCTGTATGCCCAACTTCTTAACAACTGATTCTGAGATCAAATTTACTTGAGAACCCGGATCAAATAATGTTTCAATATTTGTATGCTTAGACACAACTCTGATGTGAAACAACTCACTTCTTCTTTTATCATTTTCTTTAGAAACATGAGTAGAACTTGAACCAGTATGAGGAGTTTTGTTACCTTGCATTCCCATGGCTGTAATCTTGGTTTCGTCACGTGAGTCGGAACCCAAATCTCGTTGTGCTGTTGCAACGGTCTTTTCTTCTTTTTGCCTCCATAATGCTTTAGCCTCTCTTCAGGATGCAACTTCCAACAACTTTCTTCATCATGCCCATCAGTGTCGCAATGGTTGCAATGGAGCTTTCCTCCTTCCTTCTTGGCAGTAGCTGTCTTCTTGCTCTTGTCCTTCTTTTTGGACTTGTGGTTGTTGTTGGGCTTGAAAGGCTTCTTCGGATGGTCTTCTTGCAAATGCTTCCCCCTACTCTAAAGATGAGTAGCCTGAAAACTTGCTTCATCCACACTAGTAGGATTCAACAATAGCAAAATATGGCGTAGATAATGATGAAGAGCACCAATGTACTTCAAAAGAGTGTCAGGAGAATATAAAGAAATATTCAACTCTAAAGCTTTCTTTTTAAATCCTTCAGTAAAATTATGAACACTCTGAACCTTGCCTTGTCTAAAAATTTTCCAATCCATCATAGCCTTTTGAACATAACCCAACGGATAAAATTGCTTACGTAAAACAGAAATGAAAGCAGACCAGGATGAGAGAAGATTACCCATTTGTTTGCTACCTTGTTGAAGCTTGCTTTCCCACCATACAAGTGCGGTGCCTGTCAGCCAAAGTGAAGCCAACTGAATCTTCACATCTTCTTCTTTGTTCTGTTGGACTCGGCAATAGACCTCAATTTGCCTTATCCAATTGTTCAAATTCTCTGCATTCGCTTCCCCATTGAACATGGGCAAATCAAACTTCACATCGAGCTTCACTAAGGGCTTCTTTTGAGGCTCTTTGTGAGGAACCTTGGAATGCTGAGAATGAGATGAGGAAGAATCACTTGAACTTGTGCTTGAAGCTGAAGGTGAAGAGGGAGGCTCAGGAGGCTCTTCGCCACCTCCTCCTTGGTTAACTGAAGTGTTGTCTTCGTCCTTCACTTCTTTGTCTTCCTTCTTTACTTCACTGCCTTTTCTTTCTTTTGCCATGCATTCTTCATAGTCTGCAAACAACTTGTCTACCTTGTCGGCCATCATGTAGAAGACCTTGTGAAATTTTTCCTCCATCTTGATGCGGGCATCATTAGCATCCATCTTCCTCCTTCGGTGTGCACGTCCGATCTCGGAATTGTAAGGCTCTAATGTACCCTCACCAGCTTGCATTTTATCCCTCGTGAGCATCCACACTCACAATCCAATGTCAAATAGACCTGCTCTGATACCACATGATACGAAAACAAGATCTTTGCTACTCTATGACGTTAACATGAATTGCATAAAGAGCATGAATGAAGCTCACAAATCCATAAGAAGAGAACCAAACAGCATAGACAATACGCACATAAAGACAACAAGTTGATAACGGAGTTCGTCCAGGATGGACTACGTCTTCGAGCCTGCTTCTCAATAGGAGGGCCGATCTATAATCTCAACATAAGGCAAAATACATGGCAATGATACAATGATACCTTGGTGACAATGGTCAGGAAGAGAACCACTGCCCAAAACACAACCAGACTGCTTCCAACAACTTTGAAGCCTGAAGACAGTGTAAAATGAGTATAAACACTTGTACCTTCCTCCTGCAGAGCTACGCGATATCCCTTCTCTCTCTTAGCTACAAAGTCTCCACTCCAAAGCATGAGTGGCAAATGGCAACTAAGGGGACTTATATAGCCATGACTTGCCCCTCTTCACATTTTCCTCATGTTCTCTTTGGTTACAACAAATTTTCCAAGATTGGCATCTTGTTTCAACTTCTCAAGTTTTGGTTGGGTTCACTTAAAGCTCCTTTTATCATGTAGTTGACATAATTAACAACTATGCCAACCACATACCCAAGTATGGCATTAATAAAATCTGGTTGCAAAACTACCCAACCGAACTATGTATAAAACCCAAAAATTTGTTAGAAGAGAGAAACAATTCTCAACCCACTTTTAACCCAAAATCCATAGTTTATAATTCAACATGTGATAAATGCGCTAGGCTCCCATGTTGGTCGGAGCTCCCGGACACACTGGAGAAAGAACCAAGGTCGGGGCTAAGCCCCGGCTCCTTTAGGGCTTGAAATGCCACTGCATACTTTAAATAAATTTATTTCCATACATTATACAAGGAACACCTTGTGGGCCAACGGTAAGGCGGAGCACTATGCAGGAGAGGTCGCAAGGTTGAACCCCATGGAGGCCAGTCTTCTTAATAAAATTTTAACCAATCATCAAGTGCCATGTGGTGAAACATTACTGGGCCAACACACCTTCCATACAGACACCTGTTCCCTCTGGATTGGACTGTACCATTGAATGGGTTGACATATCATCCGTCCGTACATGCCACATGTCGTCCTATCATTGGTTTGTACACATGCCATGTCATCATGTTCTATAGTACAGATTCCATGTGTCACCATGTTAGTTGTGCCACGTGGCACCTCTTTTGCCAATTTTGCCTGTTGACCTCATAGAACAGAATGCGATAACTTTCTCATACGGAGTCCGTTTGAGGTGAAACGAACACCATTGGAATCATCTCGACGAGCCCTTTGATCTGGTGCTGGTTTTGATAATATTGGAGGACTTTGAAAATTTGGCCTTTCTAGATCCTCTTGGATCACTTTCTCTCAGTATGAAATATTTCTATTAAGATATGATTCAGCTCCTTATGAGCTCTCAGAATCCTCTCATTTTCTTTCTTAATTGATTCCATTTCTGATTTTAATTCTTTAACTTTTTGTAGTAGTTCAGAAGAATTATTGGTTATATCTTCTTGTATAGGTTCTTTTTGTATATTATTTCATTCAGTGTAAGGAGATTCCTCTTCTGCATATTCTTCCAATCTTTCCATACATGTCATTAACTCAGAAACAAATTTCTCTGTGTGTATCATTCAAAGAAAACAACATCAACATAATTATTTAAATTTATTGTTCCATATAAGCAAGTTGAGCTTCATTAAGGCCAGATGTTTAAACCTTGTGCTCTGATACCACATGTAATAACCCAAAATTTCTTAAAAATTTAAAAATTTTAAAGTGACATAAAATGTCTTAAGTCGCAGTTAGTAACTGCTAGTGGTTAGCAGAAAATTAAACAGTTTTAACAAAAGTTAAGGGTTTGTTTCAATAAAAGAAAACTATACATAAAGGATGTAATCTTAAACACCTATGTTAATTTTATTAATGGCTTAACAACTTGAATTTTCAACTGAATTAGAAAGAGGACTTGCATTTAGTTGCTACTAGATATAATGATGATTTACTTTTGTCAAGTAGGTGGGAAATCTTGTTTGAGATCGGGGCTTACTTAGTGTTTTGCTAACTCAAATGGACTGTTGGTCCTTACATTTTTAGTAAGTAAGCGTAAGATCACGTAGATGTTTATTTTAAATTACGTCTAGAAAAGTACTTTCCTAGCATGTTAAGATGCTAGTATAAGAAAAGGATTATTTAAGCTGCTAGTCTCCGAAGAGGTAAAGTAAATTTATTTTGTTGTTCTGAATCTATGATAGTATTTATAATTAAAGCCATATTGACCTTTCATCATAATATCATCAATGTTTTTAAAAGAGCAAGTTCTTACCAAGTTTCCTTCAGTCGTATGATGATTATCTTTTAAAAGTTTATAGTACATGGTCATTTATAAATTCCCATAGTGAGCATAGAGCTCATGGTTTTGGTTCATGTTTACTTCAACTGATTAGTGATCTTGCAGCCATTTTTACTTCAATACTCAAGTGTCCTTCTCTTTATGCATGAACATGTTCCTATATTTTTTGATTGTAAAGTTTACAGTGAGTGATTTGCTTCTTATGAAAAATTCTCCAAATAATGTTAGTCTTCAATTTTATTGAAGACTCCCTCATTTATCAGCATCAAGATTTTATGTGGAGAAGTTTAAGGCTTTTCCAGTTTATAAAAAGTCATAAACTATATCATATCTATACCCTATTTTATTTTACTAGTTCAAAAATAGTACCAAACTTGTTTGACTTGTTTGCAAGCATGAATATCTTCTTGGATCAGCTAGTAACCAAGTTGTGTTCATAGTATTCAAATTATAACCATAATATGATTATTATTTCAAGTTATAATACTATGTTTAACGTACAACCTAATAGTATTTAAGTTATAACAATTGAGTTAACTTATGTCCTAAGGTAGTATTACCTACCTATCAACTACTATAATGTAGTCGAAATGATGGCAAACAAACCTTATAAGTTTTTAATCCAATACTATAATAGTTTCCATGGCATAATATAATCAACAGCATGATTTTTATTATTAGCAATCATATGAACTAGTATATTATAATCGATGGCATGATTTTTATTATTGGCAATCATATGTTATAAGGTATTGGCAATGATAAGTTTTTAAAACATTTGTGCAGCGCTGACATTAGAATTCGACCCACACTTGTTGATATTTTTGGAAATGCACATGGACAAGACCTCCTCCATTCGTTGGTTGACTTATATTGCTGCAAACCATACTTCTTTGCATTTTTGGACCGAGGTTTCTCCTCCTTGCTGGCCAAGTTGTGAGCTTGTGGCCATGAGAGGCCTGCAACCTCCTTTATCATTGGGCATTTAGCCTGCAATGTTGTAATGTGAAACTTTGCTATCATGTTTTATGGTTTGGGGTCTCCTGTAAGTGAAGAATACACTGCTAGAGTGGTTGTTGGTTTCTCCAAATAGCTCGAAGCCCGTAATGTTCTTACTCCTGCAACTGCTCGCCCATTGCTTTTGCATTGTGAACTTGAGTTGGTTTCCTTGCTATCTCTGCCGCATAGTTGGCTTCAAGGGTTCTTGCTTTTCGATTCGGTGCCATCAAGTTGGTGTGGCCATTTCTTCTTGGCTTTGACTTTTAGTTCACGGGTAAACTTTTTCCTACCTCAACTTCTCTTTACAAATGATTAACCTTACTAGGGTTTTTACCATTTTATGCAAATAGAGTTCAAATGATGTTTTAAATTGGTTTTGCAGGCTCCTGCTACTGGCTCTAGGATATGGGTGGAAAAGCAAGCTCATGCATTAGTCTTTTCATGGGCTTCCATCTGGTAAGCCTGGTCCAATTGAGGGTTCTTCCTGCATGTGGTTTTGGTTGTTGGAAGTGGTTCCTGTGGGTGGATACACGGCTTCGGTTCTCTGTTGGTTATGATTTTTAGCTTGTTTTAAGTATGTCCATGTTTTAATTAAAAACCCTCCTGATACTTTGTACTGGGTAGCACAAGCTCTTGAAGCCATGATGTAAATATGGTTTTGATATGAATTTTCAACCTTATGGCTTAAGCAATGTAAATGCTTTTGTTTATGTTTTAAAAAGAGCCCAACTCTGAGCTCAGAGATGCTTATCTACCTCTGTCTAGTGTTACTTTAGTTTTATAGTGAACTTAGTAAATAGAAGACTGTGAAAATAGTCGGGGTTGTAAAGTGAACTGGATTTTAACTCTCCTGTCAGTAATGTATTTTGTTACAGTTTAATATAAAAGGTTTTTCTGCATACTCGATTTAAATAGCGGGGTTGGGATTCGACCCTTCAATTCTACAGGCTATAAGCCTATCCTTAAATAAGGATTTTATATTTGCGAATGCTTAACTATTATTGGTTTATTTTGTCCATAATTTACATGTGCAATGTTTTCATTAATACTCTGTAATATAATGATTTTTAAAGCACTGTTTATGAAATGATATTTAATTCTGGAGCTTGACTTTTTAAGGGTTAAATTACTGTATAACCCTATAGTTTTATAATATCCTTGTTTATACTTAAATAACTCTTAAATTAGAACCTGTTGATGACAAGACAACAATAGCTTAAGGAGGTTGTTCCTCCAAAACAAACTTTTCGAGAGCGCTCAGACAACGCTTCCTCAAGACCCCCGAGCTTGTTCCTGGTCTTCTTCGCTAAGAACTGGGTGGAGAATATAACTGTAAGACCTCTGTCACCTGACTGGTCCAATTACCTCAGTAATCAAAATTTTCTCTCAGCAGTATGAACTTCAGCCTAGAAGCTGCAACTAGTTCAATCTCGGCAGTTAACCCCTCAAACAAACTTCAGTAATCCCCTCCATTGAATTTATCTTCAGTAAATTCATTCACCCTGAATGATTACCTCTCTAGAATGAGCAGCCTCAACTCTCTTCAATGGGAAATTTTATAAAGATGCCTAGGTCTTCTGGGTCATTTTTCATTTAATGAGCCACCTGCTCTTATTCGACTTTCTTGGGGAATCATGACCACAAATATAGGGAAGTTGCCACCTGCAACAGTTGGAAGTGGTTTGAGGATGCTGCCACTTGTCAATTTGCTATCCACCCAGTCTCTTCCACCAATTAACCAGTAAACACTCTTTTAACAGCTTCCCTAAGCTGTTGTCTCATCATTTATTTATTTATAAATAAAATATTCTGAATTTACATTAAATATTATTGACCCTAGTGGGTCATGAATTAAAACTTAGCATAAAATTTAACACAATGTTCCTCAAATATCATTAAATTGTTTTTGCAAATTGGGGTATGTGATAGACATACTGCTAGAGACTGAGAACCAAAAAAAAACTTATTCCTTATCTTTCCTATTAAATTTTAACAAGTCCAGGAAAGTCAACTCAAGTCTCTCTTCATTTTTTGACAAGCTTGAAGAGAAAAAAGGAATAATGCTTGATAGTATCACTGATTCGTGGATTTTATGAGCCCGAACTAGTACATACTCACTTGGTGCTTTCATGTTTAGAGAGTTTGAAAACTCCGAAGAAGACTCCAGGGGGGTCCTTTTTCATCCAATTTAGTCTCCTGAGGCCGAAAAACTATAAAACATACCACAAAAGAACTCTCTTAACTCCCATAGAAGAAAAGGTGAACCTTTTTCGTACTTAGTCAAGGAGGTCCAAAAAAGGTTAAATTACCACCTACCCAATGCTCCTTCAAGAGCACCATATAGCTTGAGTTTTACAAGTGTGAAGGAAAGCAAGCTCACTCGAAAAGATCCATTTAAGTATGAGAAATGGGGCTTACAACAATAAACTCGATGATTTGTTCTTGGTGTTTAACAAGCATGACAAAGACAAGAAGTACACTCGAAATATTTCTCATGTTTTAGGTCCAGAGCGCGAAAAAGAGAAAACTGATCTCATACCAAGTGTTCATTTTCCGTAAATTTAGTCCCTCATGTCCAAAAAAGTGATAAACCTGTACCTAAGAATACTCTTCTCAATTCCGTAGAAAAGAGAGTGATCCTTTCTCATATTATTCCACATGGTCTGAGAAAGAGATAACCTACCACCAATGCAAATGCCCATTTACATATTATTAACGAGCTTGAATGGACAAGTTTACTCAGCACTCAAGTCTATTTTGAGTAGTTAGACCTAGGCCTAAAGAAACTCCATAAGGGTGGGGAGTCTTATAAAGGGATAGCTTGTAAAAAGAGACCAAAATGAGGGTCAATTTGGCATGAAAAATAGCTAAGAAGACTCCCCTGAACCTATGACAGCTGCAGCATGAGTATCGAAAGACAATAAGTAGGTTCTAAACTAGGATACTCATGGGAGAAAAGTCCTATCCATGGAAGAACAATGGGATAAACGGGGAACTAATGGTTAAAAATACCATAGTATGTGGTCAAAGTGTTAATGATAGGATTAAGATGGATTAGGTATAAACGCAAAATGCATGTGAAATGACCAAAAAACCATCCTATATGAGTGAAAAAAACAACTTTAAACGGCCATAGACCTGTCACATTGCAGAAAAAGGTATGGCATTAGTTTGATTTTATATAAAAAAATATGAACTATAGGGAAAAAACCCACTTTGAAAATAATATTTCTATAAATAGTTCAAAATATAAATCCAAACTCACCATTTGATTTTTTACCCAAAATACACAAGTTTTACCTCTACCTTTGATTGCTTGGTGTGGACGACTTGTTGGATAATTCTCGAAACCGCAGGTGCCAGGTAAAACTACACTCCATGCTCTTTCATTTGATCCAAGCAAATTTCAATTTTTGGCCCAATTTTCATGTTTTCCAATGCCCTCAAAGCATCAGCGTTGTGTACCTGGGTATGGTATATCAACAGTCGCGTACAATCGTTATGTACGCGGGTTTCCCGAAGAAAATTCATGTACAGTACGCCACTTGTCCAAAGGACAGTTGCGTACACTACGCGAGGTAGAAAAAGGTTATGTAGGGCCAAAAAAACAAATTTTTATATGAATTTAATGGTTTATAAATGGCTTATTTATCATATTGAAATATGGTGCTTGAGTGGAGGGAGAGGGAACATGAAGACATGGACCAAGAATCTCTACAAGATGCCCCCATGATAAATGCTTTACGGCAAAGTGGGTTATTGAAATTCTTGTGTACCTCACCTATGCGGTCAAATGTCCTCTTATTAGAGTTTTTGATAAACTATTGAGATCATGATCTTGGTATGTTTGACCTTCAAGGTGAGTTTCTAGAGGTTACTTCGGAAGATGTCTATTTTATCTCCAGTTTATCATGATGGGGAGCTCCGGTGAACTTGGAAGGTACTAGCAAAGGCGGTGACCTTCTAAGTGTACAGAACTACATAGAGCCTGGCACTCAAAAGAGGGGTATCTACATGCCTATTGTTCATATTCACAACTTTCCCTTACAGGTATTGGCGAGTACTATAGTGAGGGTTGCAGGGTCATCATCACTTCACCTTGCAACTCAGAACCAAATGAGACTTGCAGTGGACTGTCTATAGGGAGCTCTATATGACTAGTGTTCGGGAATAATCCCAATAATGAGGAAGCAACCCTCTGATTGCAAAAGAGGCAGGCGGAAAAATTTTGGTTATTCCAGCATATTGGTAGCCTTTTTCTTTGATAAGGTGCCCAATTTGAGTCCTCCAGTACCATTACCAGTTCGTTCTCCCTGTCATCCTAAACTGATTAGGTGGGGAGAGATCTTCCTCCGCCAGGGAGGCGGTGGATCGGTTCAGAGCGTATACGACGACGACTTCTACTTTTGGTGGGAGCGACAGTTACCAGCCCTGGAGCAATTTCCATATGCTGGACTAGATTTCCAAGGTGATACTGACCTTGTCCTCCCTCCTGGAGGAGCATGGGGAGAACCAGGTATGTTTGTTTTCAAATTTTAAAATTTTTATGAATTTTAATTATAAAGATATATACATATGTATAAGAATTTTTAATCCTTTTAAAATGTCAAAATGCAAATATTGGACTAGTCCGCCCTGCTGTGCATCCTGTGGTGGGAGAGGACCAGGGTTTGATTAGGGTTTTTAAGGGAAATATGGCCAGTCTTACCCAGAGAGTACCTACATTACACATTGAGCATATCCCTACCGTCATGTAGGATCTAGTGGTTGGTATACCACCTGTTTGGATACGCCTTATGAGGTGGGTAGCGAGAGTAGTACTTGTGTATATTGATATCGTTGAGGCTGCTGCATCCAAGGAGGCTGAAGAAGCCCGAGACCAGGGTGGTCAAGCTTAGACTTAGGAGCATTTTATGGACTTTGATCCATGTTTTGTATATTTTTTGTATCTTATACAGTTATGACTTCCAGCTGAGTGATACCACGTGACAAAGCATCCCATGAAAGCTCAATGACAGCCCTGTATTTGGACACATTATTAGTAGTAGGACCTAAGCAAGAGCCTCTAGAGGAAACTAGTTGTCCTGAGGGTGAGTAAATGACCCATGCGACTGAAGCCAGATTACAAGTGTGGCAATTAGCGTCATAATCGGAACCTACGAACCACTCGAAAGACATCTGTAACAAAAAGTAGATGGTATAAAAACACAAACTGACTAAGTATTGTACATAAAAATACATACAAGAAAATACAAGAAAAAGCGCTAAGCCTAAGAATAGTACTTTTTCAAGTAGAGCCCATTTCTAGGCTCAGGAAGCTTATTCCCTTCGAAATATGTCAATTTAAAGGCTCCCTTCTTTAACACATTTAACATGACATAAGGTCCTAACCACATAGACCTGAACTTTCTTTCCCCCAGGGGTTCTTTGTCCTAATCTCAGAGCAAGACAAGCTCCCCTTCAGAAAAAAATCCAAGGCTTAACTGATTTATCGTATTGGATTTTTACCCTATTTTTATGAGCTTCGTTTGCTGTCAGCGTGTCTCTACACTGCTCATCTAGATTTTCTAAATGTAATAAACATTCTTCCAACTCAGTCATATCAGGTAACACGTTAATAGCAATCTTTAAGGACAGGATTTCGCATTCGACCAGGGTGACTGCTTCCACTCCGTGAACGGGTTGGAAAAGAGAAAATCCTGTAGTAGTTTTCACATTGGTCCGATATGCCCAAAGTGCAGGATACAGCATGATGTGCCAGTTGGAATGAGATGCATTAATAGTACGTTTGAGAATAGTCTTCAAAGTTTTATTTATAGCCTCGACTTGACCGTTTGCTTGAGGATAGAACGAAGATGAATTTTCTTGTCTAAACCCTAGCATAGTGGTCAATTTAGTCATCATACTATTTTGGAAGTGACTGCCATGGTCAATGACAATACCTTTAGGGATACTGAATCATGCGATAATTTGGTTGAAAATGAAAAAAGATGCAGTTTCCCCATTAGCTTTAAAGGTGGGCATTGCCTCTTCCCACTTTGTGAAATAATCAACAGCGACAATGATATGTTTGTGCCCCCCAACCTAGACTAGATTGCATGTCACGTAATCTATCCCCCACTTCATGAAGGGGCCCACTGAGATGATGAGAAATAACAAAGTAGGAGGCAACCACATCTTTCTGGTGTAAAGCTGACAAGGATGACAGTGCTTCACAACTTCCACACAATATTTAAAGATCATGGGCCAGAAATAACCGGCACGTAAGATCTTCTGGGCCATTTCTGACCCATATAAATGACCCCCACACGCTCCACTATGGGCATCATTTAGGACAGTATCTGCTTCTTCATGGGTAAGACATCGACGCAAAACAGAATCTACCCCCCTACAATATAACGTATCTCCAATAATAAGGTATTTCTTGGCATGTACGCATAGTTTACGACGCTCTTCCCGTGAGAAGGCTGCAGGGTACTTCAAAGTATAGAGATAGATAAGTATATCTTCGTACCAGGGGTCAAAGGTGGAAATCAAAAAGATATGCTCATCTGGGAATGAGTCTTCTTCAATGGCTACATATTCCTCTACTGGAAATTATGCAAAGAGAATGACTATCCATTTGTTGAATTTTCCTCCAACTATCTGTCGAGACAAAACATATTGAAAAGGATTAACATTTGCTACTACTTTCGTGGTCCTCAATAAGATGTAGTGACGCAACCTCTGAACAACATACAAAGCTGCCAAGGACAACTTCTCGATGTGGGAATACGTAAGTTCAGGGCCGACTAAAGCACAGTTGAGATAGTAGATGACGTGGTCTTGGATTTGATCGTCTTCCAGGACTAGTACTACCCCTATGGTCGACTCATATGCGGCTAGATACAATATAAAATCCCAAGAGGAATATGGTGGGTGCAATAACGATGCAAACAACAAAGCTTTTTTAATGCCTCGAATGCAAGTTGTGCAATTTCATCACATACAAATGGGGTGTCCTGTTTCAACGACCGCATGAAACCTTTAGTAATCTTGGCATAATTTACAATAAAATGTCGAAGGAAGTTGGACTTCCCTTGCAGGATTTGAAGTTTCTGATAGAACGAGGAGGAGGCAGATTTACGATGGCCTCAACTTTCAAAGGATCCACCTAAATGCCTTTGTTGGAAATAATGAATCTAAGCAATCTCCCTAACTTGACAGGAAAACGCATTTATGGGAATTCAAGTGAATTTTGTAGTATCTGCATCATTTAAAAATCAAACGCAGGTGATCTTGGTGATCCATCCTCTTACGAGAATATGCTAACACATCATCAAGGTAGGGTTTGACAATGGCTTTAATGTCATGAAAGGAAAAATTCATTCCCCGCTGAAAGGTTGCCCCTACATTTTTCAATCCAAAGGGCATTTTCTTTTACACGAAGGTACCCCAAGAAAAAATAAAAGTTGTTTTATGTTGGTCTTCTAGTTTAATTTGGATTTGATTATACCCGGAGAAACCATCCATAAACGAAAATACTTCACTTCTCGCACAAGCATCAATAATTTGATCTATAAATGGCGTGGGGTAGTTGTCCTTGGGATAGGCTTTGTTTAGATCTCGAAAGTCAGTACAAATGTGTATAGTCCCTTTCTTTTTTTCAACAGGAACAGGGTTGGATACCCATTCCATCAAAGCTATGGGGTAAATGAAACCGGCTTTCAGCAATTTTTCAAATTCAGCCTTAACCGCTTCCACTTTACGCTGGTTGACAGGTCTCAAATTTTTTCGAATGGGTCTAGCATTAGGGTAAGTTTGGATTTCTTGCTCGACTATTAATGGATCATTGTCTGGAATATCCTCATATGACCAGGAAAATACGTCACGGAAATCCTTAAACGAGGCTGTATATATTGCAATATCCTCCGGAGAGCAGTTTGCGCCGATGTGTACATTTTTCACGACGTTTGGGTTTGCAGAGATGTTGATAGAAATCATAGCAAAAATGTTTGACATATTCCCCTCAGCAAATATTCCTTCCCTTGGTAAGGGATTAATAGGTGTATCAACATCACCTGCCAGTCTCATATGGAACTCCTGGTTCTCGATCCTACTTAAATCTGGAACAAAATAGGATCAATGGTGAAGATATTCACAGATCTTATCTCATCTGCACATGGCTTCTAGAATGGCTTCATCCAAAGGTAAAACCATATCTAAGCAATCTCTAGAATGTAAAGAGTTCTCTACCCAAGCAGGAAAATAGGCTTCTTCTGGCTCCTCTAAGACTGTGAGAGGGACCGGAATGGAATCAATAGTGGTATGAACGATAGCTTGATAAGCTACTTCCGCTACCGATAAGGGCACTTTAGGTTCATGGTGGGAAGGAAGAACCCAGGGATCTGTTCTATCAACAACCGTTGCTATAGACTTCCCTACACTAGTAGAACCTATATAATTAATCAGATCTACAATATCAAATGTGCCCATCAATGATGCATACATTCCAACCCCTAATCTCTCTGAATAAGGTCTAACCTGATCAACCAATGGTATGGTGGAATCATTAGTTTCCATACGGCATTTTCGAGTAAAACAGAGTTGATCTACAGTAACCAACTTCCCTTCATGTGGAAACACTACCACCCAAAAAACAGTCGATGCAATAGTTGACATGGCATAAGTCCAACTTCTCCCTAAGAGCAAGTTATAATCCAAAGGTGCATCAATCACCTCTACCTCAACAGACACTGCTTTCCCCTGCCAACTTAATTTCGAAAGACGGTAGGATACCATGTGGACGAAATGACCTTCCGTCGAAAGCAATAAGTAGGGTGTTCGATAGAACCAGCTCTGGAGATCCAATAGCTTTCCAACAAGACAGGGACATGACACATGTAGAAGCACCCTCGTCGACAACTTCCCTTCCAATGGTTTTTCCACCATGGATGACATCTATCGATAAGGCTACATGATATGGCAGGCGAATTTTGACATCAAACAAATTAAATTTCTCCATGAGGCTCGATGAGTCCATATTGCCTAAGGTTTCTAAGAGTGCATCTCGTTGAGCAGGAAAACTCTGTAACACCTCTAAAGCCGACATCACACAAGGATTCTAGGCTAAGTCTTCAACTATGGAGTAGTTTGTTGCATCCCTAGCATTAGGATTGTGCAAGGTTTTCTTGAAGACACCTTTCGGTATCTTGGGCATAATTTCGGCAGGCTTCTCAATTGTGAGAGGGTTGGAAGTTTCACCTATTGACTTACCCTTCTTCGAAGCCTCTTTTTCATAGCTCTTGTTCCTGGTCTATAGTAAATTCTCAGATCGAACCATGTTGATATAATTGGGTTCAAGAGCATTTGGAGTGCCCCCTGCTGCATTTGAAGCTAAAGCAGAATTATGTCCTTGGGGAAAATGATCCTTCAGGATAGCCGATTGTTGGCCTTTTTGCTTCTGAGCTTGTTCCATAAGGGGACATAGATGGGTCAAGTGATCTTCATGGCACAACTTACATGGGAATTTCACCTTCTTCTTTTCTTTTTTTCCCCCATCAGCATTGTTTGTGGGTTTTTGCTTGTTTTGGTTTCCCTCACCCTTTTTTCCTTTCTTCTTTTTCCCACCGGGCTGCTGATTGCCCTTCTGAGAGGATTGTGCAAAAAAATTTTCATTTTGGGGTGAGGGGGAAGCCTTTGCTTCCTCCACCATAGAATGTTTGAAAAACAGCTGATGGAGTCATTTAGCCAAAGATTCTATAGTGGGAGAATTCACAGAACCAGCCACACCATCGGCATGGGGTCCAAGCTTAGGTTTCTCTACATTGTGCGTTGGCATCGATGCCTCAGGGATAATTTCATATAAAATCCTAGACTGAGAATATATCAAATCTAGTTGTTGGGCCCTGAGGATAGCTTCTTCCTCATTGGTCACTCCTGAAGTAGATACATCCTTAGATATATATGGCAATAGGGATTTAAGGAACCATTCTAATAAGAACTCAGGAGGAATAGTGGCTTTGATAAGGCTCTTCCATCTTCTCCACTCTTATATGTGATCCAAAATATGAGTGGACTTGTCCTGCTGAAAGGTAGACAACAAGTTTGTCCCAAAATCATATCGGACAAGAAGTTGGAAGTCACTAAGGAATACATTAGCCAAGTCCCAAAAACTGTTAAACGCAGCAGAAGGAAATTCAATATACCATTTTGCTACAGTACTGGTTAAAGTTCTTTGGAATAGCCTCATCTGAACAGAATCTCCATTCAGTGAGTTGGAAGAGCACCACGAATGGAAAGTGGTGACATGAGCTCCTAGATCATCACCAACTTTTCCTTCGAATTTTGGGATATCCGAGGGCATCTTGGTAGAGGGTGGCCAAGAGGAGTTATGTATCACTGAGTCATTCATTAGTTTCAAAAAATATGGAAAATTTAACATTTCCAGGAAAGGGATCTTGGGTCTAACCAGAGCACTAAAAGTAGAGCATGTCATTTTTCTTTGAAATCTTGATCTCTAGATCATATCACCAGTCGAGTCACTGAAAGCTAGATTCTCTGAGAATGGACTCATCAGGTGAAATATGCACAACCTTCTTCATGTCTGACTATTGTTCACCATCAACAATCAAATATGGAACTATGTCATTCATACCCAGGGAGTATTTGAAGCTTCTTCCTCGACAATCACGCCAGTTTGTTATCACCTAGAATGTACCCAGGATCTGAAAGGTAAGTCCTGGGGTAACATCAAAACTGCTTTAGACTATATTTCTGACCCAATACAATCAAAGAGGGATCTCTCACTATTTACAAGGTTTTCATACTCAAAATATTCAATCAAAGACAATCAGAAGGTCATATTTCTGAATAGAACGAATTTGTTTTTATAAGGTTTGGTGGGACAATCATGGGGGAGACCATTGGGCGATAGAGTCAACAGTCATATCTTAAATAAGTTGTAGGAGGTAGGAAGTCTGAAGGTTTGTGTACAGAGGCAAGATAGACATCGTTTCTTCAATATGGAGGTATTAGCAGGTGGATTAGTGAACAGAGGGAGACATCCCATCAAACAGAGCACCTAACTAGGGTGAATTCTGTAAGACTTTAGAAGAAAATGTTTAAATTGATTGAAAAATGGACCAAGAGCATGTGAGATGAATTCTGGTCCATATACACTAATGCCCAAACATGAAAGCAAATACAAACTGAAATGAAAATAGGATAAAAAATCAAGTAAATAAAGTTACTTATTGAAGAAAGAGATGCCACATGAATCTCTGCCATGAGAGTTTATCATTCCGCCTCTACAATTTTATTCAAACCTGGGAAACTAAAAACATATTAAAATGGAGAGCCCCTACTCTTGAAAATTCCCAACCCTTATCCCCTCTGAGGGGAGCCTATTTATATATCTCAGATCCTCGAAGCTAGTCCTAGAAATCGTACCTAGAACTGTTTACAGTCATAATCAAAACTAACAACTAGAGCATGGTACTTCTACCATGGTTTAAATATATTCAAATAGACACCATGGAACTAGTGTGCATGCTCGTTTTGGATGGCAGCACGTTGTTTCTATTTTTGAGCTAGTTGGTCATGAAAATGACGTCTCAGGATGCTTCTGGTGGCTCAATGCTGGTTGGGCTTGACAACCTATCTATCTGTTGAGTCAGCAGCATGTCCTTCCCTTCATGTTTTCCTCATGCTCAAAGACACCTTTTCACATGTTTTCAGATCTAGAAAAGGAGTTTATATCCTTCCCAATCTCAGCCTTCTTCATAGCTCCCCCTTCTCTGGGTAACACTATTGCATGAGGGGACTAGAAGAAGGGTCGCATTGCCTCTGTCAGGAAAAAGCCTCTATAGTGGCTTGTAATTCTTGTACTCCTCACCCCTCCCCCTGAGGTGGGCTCTCCTACATGAAATACGATGGGGTGCACCTTCAACTTCCTCACCACCTCGGATAAATTTGGTAAGTCGACTTCATAAAGGCGGTGATGAAGAATTTGGACACCAACCCTCCCAGTACGAGCATTCACTCCTACTAGTCACTGTTGAACATGGTCACCATGCACCGGGGATTTGGAGGACATTATTTCATCCAGGGGTCCTGGGGGGACACCCCTGGGATATGAAAACCTAGGCACCATGCAAATGGAGGTATGACTATCAGAAAACTAGCATATCTCTCAAAGTGCTTCACATATATCCCCAGATGGCTGGTGTTTTCCTAGTGTAAACACCCAGGATGACATAGGAACGTAAAGGAATGTTTTCCAACCATCAACACTCCCTAACAGTCGAGATTCTCAAACCAAACCACCACTACAATTTTCCAAAAAACTCAAGACCTTATGCAAATTAATGCTCTGAATTTCTTCTTATCGTTCACTCATCCCCTGTTCTTCAGCGGTTCAAGAGGGTGGCATTTATATAGGGTGAAGAAGAAGGAAACAGAAATGACTGGTCAGCATTATCGCACGCTCCTTAGTTGGTCATCATAATGGTTACACAAGTAGACACATGGATGGGGATATCCATTTCATGTTGAGAATCCGGTCTTGCCGCCCCCTGTGATGTTGCATTGTCGTCCATCTGGATCACAACATTTGGACTTGACATTATTTTCCCTTTCACCTATGTTGATAGCGGTATTCATAATGGTTTTGGCTGGTCACATCCATTTTCTTCGTGTAAGGGCTAGATTTGCTGCCTCAAAAATCCAAGCTTCATGATCTCCCTTTGTTTCTTACGTAAGACTCATGGTGGATTTCTAGAGTTGGGAGGGTTGGTGATTCTGTGGACATCATTTTCACATAAGGCATGCCATAAATGGCGTCAAGGGATATGATTATTGGTCAGATCATACGTGAGGATATACTTTTTGTACCAAACTTTACTAGGACACGACCTTTACCAGGTTGAACAGATTCCAGACAATCGATCTAAACCCATCCTGTATTCGCCGTACACGTGTACATGGCCTCCCCTCTTTTCCATTTTCAGAAATACTCAGGGGTTTGAGAATTCCTACTTTGTCCATTCACATTGTTTTGATCCTATCCATGTTGGCGCTTCACATATCCATTTAGGTCATAATAAGCTCCACGTGGATCCCTTCCTTTGTAATCTAGGCATCTGGTACGCAGTATCTTCGCACTAGAATCCAACACTAACCATCTGCATAGTTTAGTTCAGGATAATTGACACCGACCATTGATCAATAAATTGCTTTCATCGGGACCATTCAACTTTGAAAACATTACAACTTTGTCGATCTTCCCTCATGCAATTGATCGGGCACCTTTATGTCGTGGAATTTACCACGACCGTCGATCAACCCTGACCTCATGTCGTGACTGTTGATCGCTGTGGCCAATACCACTTTTCATGATTTTGAAATAGCAACCTTAATCGTGCTAGTTCATATCGTGGAATTGAATACGACCGCGGATCTAGCTCTGCCTTTACCTCAGTCATCTGATCCTTTCTCCTTTTAACATATTCCGCGATTTGGACAAGCTTCTCCTCACGCATGTTTATTGAGCATAATATTTTAGGGTTTTCTATATACCTTTGCGTCGATATCGAGCCTCTAACACTTCTCCCCTTTAACCAATTTCGTGAATCCAAAGACCGAATTTCACCTCACATCTCCAACTGGTGGAAAGTCTTTCCATCATTGATCTTCTTCACCTTGCATTTGGATCCTTGATATTATCGCTATTTATCTCCTCTCCGCCACTGCACGCTCTAAATAGGGAGTGATCTACCACCGTAGATCAAACTCATTTTCACCATCCAATGGCCTACGATGAAGATCATGCTAACCTGTTAATTTTCAAGGGTGCTTTCATGAAATCTTCAAAGATAACCATTTCCAAATTCTAGGATCCCATAACTCAAAAATTTAAACATGGTGCTAACATGATCATTCGATGGTAGATCGACATCTTGTGGATCACATGGGCTTCTCCTTCGATTGGTTTTTTGAATTAACTCGCATACTCGAGTTCTAAGTTGTACCTGTCAGGACAACTATGGAAAGTATGACGGATGGGACCAAAAATCATGTCGTCATTCTCCTTGGATTTGTCGAATTAATGACACCTTGCTTTCATAACCACCTAAATTTTTTTGGGTATAGGTACTTTAATGACGACCAAGTGTCATTCTCACTCTTTATTGCGATTTGAATATTCCTGTTGTAGACGTGTGACAGAACGGTTCCCTTTCTTCTTTTCTCTTTTTCTTTCTTTCTCTCTTTGTTTATATTCATGCCTTACCCAAGCATGTCACGGCCATCATAGTAAATTTTCAGGTGACTTCCATATACCATTCCTGGGACTGGCGTTCCATCCATCTTGTACAATTTCACTATGCCTGCGTCAGTGATATGTGCGACCACATATGGCCCTAGCCAATGCATCTTCAATTTCCCTGTATGATTCAAAAATTTACTATCATACAGCAAAACAAGTCCTCCGATTTTGAATTTCTTAGTCCTAATATGGAGACCATGCCATGCTTTTTTCCTTTGCTTCTCTATTGTTTGACGGAATCCTGTGGCGAAGCGTTCTTCTCCATCTGAAAGAGCTACGACAACCTTTGCTCGATGGCATCCACATCTATCATTTATATCAGAACAACAATTCTTAATATCGGCACAATATAATCCATCGACACAAGGGATTCTTTCCAGTACACTAATATGAATGGAGTGTTCCCTGCCAGTCACTTGCAAGTCGTATGGTACGCCCATAGCATAGCTGAAACTTTCTGATCCCAATCATCTTGGCACATGTTGTTCAGGATTAAGCACCCTTGTAACCTAGGGTCTGGGGTTACTAACTTACTACTAACCTTGCAAACAATCAGCTTTACCAGAGAACAGAAAGGAAATAGGAAGAAAGCCTTGACTTACCCGATTACCAATGGTTGATCCAAGCTTGATCTTCTTCCATTCCTCTTCTCTCCAAAGCTTCCATGGATGCACCTCCTTCACCTGTAAAGAGAAAATTCTCCAAGTACTATCTCATGCATGTATATATAAGGGGTTGGATAAACAATATGTCCAATACATAATCAAATATATTCATTAACCACGATACATGAAAGAGACTCAACACAATGTTGGAAGAAGAAATCTCTTTATTAACAATTAGTGAATGAGATAAGAATACAACCCAGCTTCTAAGACAAGGACTCCTCTGCAACCAAAGGACTCTGAGTTCTGCTGCTCCAAGACTTCTGAAGATATATCACCAACATAACTTTGCTCTCCAATCTTGATTGATTAATGCCCTCCCCAAGGCCTCTATTTATACTTTGGGAAATAGAGTGGTTTCAAAGGTTGAGGAGGTTGAAACAGTTAGGATAGTTAATGATTAGGGACCAACTAATCTCCATTAATCGTGTTTTATATTTTTTAAGGTCGAATCAAGATGTACGCGACTATTGATATAGGCAACCCGGGTATGACACGTGAGTTGCTTAAAGGAAACCCGCGTATGTTGATGTACATGGGTTGCAATGTAGATAGCCGCGTACAGTATGTGAGTTGCAAATGGAAATAGTCGCGTACATACACGAGTTACAATGGAGATATTCGCGTACGCAACTCAACACTTAGAAAAATAATATGGCAAGCTGGTTCAAGGGTAAATGCATCCCAAGTCATGCCCATCTATAGCATTTTGGAAAACTTCAATCCTAAAATGTCCTTTTGTGTACCATCATAAGGAATGTTGGCACTCAGATGAAGAAGTGCCATTTGGGTTGATAACAGCGTGTGTTGCATACTTTGGTTAAAGCATTCTCCGAGATCTTGTTGAATGCTTAAACCATTCCATTCTCCTGAGGATGATAGGGTGTTGTCTTTCTATGCTGAATCTGAAATTATGTTGTAAGCTCATCAATCATTTTGCAAAATGTGTACCTTGGTTGTTTAGCAGAATTTCTGGGCAGCCAAATCTAGTTACCATGTTTTCAAATAAAAACTTCACCGCAGTCGCAGCAGTAGAATGTTTTACAGGCATGGCTTCAACCCATCTGGTTAAGTATTCTGTCACTGTGATAATGTAGCGTGCGCCCGTCCTTTTTCCTAGTGGACTGACAGGACCAACAAAATCAACAGCCCATTTATCAAATGCTTAAAGGGTTATTTGCAGCACAAGCGTCATCTCATCGTGGCACGATGGTTTTCCAATCCTCTGGTAAACATCACAGCATCAGCAAAATATCTTGGCATCCATATGTATGGTTGGCCACCATAATCCATCTTGCAATATCTTGCGCACAGTTTCTTTTCTGGCGTAGTGTCCTTCTACAACACTAGCATGTGCTTCACTCATTACCCAATGTCATTCATAGTCAAAGACACATCGTCGCAATATTTCATCAGGTCCCATCTTGTATAGGTGTCCCACAATCAACGTATAATCAGAGGCTTTGACAACCAAATGTTTCTTCTGTATAGTGGTGAACCCTTCATGCGCATAGCCTGTGCTTAGGAAGTGGATGACATCATTAAACTCCTTATTCTGATCATCAATCATGGTGGCTGAAAAAAATTATGCGTCAGGAAAGTTATCCTCCAGACTAGTTGGTTCTTCACCAATTTCTATCCTTGACAAGGTGATCAGGTCCCACATTCAGTCGACTAGGTTTAACAATGACAGATATTCCCCCCCAACACTAGCTTGTTGACCAGGTATTTTAATGTCGAATGATCATTGTACATTTTAAAATGTCCACCCAATAAGTAGATTTGAAACTTATGCAATTCATATACCATGGCGAGTCCTTCTCTCTCTATAGAAAAAGAAATAGGGTGGTCCAGTGCACCCTCACCTCGTTGTGTCAAGACTATGCTGAGCACGACAGATGACGCGCCAACATGGACATGGAACTACTTCTTCTAGTTGGGAAATACCAGTATTGGCGTAGTGGCCATCTTGTTCTTTAATTTGTCTAAGCTTTCCTGACAAGCTTCTGTCCACTGGAACTTCGAATCTTTCTTCAACAGTTTCTCCATAGGTGTAGTTATCCCTGCATACCTTCTGATGAATTTCCTGTAGTATCCTGTGTGTCCTAACACTGATCTGAGTTGCATGACTGATGTAGGTGGTGGCAAGTCAAGGATAATCACAGATTTCAATGGGTCAACCAAAATTTCGTCGCGACACATGACATGTCCTAATAGCACACCAAATGGTGCACAAAAAATACATTTCTTTGAATTAAGCATGAGATGATACTGGCGACAGCAGCCCAACATCATGCGTAGACTCTCAATATGGTATCTTACTAGACCAAACATAGTTCAATCATCAAAGTAGACCTCAAAAAAATTATATATGAAATATTTAAAAGCATAAACTACTATTCTAGAAAAAATAGCAGGTGCATTCTTGAATCCAAAGGGCATTACCGTATACTGGTAGCATCCCCATTCTATGAAGAAGGTCATTTTATATCAATCCTCCTTTGCGATTCCGACTTGGTGATAGCAAGAGAAGTTGTCTGTGAATGAATACATCTCTTGTCCTCCGACACTTTCCAGTACTTCATCTGTGAATGGTGTTGGGAATGGATCATGCAGGCATGCATCGTTCAGCTTCCTTAGGTCAACAGAGATCCTGACTTCACCTGTTGTCTTCTTATCTGAGATCACTGTAGGGATGATCCATTCTGATTCCTCAATAGTTTCAATGATTCCTGCATCGATCATGTGATCCAATTCTACTTTTACACGCTCTTTATACCTTGGATTCAACCTATAAGGTCATTGTTTGACCGGTTTAGTATCTGGTTTCAAGGGTAATTTCATCTCTCCCAGATCATTGACTATTCCCTTCATCTCTGAGAAAATGGTAGGGAATAGGTCCTAAAAATCATGCAGCAAGTCTGTTATCTTTGATACCATCTCATCATCCCAATAATCTCCTATATTGGTGAACTTTAGGTTCTCCAGCAAGCCAATGTTCACTTACTTGATTTTCTGTGGCTTGAGGAACTGGTCACTCGAAATACCACTTCCTTCAACTTCATGGGTGCCCTCCAACTCTAGTATGTTTATGTTAGTTGGGTGATCATCTGGTTCTCCAACCATATGGTAACAAGCCATCTATTGTTGGATAGTCATGCTACACTGGTGGGAACTCGCTACTTCGACAGGGATTTCAGCAGATATCTTTTCCTTAATTTCTTGAAGCGCAGCATCAAGTGTCGGTTGCTCATCAACAAATGCAAAGATGTACATGAACTGTGTAACCACCTCCTCCCAATCGTGAGTTCCTTGTCACAAATATAGGGATGTATACCAGCTTTTGGGTGTCATTTCTAATGTATGAATGAAATGATGGACCCATTCCTGTCGCGAGTATTCTGCAAATGCTATGCGACACTGATTAATGTGATCGATAGGGTTTGACAGCCCTGTGTACCTATCTGACTCACAACAATGAATTCTTTGTCGAATCTAACTTCCATCAATCTTCTGCAGTGTGTCCATGCTGATATGGATTGCTTATGTGTACCCCACCATCTAGCAGGCGTAACCTTCAGTACATAGTTTAACGCAGATAAGCGTTTTGGTTCTATTACAAGTCCTTCAAATTCACTTAGGAAGGTCACAAGATTAGGTAAACCCTCATATGTGGGTAACTCCCTTAATTGATTCTCCACCAGTCACACAAACCGAGTAACTATGGTGCATCTATATGTAAAGACTTCATGCAATCTGTTTTTCCAATTCTCCAAGGCCTCTCTCGAATCTAATGTGCATGAACTAACACTTGTCTAGCTCAGGTTTCCATCCGCTATAGGATGTATGTAATCATCTTTTGGGGCACTGATATTATATATATGGTCTAGATAATCACCCCGTCCTTCACTGTAGACTAGTTTGACATGACTCTGTCCCTCTAGGGGATCAATGGGAGACACTTCCCTCATATCATCATCCTCAAATGAGAGGATTATTTTCTTGAAGTTTGTAATGGTCTGATTATCGATGACCCAATCTATGCCTAGAAGCACGAGATATGGGATCATTTCATCGACAATGTTGATGAATTCAAAGTATGCAAATATGCATAGCCCCTTAATGTCGATAGGGAATTGACTCAACCTACCAATTGATAGGACCTTCTCCTATTTTGCAAGCCTCAACTAGACAAGAGACTAGTCCAAGCACGGCTTTCCCATGCTTTCCCAAGTCTGTCGTCTCAGCATATTGACATCCAACCCCAGGTCTAGAATAATATAATCCATGTCATAATCCCCTATCTACGTACTCATTCTTAACACGTGCCCCATTTTAAATTTCTTTTTGACATGGTTAACTCTTCTTTTAGGTTGCAAGTCGACTGGGGTTTCTTCTATCAGTGCTTGTAGTTCTGCGATAGCATCTTTATCTTGGAGCAACGCTAAGCAACTTGAAATAAATGGCTTGAGCTTACTAACCTTTCTTGGAGCTTGTTTCTGGAAGATCTGTTGGAAGCGTTCAGGCATCTCTCTGACTTTTGTTGAGGTTGACAGTTTTTCTGGGTCCACAAACTCCGTTCGCACGTCCAAAAATGCTTGTTTCTATTTTTAATGTCGAATGGTACTTTCTTCTATGTCACGGGTCACACCTATGGTTGTTCTTGTGGTATATTCTGATCAACTCTAGTCACATCACCTCCTCATGTTACGATAGCAACACTCGGCTCTCTTGCCTCAACAACAATCATCTAAACATTCAAGTTAGGATTTGGATTTGGGTTAGGGTTTTGTGCGGGGTTAGGACCTCCGACGATCTAAGCTTGCCACTTTGCAATCAGTTGGGGACATTGCTTAACATTATGGTCCTGTGGTTTGCAATATGAACATGTCTTTATAGGCTCCTGGAAATCTATGGCATAATGGCTCGGCTTTCCATAGTTATAGCATATGACTTGACCTCTTCCTCTTCCAAATCCTCCTCCTCCTCTACCTCTGAAGGTTCCACCTGCCCTTCCCTGAGGGTGTGGTTGATGCGGTGCTTAGTGATTCTACAACGCATATTACTTCTATGGTACATACTGAGGCTGATACTAATTATGATATTGGATTTGTGGGAAAGGCAGAGGCTGGTAGTGCGCTTACGTGTGTTCATCTTGAGCCTCCCCGTCATTCTTCATCAAATAGGTGTCTACTATCTTATCCTTTAGGAGATTATATGCTCTACAATCCTTCTCATCATGCCCTACTGATTTACAAAATTTATAGAAAAGGTTGGTGATGCAGGAGCATCGTGGCATGTCAACAATGTGATGAGTTGGTCACATGGTGTGGCATCTTTTGTAACCATTTGTGTTGATTCATAGTCTGTTAGCAGTGTAGGGAGTCATTACGGATCACGACTCCCTATGTGGAGATCAAGCTGCCAGTATTTTGTTTTAGACAAGGACGTTTCATCATGTGTATTAGCATTTGTTTCAATTGCAGGACCACTCAGGATAGAGTAGCAGTTTTAGTTTAAATAGACAGTTTAGAGATGTAGAGGGTGTTCTGCTCTTCAGCATTTAGAATTCCAAATTTGCAGAGAGAGGGAAGACCTATGTCTAATTCCTACTTGTAAATATTTTGAAGAGTCGAAAGAAGAGAGATCCAAAATGTGTGCATTTTCCTTTGTTTCTTAATAGAAGGATTAACCATGTGTTTGTAGGGTTGTTAGCCTTTATGCATGTGTTGTTTTTAACTATGTATCTTTGTAGAGCCGACTTCGGTGTTTTCCTAAATATTTGTGTACTTCAATGGAGTTATTGAATTCATGCATCATTTTCTTGCTTGAATAGGTGAAGTAGGGTGTAGACACATGCATAAGAGTGTTAGGCTAAAGAATCGGGAAGATTGCAGGCTGGACTGATCAATTTCATGATCAATCACCGCAACCTGTAGATTTTCTTCCATTAACAAGTTTTGCAGAGGATGAATGATCAAGATTGAGGCTGCAGATAAAGATCTAACAGGATAGAAGAAGCCTGCAACAGAAGTTGCAAGGGATTTAATAGATCCACAAAGATCTGGGAGGTCCACACCAAAAGGAAGATTGGCGGTTGGAGTGAAGGCCACAAAGATCGGACGGTTGAGAAATTGTGGGGGAAAAGTTGCGGAGAGAAAGTTGTGGGGGAGAAAATTTGGGAATTTGGCATCCCATATCCCGCATCTCACAACCTGCTTGTGGGAAGGTCATTGTGGAAGGAAAGTTGCGGAGCACAACGTTGGGTGTTTGAGATCTTGCATTCCGCAACCCGACTGTGAAATCTCTGTTGTGGAAACAAAGTTGCGGGACGACAATTGCGGAGGAAAAAATGCGGGGAGGAAATTTTAGCGTAGAATTTGGCCATTAGGATAAATTAGGTAGTCCTGCTAAGTGTAGGAGCCTCTAGATCCTAGAGGTGCTAGAAAGGTTTGCTGAGGTCGATACCAACCCTGCACTATTTTTGGTATCAAAGTGGGAAGAGATTTCTTGTTGAGAAATTCCATAGTTGAGGTTGTGGGTAGAATTTCTAAAGCAATAAGGAGAATTTATAAAGCAATAAGAGAGAAGCGTAGCCGTGGAATCCTGGGAAGAGCAAGGAAGAGTGCTCAAGAGGTTCTAGATAGAGGACCAACATTGCCGAAAGACCAAGGGCCGAGAAGAGGCTTTGTCAGGTAAGTTGTAATAGTGTGAAAGAGAACTGTTCTTGCAGAGGCTTAGTGTGAGAAGATGGTTGCATGCATTGCGAGAGGTCGACCAGGAGGGAACGTAGAAGTTCTAGAGAAAATGAGGGAGTTAAGGGCACGATTGGAAACCATGGAAGTGGATAGAAGAAGAGACCTAGAAGCAGGGGATGTAAGTGAACCTGAGGATGAAGAATAAAGAGAAGAAGCTACACCTATGCAAGAAACACCAAAGTTAAGATATTTCATATCTATTCTGGGAGCGACTCGAATTCTGAGACCAGAGATGCCTACCTATGATAGGAGTCTCATCGTGGAGCATCTCATTAACTGGATCAATGAGCTAGATAAGTACTTTGAGTACGATGAGGTACAAGAAGACAAGAGAGTCAGATTGGCTGTGACGAGGTTGAAAGGGCATGCATCCTTGTGGTGGGATAGTGTGCAAACAGAAAGGAGGAAAAATAAGCCATTGATAAAATTCTGGGATAGAATGGTCGAAAAGATGAGGGCTAAGTTCTTGCCCAAAGATTACCAGATAATGCTGTATAGACAAGTATAGAGCCTTAGACAAATATTGTTAATAGTGAGGGAGTACACTAAGGAGTTTTACAAAGTAAACATAAGGGATGGATATGTGGAAGAATCAGCAGAGAAGGCTGCTAGATATGTGAATGGTCTAAGGATGGATATACAAGAAGAGATCAGCATGATATCACCCAGAACGATGGAGGAGGCGCATCAGTGTGCCTTGATGGCAGAATAAAATATAAAATATAGCAAGGAAGCATAGCTTTAATAGAGGTCGCGTTTTATCCAGAGGAAGAGGGCAAGCGACTGGAAGAGGAAGATTTGGGCCGCAAAGAGGAGAGTCCAGTAACACTAACCAACGGGAGAAACATGGTAGAGGAGGTGATTCTAGCAGAAGAGGACCTTACCAAGGAGGTAGAGGTAGAGGACGAGGCAGAGAGACTGTTGTTCAGTGTTACAAATGCAACCAGTTGGGGCATAAGTCGTTTGAATGTCTAGGAAAAGAGGACGTAGGATAGAGAGGAGCCTATGTAGCTCAGAATGAGCAGTAGCAAGAAAAATCGATAGTAGAGGAATTCTTGGTAGAGACAGGAGAGGCTTTGATGATGAACAAGGTCTTCTTGAAACTTGAGAAGGAGAAATCAAACCTTGCTCAAAGAAAATCATTATTCAGGACTACATGTAAATTCTAAGGGAAGTGTTGTAAGATGGTGATTGACAGTCGGAGTACTGACAATCTTGTTTCCATAGAGATGGTGGAAAAGCTGAGTTTAAAGAAGACCAAGCATCCTATTCCATACAAAGTATCTTGGTTACATAAAGGACATCAAATCCTAGTGAGTGAACAGTGTGTAGTTGATTTCCAAATAGGTCCATATAAGGACAAGATTCTGTGTGATGTGATGCCCATAGATGTTTTTCATATACTGCTAGGCAGACCATGGAAATTTGATAAGAAAGTAACTTATGATGGTAGGATTAACTGTCATAGTTTTGAGCATAATGGGATAAAACATGTACTTCACCTTGTACAAGAAGGTAGTACAGTAGGGCAGCCAGAACCTAAAGTTCTAATGTTCTCAGGAAAGGAGTGTTTGCAGCAGGTTGAGAAAGAAGAGTTGAAATATGATGTGGTATGTAAGCCAAGAGTGGTGATGATGAAGACCAGCGTGGCAGATCTATCTGAGGAGATTCAGGAGATGCTAAGTGAGTTTAGTGACATTGTGGTGGACGATTTACCCAATGAATTACCACCAAGGAGGGATATAATTCATCAGATTGATTTTATTCCAAGAGCTAGCTTACCAAACAAGGTAGCGTATAGGTTGACACCTCAAGAGAATGAAGAATTGAGGAAGCAAGTCTGAGGATTATTGGACAAAGGATTGGTCCAGAAGAGAATGAGTCCATGTGTGGCACCAACAATACTAACCCCAAAGAAGGATGGTGAGTGGAGGATGTGTACTGACTCTGAAGAAATTAACAAGATCACTATCAGATATAGATTTCCATTACCAAGGATGGATGACATGATGGATTGCCTAAGTGGGGCAACATGCTTTTCAAAATTGGATTTGAAGAGTGGATATCACCAAATCAGAATCAGAGAAGGAGATGAGTGGAAAACAACCTTTAAGACAAATGATGGGTTGTATGAGTGGTTGGTCATGCCATTTGGATTATCCAATGCACCAAGCACTTTTATGAGACTAATGAATGAAGTGTTGAGATATTTCATAGGTAAGTTTGTGATAGTTTACTTGATGACATTTTGGTTTTCATCCAAACAAAGGAAGAGAAGCTGAAGCATCTAAGATATGTTTTAGAGAGGCTGCAACAGGAAAAGTTGTTGATAAATGTGAAGAAGTGTACATTCATGAAGACCGAGCTAGTATATTTGGGTTTTGTTATCTCCAGAGAAGGGTTGAACATGGATCCAGAAAAGGTGCAAGAAATCATTGATTGGCTTTCGCCAAGGGACATATTTGAGGTAAGAATCTTTCATAGATTGGAAAGTTTCTATAGAAAATTTATAAAGAAATTCAATGGTATTTGTGCATCTATCATTGAGACAATTAAGAAGGATAGATAGCCATTTCAATGGACAGCAGAGGTTGAAAAGAGTTTTTAGTTCTTGAAGAAGAAGATCACTGAATGACCAGTATTGAAGTTACCAGTCTTCAACCACCCTTTCCAAGTAAAGTGTGATTCTAGTGGAGTAGCGGTTGGGGTTGTTCTCAGTCAGGAGGACAGGCCTATAGTGTATTTCAGTGAGAAGTTGAATGATGCAAAGTAGAAGTATTCATCTTATGACAAGGAATTTTATGTTATCGTTCAAGCAATGAAGCATTGGAGGCACTACTTGATGCCTAGAGAATTTTTGTTATATTCAGATAACCATGCATTACAGTACATTATGCAACAACCGAAGTTGAACTTGAAACATGTCAAGTGAGTTGAGTTCTTACAGACCTTTACCTTTGTGTTGAAACACATAAGTGGACAGTCAAACAGAGTAGCCGATGCTTTGAGTAGGAGACTGTTGATTATGCAAGAAAATCATATCCAAGTCTTAGGATTTTAGCATTTGAGATATTTGTATGAAGTTGACATTGATTTCCAGGAAGCTTACAGAGCTTGTGAGAATCTAGTAGAGGTGGACAGAGAGCCATGGATGGAGTATACACTTCAAGATGGTTTGATCTTTAAAAATAGTAAACTGTATGTACCAAGGTGTTATATGAGAGAGAACTTGATACAAGAGAAACATAATGGAAGTATGGTAGGTCATGTTGGGAGTGATAAAACCTTTCGACAGTTGGGTCATTTTTATATTTGGCCAAGGATGAGGTCTGAAGTTGAAAAGTTTGTGAGTAGATGCAGAGTATGCCAGCATGCTAATGGGAGAAGCCAGAACACAGTATTGTATACACCATTTCCTATTCCAACTAGGCCTTGGGATTCTATGAGTATGGATTTCATTCTGGTTTTAACAAGAACTCATAGGGGAAATGATTCTGTCTTTTTTGTTGTTGATAGAATCACTAAGATGGCACATTTCATTCCGTGCTACAAGACTAGTGATGCCACAGACATTGCTAACTTGTCCTTTGATGAATTTGTGAAGCTACATGGTTTACCTAGAAGCATTGTATCAGACAAAGATGTGAAGTTCACAGGTCATTTCTGGAGAACCTTGTGGAAGAAGTTGGTTACTAGACTAAAATTCAGTTCAGCATATCACCCATAGTCTGATGGATAGACTGAAATTGTCAATAGGAATCTGTGGAACATGTTGAGAAGTTTGATTGGAGAGAGTCCTAAGCAGTGGGACAGAGTATTAGCTCAAGCTGAGTTTTCCTATAATGATTCACCAAACAAGAGTATAGGGATGAGTCCATTTCAAATTCTGTATGGAATGCATCCAAGAGGAGTGTGTCAACTTCATTACTTAGTTCAATTGGAGAAACAAAGTGCTGATGGAGAAGAGTTTTCTACGAGGATCAGTGAACTCCAGGAGCAATTGAAATAAAGGATACAACAGAGTAACACCAGTTACAAGGACTAAGAAGATTCTAAAAGGAGAGATAAGAACTATGAAGTAGGAGATTTGGTCTTAGCATATCTAAAGAGAGATAGATTTTTATATTGGGAGTATAACAAGCTGAAGATGAAGAAGATCGGACCCTGCAGAATACTCATAAAATTTTCAACAAATGCTTATGAGTTAGAGATGCCTGCAAGAGTTGGTATTTCACCAATCTTTAATGTAGCAGATCTATATCCTTATGTAACAAGGGACACTAGAAACTTTGCAGAAGGTGAATATCCTACTGAAGACTTACAATGGGTGGGGAAGATGCCTGTGGCACAACCATTGGAATTTGAGGCCATTCTAGACACTAAAGTGGTAAAGAGTACAAGGAAGAAGGACTATCTAGAGTATTTGGTCAAATGGAAGAAGCGACCAACAGAGGATTCTACTTGGATGAGCATTGCAAAGTTGGAAGCCAAGGGTTTCACTACAGCTGATCTAATGAATAGGGGTTCATAATTTTTCTACCTTGCGAGTCTGATGTAGGAGCATCATAGCATGCCAACAATTTGATGAGTTGGTCACATGATGTGCCATATTTTGTAACCATTTGTGTTGAGTCATAGTCTGTTAGTGGCATAGGAAATCATTACAGATCACAACTCCCTGCGTGGAGATCAAGTCGTTGGTGGTTTTTTTTAAATAAGGAAATTTCATCATGCGTAGTAGTGTTTGTTTCAGTTGCAGGACCACTCAGGATAGAGTAGAAATTTTATTATAAATAGACAGTTTAGAGATGTAGAGGGGGTTCTGCTCTTCATCATTTAGAATTCTGAGTTTGCAGAGAGAGGACAAACCTGTGTCTGATCCCTACTTGTAAATATTTTGAAGAGTAGGAAGAAGAGATATCCAAGTTGTGTGCATTTTCCTTTGTTACTTAATAGAAGGATTAACCATGTGTTTGTAGGGTTGTTATCCTTTATGCATGTGATTTGTTGAACTGTGTATCTTTGCAGAGCCGACTTCAGTGTTTTCCTAAAAATTTGTGTACTTCAGTGGAGTTATTGAATTCATGCATCAATTTCTTGCTTAAATAGGTGAAGTAGGGTGTAGACACATGCATAAGAGTGTTAGGCTAAAGAATCAAGAATATTGCAGGCTGGATTGATCAATTTCATGATCAATTGGCGTAACCCACGAATTTTCTACCATTAACAAGTTTTGCAGAGGATGAACGGTCATGATTGAGGTCACAGATAAAGATCTAATGGGATAGAAGAAGCCCACAACGGAAGTTGTGAGGGATTTAATAGATCCACAAAGATCTGGGAGGTCCTCACCAAAAGGAAGATCGACAGTCGGAGTGAAGGCCGCAAAGATCGAATGGTTGAGAAATTGCAGGGGAAAAGTTGTGGGGTGCAAATTTGGGAAGTTGGCATCCTACAGCCGCATCCCGCAACCTTCTTGTGGGAAGGCCATTGTGGAAGGAAATTTGCAAAGCGCAACATTGGGTGTTTGAGATCTCGCATCCCGTAACCCTACTACGGAAACTCTGTTGCGGAAACAGACTTGGGGGACGACGATTATGGAGGAAAATTTGCGGGGAGGCAATTTTAGCACAAAATTTGGCCATTAGGCTAAATTAGGAAGCCCTGCTAAGTGTAGGAACCTCTAGATCCTAGAGGTGCTGGTAAGGTTGGCTGAGGTAGATATCGACCCTGCACTAGTTGGTTGGGGTACTTACTGTTAGAAAACAGGACTGCAGAGCAATAAAAAATATACAGTTAAATCAATAAACAAGATACAAAACACATTAAAACATTACAGAGAGACACATATATAACATGGTTCACCCAAACGATGGGCTACATCCATAAAGAAATTGCCAGTCCTTTTATTACAGTCCAGAAAGATGAAGGGATACACCTTGCAGCAAACCCGCTACACTTCCTCTTCATGCTCTCACAATATCTCTTCTAATACAATACAATCCCATCCTTAGTCATTTTACAATGCTTTCTTTTATAGGGAAAATACAATGGGAAAATTCTAGGGTTAACCCAATACCATGGGTCCGCAATACTATTGGCCAACACACATCCCAAAAAACTTTCTCGAGGGCTCCACCCCTGAACCCCAAGGCGGGGAGAATGAGAGTATAGTACTCCGGGTTACAATCACAACTAAATAATATCTCTAGATCTGGAAGATTAGGCTCCACAACCAACAATATCCCACTTGGAGACTAATCATAGCAACTCCACCTACTACACTTACTGGACTATGCTCTGGACCTTGGACTTGGAAAATTTCTTATTTTCACCTTCATGCTTGAAGGCCAACAGAAATCGATCAGGAACTCAGTTTCTCTCTGGTTACTCCCTTTGTCAACATGTCTGCAGGATTCTGGCTAGTGTGTATCTTTTCTAGTTTTAATAGTTCTTCATCTAGAACAAATCTCATGAAGTGGTACTTGAGTTGTATATGTTTAGTCCTCAAATGAAAGGTTGAGTTCTTTGCAAGATGAATGGCACTCTGGCTGTCACTGTATAGCCTACTATTCTCTGCTTCTTACCCAATTCTTCCATGAACCTCTGTGACCAAATCATCTCCTTACTAGCCTCTATAGCAGCAACATACTCTGCTTTCATTGTTGAAAGTGCAACAACCTGTTGCAGTTTTGAAATCCAACTTACTGTTGTTCCACCTATAGTAAACACATACCTTGTGGTGCTCCTCCTGCTGTCTTTATCACAGGCCATATCTGCATCAACATATCCCTGTAGAATAGTGTCTGAACCTCCAAAACATAATGCATGAGAAGTGGTACCTCTCAAATACCTGAGAATCCACTGTATTGCTTTCCAATGCTCTTTACATGGATTATTCATATACCTGCTCACAACTCCCACTGCATGTGCAATATCTGGTCTTGTGCACACCATGGCATACATCAAGCTCCCAACCACTGATGAATAGGGAATCTTGGACATGTAATCTATCTCTTCCTATGTCTCTGGACACATATCCTTGCTTAGTTTGAAATGGATGGCCAAAGGTGTATTGATTGGTTTTGCATTCTGCATTCTAAACCTCTGCAACACCTTTTCTAGGTACTCACCTTGAGACAACGTCAATTTGTGATTTTTCCTGTCTCTTGTTATTCTCATACCAAGGATTTGCTTTGCAGCACCCAAATCCTTCATCGCAAATGATTTAGCTAGTTTTCTTTTGAGCATATTTATATCCTGCATGTTAGACTCTACAACAAGCATGTCATCCACATACAATAACAAGATAATATATCTTCTGTTATCTAGCCTCTTGAAATAAACACAGTGGTCAGAATGACATCTATCATAACCTTGTTCTATCATAAACTTATCAAATTTTAAATACCACTGCCTTGGAGCTTGCTTCAAGCCATACAAGCTCTTCTTCAACCTGCAAACCAAATTCTCCTTCCCTTTGACCTCATGCCCTTGTGGCTGCTGCATATAAATCTCTTCCTCCAAATGCCCGTGGAGAAAGGCCGTTTTTACATCTAACTGTTCAAGATGCAAATCTTCTACCACCACTAGACTTAAAATAGTTCTAATTGAAGTCATTTTAACAACAAGAGAAAATATTTCATCAAATTCTATACCTTTTTTTTATGCAAACCCCTTTACAACAAGTCTAGCCTTGTACCACTTCTTTCCTCCATCTTCTTCCTTCAACCTGTAAACCCATTTATTCTACAATGCCCTTTTTTCTGCAGGCAACTTAACCAGATCCCAAGTCTGGTTTCTTACCAATGATTCCATCTCCTCATCCATGCCTTGCTCGCACTTCTTTCTAGTTTCTACCTGCATTGCTTCTTCAAAACATTCTGGTTCACCATAACCAGTCATCAATAAATAATACAGTGAAGGAGAGAATCGTTCAGGGGGTCTACTTAACCTGGTAGAATTTCTTACAGTTGCAGGAGTTTCAGGTACCTGCTGCTACTCTTGATTTTTTGGTGCTTTTGGAACTTCATTTTCTTTGATTTCATCAAGCACTGTGTACTCTGTGTTTTCCTTTTCTTCTTTCTTTCCCTGCAACTGATCTTTGTACATGACCTTTTCATTGAATACTACATCTCTAATCCTAATGATTTTGCGATTTTTAAGATCCCATAAGCGATAACCAAAAGCATCAACCCAGTATCCAATAAAGGTACATTTCTTGAATTTATCCTCAAGCTTTGTTCTATCATCTTTATCAATATGGACAAATGCTTCACAACCAAAAGTTCTCAGAAATGAGTATTTTACCTGTTTACCTGTCCATGCCTCCTCTGGAATGCCACCATCCAAAGCGCTTGAAGGCCCTATGTTTATTAAATAAACAATAGTGTTATAGCATCAGCCCAAAACTGTAAGGGCAACCCTGCATGCAATCTCATACACCTTACACGGTCCATGATCGTTCTGTTCATCCTTTCTGACACACCATTTTCTTGGGGTGTTCCAGGGAATGTCTTCTCTCTGCGAATCCCATTGTGTGAATAGTAACTATCAAAATCCTTACTACAGTACTCGCCTCCATTATTAGATCTGAGACATTTCAACCTTTTTCCTATATCATTCTTATCCAAAGCTTTACACTTCTTAAAAGTATCAAACACATCAGATTTTTGTCTAATGCAATAAACCCAAGTTTTTCTAGTTGCATCATCAATAAAAGTAACATAATAACGAGAGCCACCAAGATATTGTACCTAAGATGGTCCCCATACATCTGTAAGAAGAGAGCACAAGATCGTAACCATCTATGCTTTCCTTATGTATGCATTGTGAACTTGGAAAACCATCCAAACAGATTCATAAAGGAACCAATGTTTCTCTAGATCTTCTGCTCCATTCCCATTGAATGTGGGTAATCTAATATCTACCCCAGCCATTGAGTTAGCGTCGGGGTTGTCTAAAGAATAATTTAATGGAGGAGGACACCCTTGCATGCTAGTAGCAGTACTAGAACTATCAATATTAACAGCTCTTTCAGGAGATGATGCTCTAGACCATACCTCTGGTGATACTCCTGGTGTGGTGTACGTAGTTGCATCCTGATCTTGGTGTCTCTAAGATTCTTCATATTCTTCTGCTCCTTCAAAAAATGGTCTATAGTCTTCCTTTTCGTCGCAATACCCTTCCTCTAGCCACAACTCATCTTCGTTCTCACTTTCTTCCAACCGACTAGGAGTTCATCTTCCTCCTACTATTTTTCTTATTTTTCCTGACCTAAATCTCCTTCCACTCCTTAGGAATCCAGCTTCTAGTTCAAGTTCTATACTTCCTGGGTACATCTCAGCTCACCATTTCACATTGTCTTTATAGGTCATTTGCAACATATCCCCTCCTCTGGATATGCGTCTCAACTACTCAACTACAAAGCATCCTTCTCATAGAAGAGCATCTTTATCCATGTATTTATAGACAACAAATACCTTCTTCGGGGCCCTTGGAAAATATTTCTTTTAGCCTCACTATATGAGGTTATCATCTCTACTACGAACTCAGTAATATACCCTTGAAAAATATTGTCAACCCAAAAATCAACAGCTCTAGAGATGGGGTTACTTACACCAGCTATCTCATGAATCAGTTGAGCACTCCACTCGACCATTTCTCATCTCTAGAAATTTGTCTGTCGAGTTGCCAATATTAACAACCACTCATGCAGCAAAATAGGAAACTCTGCAAATAATATCTCATGAATATTAGAGTATATGTATCAGTATAACCAGTTTTGTGCGCTCAACCATGATCTTGTGCTCTCTTCTTGCACAAATGCTAACGTCTTAGACTCCATCCAATCCTCGATTTCCTTCTTTCTCGGATGCCACAACATTTTCCTCGACTCAAATGATTATGGGTCTCGGCAATGGAACCATTTGTTGGCCTATTTTTCCTCTCTCTCACAACCCAGGTTCAACAACAACACAATACCAACAAAACACCCAAATATGTCGGCTTGATAGAGCAAGATCATTTGGAAATGCCTGGGAGGTAGGCGCAGTCTAACCTAAGATATCTTAATGTGTAACTGCTAGAACCATGTTTTTGCAGTCGGTGAAAAATTATATTCCCTTGGCGCGTGCCCAAGGCGCTCGACAGATTTTGAAGGATGGAGTCTTTTACTACTCGACGATGGTGCAACAGTGCGACACAACCGGTGTGTGACATAACCTTGTCCTTGAAACTTAACAATTGGTGCAACTGTGTGATGCAACTAATTCCTTAAAGGTAAATGACAGGGATGCAACTATATTATAATCTTAACAGTATTTTAACATGAAATAATACCAAGTGCTCGACAATGGTTTAATCATTCATTCATTCACTGCTCTTATCAATATTGCGACATTCATTCAAGTAATAATCACAAACAATGCAAGATAATCAAATATTCAACATTAACGGTTAAACATTCAACATTCAACATTCATCAACACAGGAAATAATGTGGAAACCCATATGGGAAAAACCACCAAGGTGCTCTTCATTTGGAATGAGAAATACATGGCACCTTGCAGTGCGCGATTTACAAACTATTTTGAGATATGTCTATTTATCTCAGACTCTTCTTTCTCTCATGCTCTCTATTTTTATGATTTTATTCCATATACTCCTACCGATCCGCACACAGCCTGGATCGACTCTTCTACTCCACTATCTGTGCACACAGCCTGGATCAACTTTTCTACTCCACTATCTGCGCACATAGCTGAAGAACGACTCTACAAGATGGTTTGCGCAGACAGTTGCAGATCCGCAGCTCAACATCCTTCTACTATTAGACTTCTCTCTAATATTTTCTTGCTACTCTCCTAACTAACTAGCTTGCTACAATCTGTCTGAAGCTAACCCTTATACAAAATGGGTTCCTCTTACCTATAGTTTCTAAAAGACCGTGCAGGGTTGACTAGTACAACTCGGTTATTACAGTCATAAGTAGCCACAAAATATATTCTATTACATTAATGTTAGGCCATACTAGTTGCAAAACGTCCTACATTACATTAATCGCAGGCCATAACTAGTCACAAAAATGTTTTTCAGTCTGTTTGTACAGGTCCTGACTAGCCATAAAATCTCGTCCTTTAGTCTTCCGCTGATTCGAATTCCTACGGTCTTCTGACCTGTTGCTTCCCATCCTTTACTCTTCTACCTGCCACACTTCCACCGAATCTAGGTCTGCTTTTCCTTCATTGCACCATTCATCATCACCTCTTTCTCTATTCTACGCTTTATTTCCGTCCTTTTTATGCTTTTACCATGTTGCATGCTTGCTTTCCCTCTTGTGCTTCGGGTTCTTCCTTATGCTCTTTCCTAGCCCAACAAGAAGTCCACGAAATTGGAATTATTCTGAGAAAAGTTTTATGGCATGAGGGAAAAACCACAACAAAAAAAATTCCATCTTGTCAATTAGGACATTGTCATTGAACCATTTGTAAGAGGAGGCCTTGGTCTCAAAAATCGAGCCACTATGAACATTTCTCTAGGAGCTAAGATATTGTGGAGGTTTGTAATAAGTGATCAATCATGGTGGAAAATGGTGATAAATGAGAAGAATATGCGTCCCCCTAAGTTGTGATATTTGGATTCTCTCACAAGAGACCCTGGGCACTCCAATTTGGCGAGTCTATAAGGTTGTTTCTCATCTTATTCAACCTCTCCTTTCGCGAATTCTTGGAAATGGGAAGGAAATATATATTTGGAACAATAAGATTATGGGAAGACCTCCCCTTCATAATAATTTGGATATTGGATGAAACATAATGGTCTAACCACCATTTATGACATCTCCGCTTAGGAAGGAATGCATAAAGCAATATGGAAGGGATGGAGAATACAAAATCTACCTCCCCCCCCTTGAACAAAGTTGGTTGTAACTTCAGTCCTATCTGTAAGGGGCCGCACCCATTTACTCCTCGACTCTATATAGGCTGGGATGGGGACCAAAATCAGGGAGTTACTTGGTCAGGAAAGGCTACCTCCATATCTCGTCTCAAAATAACATAAGACCAAGATCGACTATCTCAAGAGAAATCTGGATCAGTGAAGGCCTGCCTAAGATAAAATTATTCGTTTGGACTCTTTGTCATGGGAAAATTTTCACTGCCAAAAATTTCAAGAAAAGGGGGATTCAAGGACCCTCGATCTGACCTCTCTATAGGAATTCATAGGAAACAACAGATCCCCTTTTCAAGGAAAGCCCCTTTACCAAGGATTTCTGGACTCACGCCCTCCTACCAATTTGTAATCAAGATCCCAATTTTTTCTCCTGGAATGATCTCTTCCTTGCTTCGCATTGGTTCTACCTAGGTAATTTCAGGAAGAAACAACTTCTCAAACGTGTCTAGAAGGTGGTTCCTTACTTCATTATCTAGAACCCCTCAAGAGTTTCAGTCAAAGCCATAGGAATCTTATCTGAGGCTATCATCTAAAGAGGAAATAACAAGCAAAACTTCCTCCTTTTGAATACAAAAGAAAAATTGTGGCTCTCCTCTTTTATTTCTAGCACAGTGACTTTTCCACATCAGGAAACTAGGATGTGAGAAATGGAAAGATATAAACTGCAGGTTGAAAAGGATTAANGGGGGGGGGGGGGGGGGGGGGGGGGGGGGGGGTGCGAGGGGGTGCTCCTAGACCCTAGAGGAAACATGGTAAGAAAATTCACATGGATTCTAGGGATAGAAACTAACAACCAAGCAGAGGCTTGCGCCCTTTGGTAAGGCACAAATCTCCTCCATAAATTAGGTATTCCGCAAGCCATTATCATTGGAGACTCCTTTATCCTCATCAAGAACATGGTGAGGAATAGTAATATAGAAGATTCTTAGCCTAATATAATGTGCACCATAATCATAATTAATTGTAAAAACATCCCTTCCCTTCATTTTCTTCATGTTCCGCAGCATCTTAACGTGGAAGTGGATAACAAAGCTAATCAAGGTTATGGTAAAACCTCTTACCTCCTTATCATTGAAAGAAAAGAGACTTCCACTAGCAATCAAACACTTCCATAATTCACCAAGTATGGAGAGTATGGAAAAGGCTAATTTAGGCGGTCGTTCTCCTTCACAGCCCATTATAGCAGTAATTAAATTTTCATCTCCCTTGATGGGACAAAGTATAGTGCTTCATGACTATCTTGTTTTGATATCTTCTAGATTCTTGAGTGTATCTTCTCATTCGTCATTTGGTTGCAGTCCTCGTCGTCTTGGTAGCACTCGGGTTATTGGGCATCCAACTCTTATTCGAATGCTCCTTGCTTATGGAATTTGGACATAAGGGCCCCTTCTATCTTCAATAATTAAGTTGTGGAGACCTCTTTCTATGCATCTGAATAAGATTGGGAATATCAATTTCAGAGAATGGAGGTAGCAGTTTGATTATCTCCACAATCGAATTGGAGCCTTTCAGCCCCATCCTGATGACGCCTGTTTCTTTTGTGGGATTCAAACATGCATCTATAGAGTCGACAACTGGAGGATCAAATCAATGTTTGACAACCTTAGGACAGAGCCCAAGTCAGCTCTGGTATTTCAAATCTAGATGGGAAGGGGACATTTCTACCACATTTTTTGCAATGTTTGCTTGTATCTAGTTATTATGCTCTTTTGTTTGAATATATACTACTAGGTATGAAAGAATAAGCACAAATGGGGCTTTTAGTGCTAGATCAGGAAATTGGAATGTTGCTTCTAAACATATATGTTGTATTTTATGTCAAGTGGATCCACAATTCGACTATATCCTACTTTCTTCTTTTTTTTAATACAAATCTACTATACGTTTCTGTAAAAAAAATTGTAGAATTGAAAAGCACACCACACTTTGCATAAAAAGAAACACACTTGCAGGGAAATAAAGAAATTTGCGGAAAATAAACACGCTTGCAAGAAAGTAAACACACTTTCATAGAGGAATCAAGCTTGCATAAAAGAAGCACTTTTGCATAAAAGGAAAGCGCACTTGCATAAAATGGCACACTTTTCAAGAAATAAAACAACAAGGCTTTGGAGAAACCCCACCAAAGTGGATGCGTCAGGATGTTACACTATGAAAATTTGTGTAGTGAGGTCATCTTTGTGTCTTACTATTTTTCTCCTCCCCCAAGTTGTGTAATTTAAAGGAAACCTACCTAGATCCATAAACTCCAATCCCTTTAGAACCTCCCTAGCAACAACGCCAAAAATGTCGGTAAAACTATATGCCAATTAATTCCCAATATTAAATTGTCAACCGAGGATTCATAGACTTAGAGGTGTTGGCACAAGAAATGAAGGAATGGAGCCTAATCTAGCCTAATCTAAATGACTAATGTCGTCAAACACGCTCCAACACAATAAAATGAAATAAAAACAATCTAACACCTTAGGTTGAAAACCTATTAAGGTAAAGCCATATCTCATGAGTTAAGCCTTTAATCTTCTTTTGGTGATTGAGGTTATAAAGTTAAAATGAAGGAACCCAAATCAAACTAAGTGCAGGAAATAAAATCAAAGTATAGGAAATAAAATGCAGTGTGATAAACTTAGAAGAAACCAAAATTGGGGTGCAAAAAATGAATGCTAAAAAGTAAACCAAATTGAATGCAAGAAAATAAATCTCATCTACAAGTATAAATTATACAAAGAAAAAAACAACTATTTTTTTGTATTTTTATGATTTTTGAATGTTTTTATGTTTTTGAAATATTTTTTATTGTGAGATAAATCATGCTACATGAATTAGATTTAATGTGAGAAATATGAATACAAGCAGGGAATGGCTATGTTAATCACTGTAAAATCGTGAGTGCAGTAATTATAAGTTACAGTGTAGGAATGAATTAGAGTGCAAGAATCAAAATGCAGGAATGAATTACAGTGTAGGAATTGAAGCACATGAATGAATTACAGTGCAAGAATATGAGAGAAGTGTAGGAAGCGAATTTGTAAGTGTCAAAATAACGCAGGTACATGTACATGAATATGTAGTGCATGAACACGTAGTGTAGGAATGTGAAGTGCAGTAATAAAACAAAACAAAACAAAAATAGAGGTAGAAGTAATTGCAACAATTAACAAATGGTTAATGGAAAAGCAAAATGTATACAAGAGTTGTAACACACAGATCTACAACACAAAGAAACTACCAAAATTAATATGGTCTTATCAAAATACAACTAACAACAAAAGAGATATAATCACACTATAAAAATTCTAATTAAAATAGAAATAAATATAAAGAAGAAACACCTCCCATTCGATGGGCCCTTGTCGACTTGTTGGCGTGCCTTAGCTAAGCTATGTCAAAGAGCAATCAATGAACACAACTCAAGAAAATAACAGATTTTCAAACAAGAATGTTCAGTATAGGAATTACAAAATTGAACTATCTACAAATAAAACCATATGTCTACATATCTTGATTTTGCTCTCACTAACTCCCTAATACCTCTTGGAGTCCTTCTTCCACCTCTATTTATGCATGAGAGGTGATAAATGGTCTCCAAACAAACTCCACAATCATATCCAAATCATTGGACATTTGGAAAATCAAATAAATTAGATTTCCTAACAATCTAGATTTGGGTGTAGGAATCCGAAAATCTGGGTTCATGTACACGAATACTAAATAAGTTTGGCGTAGGAATCTGAAAATCTGGGTTCGAGCATAGGAAATTCGAATATGTTTCTTGAGCACAAAAACATGTTATTAAACCTTCATTGATAAAACCATGATAAAACATCTTTAATCATTAAAAATAAAATAAAATCATAATAATCAACCACAAGGTAAAGGAGATGTGTTTAGTAGTAATTGTTGATATAATGGTTGTGAATCATATCAAAAGTGTAGGAAAGTGGCTTATAAATGGAGGTTTTATATAGAAGAAAATGTGACATATTCGGAGCCCAACACCTTTGTGTGTACTTGGACTTTTTTCCTCTCAACTCATGCAACTGGATCTCCTAGAACAAATGTTTTGGGTGGTATTGATATCATACTTTGGATCACTAGAACTTTCAATTGATTGAACATAAGCAGAGGTGTTGGTCAATTTAGGATGAAACATAATTGTTTTGGCTTCCAACGTTTTCAAAAATGAGCATAAGGAAGTTTTCCTACATGTCTTTTATATATAATCTATCATATTTTTTACTACAATAGGGGGTATTAGACCATAAATATTGGGTAGTTTATCATTAGTATAATGGGTGAGTGTGATACACCAAGAGTTCTCCTTCAACCCTTGACATTTTGAACAATCACATACTATTAGGGTTCATAAAAGAGATCCGTCTCACGACTAATTACATCGATGACCCATGATTGTGACTAGAAGATGGCATGTTATAATTGGTGGGGTAAAGCGACTGCCCATTTTCATCTATCAATATGACGTTTTCGAACTAATGGAATATATTAGGCATCTAAACTCAATCCTGAATCAAGATGTTGCAAAACTGAATACATTGTTATTCATATTCACATGGATAAATAACATAAATTCAATCAGATAATCAAAATATAAATAAATTCTAAACTTACTAGAGATGGAAAGGGAGAACTTGTTGGCTTTGAACAATATGGAATGAGTTGAAATTTGAAGAATTGGCTATTTGATATTATAACATTTTCTCCTTGCATTCCAGCTAAATCAACATGTCTACAATCCTAAATTAAAATTTGAGAACCATACCACAATCTAAATTGCAATATATATTCACGACCATTTTGTAAGAATAAGGTGAATTTAAGTGGCATATGTATATTATGAAGTATTGTAATTGATATGGTTGACTTTTAAAAGAACATTTGAGATCACTATATCATTTTAAATTGAAACAAAAGTTCGTAAGGATTTTTAATTATTGTGGTGTTCCATAATAATACAACCGCACCAGTGAGGGGCGGAATGAGGGGGAGGGGTTCTCATTAACCCTAATGGAATTCAAGAAAAAGTTTACTCTTGGGGTCTAGGTGATGAAACTAACAATGCCGCTAAAGATATTTCCCTTTGGAAAGGCCTCTTCCAAGCTTGAATCCAAGAAATTTTAGAAATCAGGGTGACTGGGGACTCAAGATTAATCATCCAATCCTTAGTTACCAGCTCCCTCCCATCTCAGATAAAATTCTGACAACTGATAAAAAAGATTCAAAGTCTCTCAAATTCTTTCAAAAATATTGATTACTTCCATGTTTTAAGAGGGCTAAATGACAAAGTTGATCTAGCCACAAATATTGCCACATCCTTGAGCAAAGGATCCTTAGTTTCAAATGGGGCTAGGTCCCTATGTTATGTGTCCATAGGCCCATGGGAATGGGAGCTAGGGAATTGTCCCATGGCTTTCCCACCTAGTGCCTAGACATCCCATCCTCCATCATGATGGTTTGTGTTGAAATATATCCATTTAAGCAGGAATGTGGTCTGCTGCATGCGGGCGTTATAAGCTCACCTGCAATGTACTGTCTGCATAAACAATCAGTCAGAAAGGACCATGATGAGCGAAGCTCCCTGCACTTCATATTTTCCTAGAGTTCCTTTGTTGTTCCATCCTCAGCGTGTGATCTGTGTAATGGATCATCCTAAGATCTTGATTTTAATGATCATTAAGGGAGAATTATCAGGTCAATAAATGAATGGAATTTCAACATTTTGCATTGCTCACTGGTTGTAGAGTGGTGTCTTGGTTGTGATTTTCTGGTTCACGACTCCTTCAGGTATCATGGACTCCTCTCCAGAATCATATGATTCATCTGCTCCAGTCCTCTCGAGCACTGCTAAGCTAAGAGGGATACGGAGGAAAATTAATAGGAATAAGAGTTACCTGCAGCAAATTGACATCAAAGGTGGAAGAAACCTGGAAATAGTGGATACAGACCTCTCCCGTCTGCATGAAGAATTCATGGAGTCCATTTATCAGTTTGAAAGTGCGATGACCAAAATGATTGCAGAGATGGAAATCAGGGTTGATAAGTTGGAGCTTGCAGTGGTAAAAATGGCAGCAGGTGGAGTGGCAGTTGCGAATTCAGAAACATCGGCTCAGAAAGATGGCGCTCAAGAAAAGTAGGATGCAACCCCTGGGGGTTTCCTATTTTTTGTTTTTTGTTTTCAGTAGTAGTAAGCTAGGTCTACAATCTGTGTTTTTTCTATGTAAGGACAGTAATACTCTATGTATAGGCTGCAGTAATTTCAGTCTTCCTTGTTTTTTGGTATCTGTCTGTAAAGGGCATATTTGAACTTTGTAGATCCTAACTCAGTGGTTATACCACTGTGTGTTTAATACAAATAATAATCGTTCTTGTCAAAAAAAAAAAAAACCGCACTAGTGCATCTTGAGTAACTATACGCATCGATGCGTCTAAACCGTATACACATTGTATTGGAACCTCCACAAAAAAGTATGTAAAAGAAAATATCCACTATATTTGATAGCATATAGTATCTATGCGATTTTCAATATTATTGATATCAGTGTGCTTAGTATATGTAGGTGCATAGGTGCAACTTTATTTTTATTACACACTGCAATATGATATAGCATTTTCTATTGTATCCCAATACAATGCATCATGAAAATCGTAGTGCACTGGTGCATGCATATCATAATTATGGAACATCGATATTGCAGCAAAATTTTAAAAAGTATATCTTAATGGTGTGTTTTCTATTATGACATGCCAATGCATTTGTTCATATAGCACACCGATATTTGGAAAAAAAATGCACAAATTATTTTTCCCATAAAATGAAAAAAAGAAGGATTATTTTTTCAAAAGCTAATTCTATAAAGTGTTTAAAAAAACTAATCACTATTTCATTATTTTTCCAAAATTTCAAGGGAATATTTTTGGAAGAGGGACTTATTAGGGAAGAGTTTGGAGCAACTAGAGTATTATGAAGATCGAAATTCGTAAGGTATGGTGAATCAGACAAAACCCTGCATAGTAGAAATTTCAAGTATGTAAATTATTACTATTGTTCACAATGCATGATTTATTTATTTTCCTATTTAGATTTTAAAAAAATCTAAAAAAATCCATAGCTACCTTCAACGATGGAACCCTTGTTTTTTTATCACTTCCTTTTGTTTTATGTGGTTGCAAAATTTTAGATTAGGGTTTAACACTCTCTACTATTTCACAATTATGATTTTTCATTTTAGGCATTTTATGGGATTCTGGTTTTATATACAAGGCATTGGGTGTGATGGGACCACTTCTTGGGTTGAATCCAAAACCATGTTGGCCCTATCAATTATTTATTTATTTGTTTCTTTAAAATGATTATGCAATTTTTGGTGTGGTCTTTTTGTTATAACGTATTGGTGTGTTTATAGTAAAGGCACACTATTGTGTTTAGCGGTTGTTTAGATTAAATAAATCACACCGTGAAATGAGTATTTGATCTTTTTATTTAGTTTTCCTTAATGTTGTGTTCAAGTATGGTGCACTGGTGCGTTAAAGTATGAGATACATCGAGGCATTTGTATTATTGAAGTGCATTGAAATGGCATACTACTTTTTTTTTTGGAAGTTATATAATTTATTTGTATAATATATTTAATAGCTTCTCTATTTAATTATTTTGATTAAAAAATAAATTCAAAAAAAAAACTTCTCTATTTAATGGTCTAGGTCGTTTATTGATAGGAAATGTGTGATAAGAGTTCAATGAACAATGATTATAGTCAACATGATGGGAGCATATAAAAAATTATGAAGAAGGCAAATTCTATGTAATTTCTATATTAAATTAATATGTTTGAATTATAAATAAATTTAACTAATATGTGTTGGTTAATGTGTGACATGCATAGCCAAAAATGAAGAAGGTTGATAAGATTTTTTGTAATCTAAGTGCATAAGAGCGTAAAACCTTGATGGAAAAGTTACAAAGGGATGAATTAGGTGAATAAAAAAGTAATCAATATGATTTTTCTTGAATTTTCAGTTACACTATACTTAAGAATATTTGTTAATATGTTTCAAACAGTCTAATTCACATATGTTGAATGTTATGCAGGGACTAACGACAATAGAAGGTGATGTCATCATAAGAAAAAACAAATCATGGAAGATGTAAAGGATGATGAATTGGTCATGATCTCATCTAGANAATGAAAGGTGGGGGGGGGGGACTTTTATAAAACTATGAGGGATATAGTGGAAATAGCATATAGACATACTTTCCACTTACAGTATAGAAATCAATTTAATGATTCCAAAAATCATGTTATATCTAAACTATAGAAGACGTTTCCAAAACAATGGCTAATGAAACCAATAGACTTGCAATAGAAAAAACATACAACAACAAAAAAGAATCATTCAAAAAGTAATATTCCTCAACATGCTTTTATAGAATATGCATCTACTACTATAAAGCTTTCATTTCTTAATATTAATTCTACTATATTTATTTTTTATATTAGTATGAAAATGGTATAATGTCATTTTAAATTTTGAGGAAGATTATAAAAATCCCAAAGGATGAATGAGGTGATATCATAAAAATGTTAATAGGGATGTCCAAAAAAGTGTACAAGGAGATGGTCAAGGAGGATCCATCTCAACAACAACGTGCTTCAAATATATGAAATCGTTGATTTCTCTATTATGTACATATAATTAATTACTTTAGCATTAAATATTAATTTTCAATTGTTTTGTTGTAGGAAAAAAATGGAACCCATTCAACGCATAAGATAGGACGACAATAAGAAAATTGGTTAATAGCAAAGTTTGTGAGCAGTTGTGATTTCTCTATAATAGCTTAATATTTCATATTCGTTGTGATCTTTATATTTTTTTTTTATTTACATCAAACATCCTTGGATGTCTTCAAACAAGTATTAACATACACAGTAGAGAAATCGAAAGAATTGATTGACATTGGGTTAAGTATGGGTTTTGAGTATATGTTGGCGAATCAAAAATTGATTGTGGAATTTGCAAGTATCTATGTCGTTTTACTTATCTCATTTTATAATTAATGGAACAACAAAAATATTTATATTAAATTTATGATTTGTTATTGGGTATAAAATTTGCAGGAAACAAAGTATAGAATGGAGCCAACATAAAAGTTGTTGAGATAAGACATGAGATTTTGTTTTGAAAGAATGTGTATCATTAAGGACTAATTATTTCTATGGTATGTCACTTTTCAATTTACATCAATGTAAATAATTTATTTTAATTTTCATTATTCCCACCAATGTAGATACATTCATTACATTTTATTTTTATGTTTGTAGATGAAAACTGAAGAAGAGGAAAAAAATCAAGGCAATTGACAAAATAGTCAGCCAAATAACCCAAGTCATGCGAGTGGCTCGACCACTAATAGCAGTTCCAACGAAGAATGAAAATTAATATAATTTGATGTTAATACAAGTTGCTATATATTTTGAAATATTCTCTATGACAACTAGACATTTTGCATAATGTATTGGACATAGTGTCTGAATTGAAAGATGACGGGTTACCAATAAGTGTAGCAATTACATGCATGTTGACATTTTGATTATTATGGACTTTATGTTGTCCCATTTTGTATGGCAAAGGGCCTCTTATTCATATATAATAAAATACAATTTATCATTTCTATTACATTGTCCAATGCCACTATGAAATGTTATCTTGCTAATTAAATATATTGATAGTCAACTAAATATTACAACATATGCAAAAATTTGAAAATATATGATATAACAAATTAATCCAAACATCATATCCAAACACAAGAATTAAAATTAAAATTATATGAATACTATTATAAAAAATATTTCCATTTCTGATGAATAATGGAATTTAAAAAAATAAAAAATATATATAGATATAGATATTACAGTGTGATGTCACTAGGATCGGTTCATCAAAGAAAAAATGAATAATGGTGCTTTTGGTAGTTAATTGCACCAGTGCGTTCGAGTAAATGTAGCACCGATGCATTTAACCCAAATGAGCACTCAGGCAACAAATTACTCGTTCCATGGTTCAGTTCTTTGTTATTGTTATGCCCTAGTTCTTTCTCCATAAATGCATTGGGAGCCACTATATTGAGACCACACCGTTGAATTTTAAAAATGCAACGAAAGTCAACGTCCCAATCAATTCCATCGATCTGTTTTCCTTTCCGTAGCGCACTGATGCTTTTAGATAGTACATAAACATCGGTGCTATATTTCGTTTACCGCATCGAGGCTTACATTATTATAAAACACTGATACCATTAAAAAATTAGGTGTGCAGATGTGCTATATTTATTAACAAGCACCAGCACATATGTTGTTATAAATCATCAATGCTTGTAAATTTTTGTAGTGCCCCGGTGCGAGTTGGTAATTAAAGACACCAGTGTGTTGCATGTTTGTTCACACATGTGCACTTATATCAACAAAACACACCAATGGAAAATCCTTCGCTAATGCTTTCAACCACCAAGTTTTTTTAGTTCTGATAAAATTCCATAAAAAACTCCACCAAAACATATGATACCATTAACAGAGGTTGCAGCAAAGGTTTTTTTTACAATTTGGACCAATCTTGTAACACTAAAAACCTCCACTATAACCTACGCTATAGGGCCTTTTCCTTGTAGTGAATGTTCAATTTACTCCACCTCTACATTGAGAGTGTCCCAAAATCACTTGTCAAAAATGTTGATTTTTTATAAAACCATTCAACATACTATAAAAATTTAGAATTAGGTGTCATCAACTCGGTGTTTATGTGCTTATGTAATAATATACTTAAAGATACATTGAGGCCCCTATTGATCATGTAGGAGTGAGAGGGGTTGATATAGTTCCAAAGCAAGACTAGAGGGGGAATGACTCTTCCAATAACCCTAAAGAGAGAATATGAGATGCACCAATTCATCACCATACTTAATAAATGAATGGATCATTGAATAAGCTAAGCCTAAGTACAAGGTTATCGTGACACATATAGATATAGGGTGCATGAAATATTGAAGCTCTACAATCAACATGAAGATACATAAGTTGACATATTAGATATTGACTCCACCTTTGTCTTTGGTTATAAATTCCACCAAAATTTTACCCAAAGTAATCTCAAAAATCCCTGTGTTATCTCCCAAAATAATTTTATTTTGATAGTATGAAGAATTTAACTCATGCAATGAAGGATATGAATATCACTGACAGTTCGAAATCCTCTGGTTTTTAGTTGGATGAAAATTTCACAAGTTTTAGCTTTTGGTGGCTTAGGCAAGGACTATCATAGCTCATTAGCCACTGAAAATCTATGTTTAGGTGGCTAAACAGTTGAATGCAGGCCAAAGGAAAACCACCGAAAGGGGTCTGAGCAAGCAGAGTCAAAGTAACACTTTCGGTGGCTTAGGAGAGACTACAAAAACTCATTAGCCACCGAAAAGAGGTGCTTTCGGTAGACTAGAAAGAGAGATAAAAGGGGTTTAAACCACCGAAAGTGAGTGGCAAGAAACACCGGGAAAGTTCAATTCAGTGGCTTAGGTGAGGCTCAGAACATCTCATTAGCCACCGAATTTCGCTAAACCGTGGCCTTTACCTCTTTTTTGTTTTATTGCTAAATCTTTTCACTACCATCGAAACATTTTTTGACAGCGGTCAGAGGTTTAGTCCTCTACGACACTAAAGCTTCGGAGGGCTTGTCCTTTATGTCATCGACACTATGAAGAGTCTTGTGGTTTGAAGTTTCGACGCATTAGTGGTTTAAGGTTTCGATGTTTTAGTGGCTAGTCTTCCCGACCTCCGATGCTTAAATCATCACAATGTTAGTGGTTTGAATCATCGACACTATGGCAGTGTTCAGGTTTAAAGTTCTTATCCTTGGTGTTTAGAGCTTCCGATCGCCGACAAATTTTTAGTTGTTTGTTCGGCAGTTAAAAAGGGGTTTTTTTCAAAGTCGTTATCTGTCAAAAGTTGAAATTCACCATGGCGATAGGGTAGGGGTTGTTCCAGCAGCTTAGGAAAGAAAGATAACGTTTAATTAGCCGCTAAAATCCAGCTTTTCAGTGGCTAGTTGAGAAAATCATGGAGGATCTTAAACCACCGAAAAGGCCAAAATAGGGAAATGGTTGGGAACTGTCACATCCAACCCCGTCAGCAAGACAAAAGATCATTTTAGAGCATGATTACCCACCAAAAGGATCTGGAGTCGTGTGACAGCATGTGAAATGAGTGAAAAGGGTCATTATGCAAGTAGGCAAAACTGATCTGACCACCAACCTTCAGTTTCCCTCCACCTATCCCAAGGGTCATCAAATAACCACTGAATGCTATGGTTGAGGTAGGGTACGGTTATCTAGGAAAAGATATCTCAGGGATCGAGCTGCTGTCATCATTTGGGTGACCTCAGCTTCCATAAATGACATAAAATCCTCATAACCAGTGCCATGGGACTCCCTCATATTTCATGTTCAAAATTGGCATTTTTTTTACCAAAAAACTGACTCTGAGAGAGAAGCCTGCTAAAGCACATTGTATAGAAGGTCTGGAAAACTGTTTTTTGCAGGTACCCAGGAGATACACCCATCAGAATGAAGAAAAGTGGGCTAGCTCTCAAATAGGAGCTAGGTGATGTCAGTTACTTAGCGGCCCATCTAGAGGTTTGCAGACTTTTCTAGGAGGTAGGATGCTACAAATGCTGTGAAAAAATACAGGTTTTTCGTCAGCAGGTGGCTGAAGCTTTTTCCCTATCATTTGATGGTTCAAAAGTAGTCATAGAAAGGGAGGCATTTCTCACAGATGAAGCACTAATATCAGAGGTGACTGAACTCCCTTGCACAGGAGAGAATTGGTTCAAGACCACCATACCCAAAGATGTGGAATTCAGATCATATCTCAAGTATGAGCATAGGGGAATAACATGGAAGAAGGTTGTGCCATCATCATGGCTAGAAGAAAACTGGCAGCAGCTGCTAAAAGCCATTGTGGTCTATTTGACCTATGAAGGGAGATACAATAGAGCAATGATCTATCATTTCAAACTCATGAATCACTTCACAGGTAAGAACCCTCTTAATATGCCCTTTTATTTACACAAGAGTCTAGGGAATATGGCACATCAAGTGAAAGCCCAGCCATCCAAAATTGCTGGCAGGCTGTGCCACCATGGTCTTATCCAGCTATTGGTCTAGGAGTTATTGAAGAGAATAAACATTGCTTGGCCCTATTTTCTGTTCTGGAATGGTTTTGAGACAGGCCTTTAGCCAAAGGAGAAGGGTAAGTCTCCTGCCAAGAAATCCATCACCCCAAGGAGTGGGAGAAGAAGGAGGAGGGCCATTTCTCCAGCAGTGGCAACAGAACAACCTCCCTCCTCTTCCAAGACCAAGAAGGCAAAAAGGACTTTCGATTTCAGTGAGAAAGGTCAAGAGGCAGAAGCACACCAAGAGAATGTATTAAACCTACCCTATTCATATTCTTAGGAGGAAAAAGAAGAGGATGCAGACCTAGCTCTACAAATTGTTCCATTAACTGAACCATTTCCATCCCCCACACCATAGGAACAAGAAGAACTAGTAGAAAGGGCTTCTTCCAGCCAACCTAAAAGTCAAAGGGTCAATAAACTACTAAGGCAGGTTTATGAAATGGAGATCTTGGAAAGGGAATTAAAGAGAAACAATGAAACCCTAACCAAGAGAAACAAGCAATTATATAACTCTCTCCTGGAGATGAAAGGGAGATGGCTCTTGTAAATAAATGGAAGCCTAAGGTTCATGAAGGACAATACTAGACTATACAGGTTGATCAGGCTCCAGAGGCTACAGTTGAAGGAAGCTAGAGTAAACCCTAGCAGCCACCTTTCCTTATCAACCTTAGCTAAAGCAGCCATCAGTTTCCAGCCACCTAAAATAAGCCAGGGCCCTGCAAACATTCCAAACATGAAGCCCTCATAAGAAGAAAGTTGAGCATACAGGACTGGAAAGGCATTTTTGAGCGAAACCTAATAAATTTTGTGAAACAGGGATTTCAGTGGTTAAGCAGGCACTGGAACAGTTCGTTAGCCACCAAAATCTCCTCTATTCAGTAGTTAAAGGTTTCGATAGACTGGTCACTTAACCACCGAAAGCAAACAGAGATTTAAAAGAGATTTTTTGACAGACAGAACCAAATTTTTGCAGCTGCAGATGGTTCGTGGATGTGAGATAAAGACAAAGGACGCTGAGGGACGCATCAGAAAAGGTCTATGCAAGATTCACTATGACATAACCACACCAAAGGATACAAACCCTAGCTATCAAAGAAAAATCAGGGGTCTAACTAACAGAGAACCAGTAGCAATGATCACTAGCATTGCTTCAGTTCTTAAAATGTTCAGTCTGTGAACTAGATATTCATTGTAGTTAGACAAGTAGTTAGGTCGAGTTTCAAACCCTAATTTGCAAAAAATGTCACTTTGGAGTATTTTTGTAAAAAATAGATCCAAGTTTTAGGATCTGGACTTTTTGTAAAAGGCTATAAAGCCTAAGATCGATGATATAATAAAGGTTCAACTTCGAGGATTTATAAGCTTATAATGCTTTCATGCTTCTCATATTACTTATTCATGAATATAAGCTCTTTTGTTATGATCTGTTCAGCCTTCATCTCTGTCTTTACTGTACTTATTCTTGAATGTGTAATTTAGGTTACTTTCAAGTTGATTAATAACTAATAGTTGTCATCATATTGGTGTGTTAATGTGATTTGATTTATAAGTACCATTCTTGTTAGGATTTATCCATTTATATGCATATGTTTTGTATGTAAATCTGCCAGCCTGATGAGTTCTCCATCCCTGCACCTTATTGTCAACTACTGAACAGTTGTAACTAAAAGCCTTGTAATTGAGTGAGTTTTATGCATGCCTTGAGAGTGGAAAGGTTATATAGGTCAACTGACTTGATCCATATCAGAAAACCCTAAAAACGTTGTAAGTTACCAGGCATCCTTGAGCTACAACCTAGAGGAGTTTCCTGGAGTGATAACAAATTGGCGCTGTTGCCGGGGAGAGGAGACTAAAGCTCAGATTCCCTAGGAGATGACATAGATCCTTGCTTTGATGATAGACAAAGCTTGGACACTATTCTGGTTGCAATCATCTATCTAGCGACTCCATTGAAATAAGGTGGCTTCAAGAACACCAAGTACCAGAGTAAACCCTAAGGGGCCACCAACAACACCTATTTCAGATCCAGAAGAGATTCTAAGAGGAGCTAGGATTTCACTAAGACAGACCTTCAGAGCTGCAAGGGGATCTACATTAGGTATTTCCAGAGGTATTTCTGTTGTTATATCAAATAGACCTCCATTTCAATCTTCTTATGCTGAAGCATCTAGTTCTCAGAAGTTTATAAGTAAATCCGAAAATTTTAGGGTTGAGGAATCTTCAAGCACTGCTGCTTGTGAAGATCTCATCCCTGGTGACTCCATTGAAGAACTGTGGCTCCACGAAGGGCTCGTACCAGATCAAATCAAGAAAGGCCACCGGAAACACCTATTGCAGACGCAGAGAAGATCATCAGAAAAGGAAGATCTCTACAAAGGCAAATTTCCAGAATAGCAAGGACATCTAGATCATATTTGTTGGTAGAGGGAGAATAAAACCTATCCCTGCTACTAGGGCATATTTACAAAGACTTCTGTTATCCCTAAAGTTGAACCTAGACTACAAGGGTTCAAGCTTAAGGAAATCTTTTTCAAAAATAAACAAATCAATGAAATCAAACTGAAAACCAAGCTGGTATGAAATCAAAGGTATTGGAAAGATCACACAATTTATCGATAAACTAGGCTGGTATAACATGAAAGCTATAAGACAATCAAACAATTACTGAAGAACTAGGCTGGTGTGAAATCAGAGCTATAATAAGATCATGAAACCATACAGGAACTGTATAACATAAAACCCAACACAAGGACCAATATCTGAGAAATTATGATCATAAAGTCATGAAATGAAGCTGCCTCTGTTTTCTGAAAGTATAAAGGATAGTTGTACTTCAAAATAAGAATCATTGTAATGGAATGCAATGGACCATATACATGACAAATTACAAGAAACACAACTCATAACATACATAGACAAATCATAATCATGCTCATTCAAAATAGAACCTGTATTGAAGTTGTAGAGTAGTTATGTTATACAGACAATGATCAAAGCTGGGCTTTCATAACTCCAAAATTGCCAACCCCAATCCCCTATGAGAGGAAGAGCCCCTACAATCTCAGCCCTTAGTTGGAACTCCCCCTCACAATAAAAATGCCCAACTTTATAGAAATTACAAAAGAATAAAAGATCTCAAATTGGTTTCAAGAGATCTGGAATTGCTTGAATTAATGCCCTCAAATCTCGATTTAATGATCTAATCATCAAATTGTTGAGTTCAATTACCCTTTTTGGCCTTCAAAAACACTGACTTTATCTTCTCTAGATACTGGGATGTGATCTACAGTTGCCATAAGATCGGGAAGGAGATTCCTTAACACTGCCAAGTATTGAGAAAAATATTGTACCTACTGATCCTCTGCCTGGGAATGTGGATCTATTTGCCTTGAAATCTAGCATTCATTTAACCTATTATTCTCTATTTCGATCCAAATGCCTCAGCGAAGGCCTGACGAGTTGATTGTTTTGAACTTTGAGATGACCTCCACCGTTCAGGTCGTTTTGAATACCTAGTCACATGACAGATTCTTAATAGACGTGGACCATGTTTTAATCTTGAGAGTTTTGCTTCCACGTAGGCAATTTAGAAACTATAACCTCCTTAAGTGCCACCTCAGCTGCAAGAAAGCACTTCGACACAGTAAATGAGCTAGAAGGTCACTGTGCCAATTCACCAAAATGACCACGTAACTTCGAAATAACTCTATGCTTATGCTTTAATGGAGCATTAGAAGAAAGGAAGACTTCATTTACTCGGCTACCACCAGGATATTTTGCAGCTTCCAGGATATGATCAATTTCCATGGATGCAAAGCTTGAGCAAAACTGCTGAATGAAGTCACTTGGATAGGTGAAAATGATTTGCAACATTACACAACCAAGAACTGACATCTTATCTCCAAATGGTCATTGCCACTCTGATCTCCAAGTACCACATGAGAAATTTTTCAGATGAAGAATGCGTAGCACAATACAGTTTGGAGAAGCAGTATCAGAATTGACAGCATGGGCTAATGCTCGACAACACTCACTTTGATGCATTTGAAAGTGGCGACAAGCACCAATCAAAGAAGCAACTACACCTGGTTTTCTTGCTTTTAGTAACTCTGCAAACTTAGAACCAATTTCATCCCAGATCATATTTACTTGACCCTAGTGTCTTGAAGAAGAAACCAATGACTCCAGAATAACCTCCATTAAATGGCTACCAGTTCATCAAAAAACACAATGCAAGTCTTTTTTGACCGGGCCATCTGAAGAAACTCCCGAACCATTCGAGCACCATGGTAGAAAGCAACAGCAAGCAACCAAGCATCACTATGCACAGCAACCAAGGAAAGCCAATCTTTTTGTTGCATGCCATCTCTTGCAAAATTGATGCCTAGAGCTAGTTCTGGAAGCTCTGGTGGGACTTCTTCAGCAGGCAAGTTAACTTCCCATGATCCACTGGCATATCCATATAGGCACAAATTCTCTTTCTTTGGATTGTAGAGCGAGTAAAAGATGTCGATCTCAGTGGTAAGAGCACGAATGATGGCAGTTCGATGGCTTCTGTAGTCTCTAAACACCTCTTCAATAGTGCGAGGGCTTGAAGAAATTGAGGCAGCGGTCTCCATGGCAAGCACCCCCGCTTAACATGAACATTTAATGGGGAAGACGAGATCCTTCAGTTGCCTTTTCTAATAACAAAGAGAACCCATAAAGAAGTTTGCTTGTTAACTTCACTCGCCCCACACTCTGTTTCTTATAGCTTTTTCAAAATAAAATTTATCAGCTTCTCCCTAATACCCTTCTATTAACAAGATGCAATCACTTTACATTGTACAATGACAAACTTAAGGGCCATGATGTCCAAAACCATCCATTCAGGAAAGGATGGACAAAATAGCATAGTAAGTGCATCCCAACCATTAAGCATACTCCTGTACAGTTGCACAACTCTGTCCCATGATCTTGATAATATGCACTGACATATAGATGGTCGCAAATGATCAAGAACTGTCCATTTTCCTTAAAACATTATGTGACTTCAACGGATTGGATGATATTGAGCTGTACCACGCTTTGGAGGCAATTTCCATAGTATGACAAGAACAAGTGAAGATGGGACTATTTCCACTAGCAAGTAGTACATGAAGTTCAAGATTGGATGATCTAAAACATCAAGGTTTGCACCTCTTGCAACTTCTTTCGGCGCCCTGTTGATTCAACTGAAAAATGTCAAAGCATGAGGAACAGTCTGCCATCATAAAGCAAAAAACCTAGTGCTGCAAAGAAGGAGACACCTGCAAAGAATAACTTGGATAGGATCTCAACAATTGGATTAGGGCTCCACCAAGAGTAAATCCATATGCATATCTGAATGAGATAAATGGTACCATTGATTGTCATAAAGGCAGGTCTATAACCATCTACTGATATGGCACGTGCCTGATAGTATATTTCTGCTCACTTTAAGAAATCAGAGGCTCTCCATACAAGAGGAATAGGTCCTTTCTCTCTTTGTGATGATTCCATGTATCCACCATGGTATGCTGCCAGAAGGCCCTAAAAACTGAGTGGTCACTTTGACATTTGAATGCTGTCAGAAACTGAAATTTGCTAGAGCAGATCTGATGATAACAACTTCTATTTCCCTGATCCATTCGAATTTAATAAATCTCCACTTGGGAGGACCTAGTTGATAAAAGATGAAGAGGCTGAATTCAAAATCCAGGTACCAGTTCAGTAGTTCAACAGTTTACTTTATGAACTACTGTTATTTTTTATCAACTCCTTTATACTTTTCCCTTCACATGTTAAAAGAATTATCCTATGTTTTATATATTCTGAAGATTATCAGCCATATTTTATAAATCCATCTGTAGAATAATATTTGTAGCTTGCCTGTATTGTAGAAGGTGAATCATTCTTTATGTCGTAGCTCATTTATAAAAATGACCTCTATATCCAAATTCCTTCTAAATCTGATCGGCCATGTAACCTTGAAGAAACCAAAACTGATTCAAAACCTATGCAGAGCTCAACACTCATTGCCATAACCGTTGAACCTTGTCAGCAAATTGTTATCCCTCATGATCAGCCCACAACCTTTCAAATCAAAATCAGGATGAATATGTTTAAGCCATTAAAACTGCCCTCTCGGCTTCATCCTTATCCTCTTGACTGTTGTGAATATCTCCCTTGGTTTTCCGAAGAGAATCAAGCTTCAGCGGAAAGGAACTTGGAATCTTTCGAAGATTTTATTGACCGTTTTCAGATTGTTCATGAGGATGTAATCATGAGATTTTTCTCTAAATCGTTGATTAGAGATGCTGCTGTATGGTTCAAGAATTTAAGAGCTAACTCTATTGGTTCTTGGATAGACTTCACTGATGCATTTTTTAAGCATTGGGGTGAGAACAAATCTCTTGATTTGTATCTCGCTGATTTCTATGCTTTGAAGAGAGAGGAAGATGAAACTTTGCCTATCTTCAATCGAAGATTCTACCACACTTATCATGCTATGCCTTTGGAGATGCGGCCCACAAAGACAACTGCCATTATATATTATGTGATGGGAATACATTCAAAACTTGTGCTTCTTCTACTAGAAAGGAAATCTTCATCTTTAAGCATTCTGTTTGAAGATGCTTTAGAGGTGGAGGAAAACATTTGTGCTTCAAGGAGAATCCCAGAGTAGTTTGATTTTGAAAACCATCATTTACCTGAGCCAGATAACCATCAGTGTGATTCAGATTTTGAACAGGAAGATTATGAGTCTGAAGCAGATTTGGAACAACAGCAAGCATGTGAGTTCCTTTCAGATTTAGAATCAGATTCTTTAGTGTTTGCAAAGTACTCCCAAGACAGGTATGAATCTGGATTTTATGATCAATTTGCAAACCAGGATGAGCCTATGATAACTGATGATTCTATAGGAAATTATATGTTTTCAATTGATCTTTATTCATATGATGTAAACCCTGTTTTATCACCCTATTGTGAGCACTATTCTCAAAAGGAAATTTTAATGATTGATGATCAAGATCTGATCATAAGAGAACAAGAAGGTTCAGATCAGCAGTTGAGCTTGCATTTTGATCCGACAAAGGTTGAGGTCCACATTCAACATTGACATCAGTGAAGGAAAATATTAGCAGCATAAAAAGGTGTTTCTTGTTGGATTTTATGACCCCTTTGCTGACTATCTGGAAATTATGAGCAGCATAGATATCAAAATATTTTTGTCAGATGATAGTTGGTTCTGTCACCCTTCGAAACTACATTGTTGCATGCTAGGGTTTCATTTATTTTTCGAGTCAAGATCAAGGATAAGTTCAGTAGATCAGCTTCTGAACTGGCTTCATTGGAAGCATGATGTCACATGATAAGAAGACTCTAATGATTAGAATTAGGAGTAGGAGTAGATAGGCAAATAAGCTCTTAATATGAGCAGCTAGGTCATTTTTAGTTGTTTTTGTGAATAAGCAAAGCGGGCTACAAGAAGATTGTAGGGGATCAGTTATAAAAGATAAATGACTCCATGCCCAGTGGAACACTAGAAGATAGCATTAAATATTATTTTTTTAAACAAGGCATGTTGGTTTGGGGTTCTTGGGACCTCACAGGGAGGTTCCCATCCCCAAGTAGGAGCCAGATGTTATCTCCCAAAATTATTTTATTTTGATAGTATGAAGAATTTAACTCATGCAATGAAGGATATGAATATCACTGACAGTTCGAAAGCCTCTATTTTTAATTTGGATGAAAATTCACAAGTTGTAGCTTTCGGTGGCTTAGGCGAGGACTATCATAGCTCATTAGCCACCAAAAAGCTATGTTTCGGCGGCTAAATAGTTGAACACGGGCCGAAGGCAAACCATCGAAAGTGGTTTGAGCAAGCTGAGTCAAAGTAACACTTTCGGTGGCTTATGTGAGACTACAAAAACTCATTAGCCACCAAAAAGGGGCGCTTTCGGTAGACTAGAAAGAGAGATAAAAGGGGTTTAAACCGCCAAAAGTGAGTGGCAAGCAGCACCAAGAAAGGTACATTTGGTGGCTTAGACGAGGCTCAAAACCTCTCATTAGCCACCAAATTTCACCGAACCGTGGACTTTACCTATTTTTTTGTTTTATTGCTAAATATTTTGAGTGCCATCGGAACATTTTTTGACATCAGTCGAAGGTTTAGTCCTCTACGACGCCGAAGCTTCGGAGGGCTTGTCCTTTATGTCGCTGACACTACGAAGAGTCTTGTGGTTTGAAGTTCCGACGCATTAGTGGTTTGAGGTTTTGATGTTTTAGTGGTTAGTCTTCCCAACCTCCGATGCTTAAACTGTCACGACATTAGTGGTTTGAATCGTTGACACTACGGTAGCGTTCAGGTTTAAAGTTCCAATCCTTAGTGTTTAGAGCTTCCAATCACCGATGGCTTTTTAGTTGTTTGTTCGGTAGTTAAAAATGGTTTTTTTTTCAAATTCGCTATCTGTCAAAAGTAGAAATTCACCATGGCGATGGGGTAGGGGTTCCGGCGGCTTAGGTAAGAAAGATAACGTTTAATTAGCCACCAAAAGCCAGCTTTTCAACGACTAGTTGACAAAATCGCAGAGGATCTTAAAGCACCGAAAAGGCCAAAATAGGGAAACGGTTGGGAACTGTCATATCCAACCCCGTCAGCAAGACAAAAGATCATTTAAGAGCATGATTACCCACCAAAAATATCTGGAGCCATGTGACTGCATGTGAAATGAGTGAAAAGGGTCGTTATGCAAGTAGCCAAAACTAATCTAACTGCCAACCTCCAGTTTCCCTCCACCTATCCCAAGGGTCATCAAATAACCACCGAATGCTATGGATGAGGTAGGGTATGGTTATCTGGGAAAAGATATCTCAAGTATCAAGCTACTGTCATCATTTGGGTGACCTCAGCTTCCATAAATGACAGAAAATCCTCATAATCAGTGCCATGGGACTCCCTCATATTTCATGTTCGAAATTGGCATTTTTTTACCAAAAAACTGACTCTAAGAGAGAATCCTGCTAAAGCACATTGTATAGAAGGTCTAGAAAACTATTTTTTGCAGGTACCTAGGAGATACACCCATTAGAATGAAGAAAATTGGACCAGCTCTCAAACAGGAGCTAGGTGATGTCAGTTACTTAGAGGCCCATCTAGAGGTTTGCAGACTGTTCCAGGAGGTAGGATGCTACAAATACTGTGAAAAAATACAGGGTTTTCATCAACAGGTGGCTGAAGCTTTTTCCCTATCATTTGATGGTTCAAAAGCAGTCATAGGAAGGGAGGAATTTCTCATAGATGAATCACTAATCTCAGAGGTGACTGAACTCCCTTGCACAGGAGAGAAGTGGTTCAAGACCACCATACCCAAAGATGTGGAATTCAGATCACATCTCAAGCCTGAGCATAAGGGAATAACATGGAATAAGGTTGTGCCATCATCATGGCTGGAAGAGAACTGGCAGCAGCTGCTAAAAGCCATTGTGGTCTATTTGACCTGTGAAGGGAGATACAATAGAGCAATGATCTATCATTTCAAACTCATGAATCACTTCACAGGTAAGAACCCTCTTAATCTGCCCTTTTATTTACACAAGAGTCTAGGGAAAATGGCACATCAAGTGAAAGCCCAGCCATCCAAAATTGTTGGTAGGATGTGCCACCATGTTCTTATCCAGCTATTGGTCCAGGAGTTGTTGAAGAGAAGAAATATTACTTGGCCCTATTTTCTGTTCTGGAATGGTTTTGAGACAAGCCTTCAGCTAGAGGAGAAGGGGAGGTCTCCTGCAAAGAAATCCATCACCCCAAGGAGTGGGAGAAGAAGGAGGAGGGCCATTTCTCTAGCAGCAGCAATAGAAAAACTTCCTTCCTCTTCCAAGATTAAGAAGGCAAAAAGGACTTTGGATTTCAGTGAGAAAGGTTAGGAGGCAGAAGCACACTAGGAGAATGTCTTAAACCTACCCTATTCAGATTATAAGGAGGAAAAAGAAGAGGATGCAACCCTAGCTCTGCAAATTGTTCCATTAACTGAAGCATTGCCATCCCCCACACCACAAGAACAAGAAGAACCAGAAGAAAGGGCTTCTTCCAGCTAGCCTAAAAGTCAAAGGGTCAATCAGCTACTAAGGCAGGTTTGTGAAATGGAGATCTTGGAAAGGGAATTAAAGAGAAACAATGAAACCCTGACCAAGAGAAACAAGTAATTACATAACTCTCTCTTGGATATGAAAGGGAGATGGCTCTTGTCAAAAAAGAGGAACCTGAGGTTCATGAAGGACAATACTAGATTGTACAGGTTTATCAGGCTCCAAAGGCTGCAGCTGAAGGAAGCTAGAGCAAACCCTAGCAGCCACCTTGCCTTATCAACCCTAGCTGAAGTAGCCATCAGTCTCCAGCCACCTAAAACAAGCCAGGGCCTTGCAAACACTCCAAACACAAAGCCCTCAGAAGAAGAAAGTTGAGCATATAGGACTAAAAAGGAATTTTTGAGCGAACCTAATAAATTTTGTGAAACAGGGCTTTCGGTGGTTAAGCAGGTGCTGGAACAGTCCATCAGCCACCGAAAGCTCCTCTTTTCGGCAGTTAAAGGTTTCGATAGACTAGTCGCTTAACCACCGAAAGCGAACAAAGATTTAAAAGCGAGTTTTAGACAGACAGAACTGAATTTTGGAAACTGCATATGGTTCATGGATGTGAGCTAAAGACAAAGGATGCTGAGGGATGCATCAGAAAAGTTCTATGCGAGATTCACTATGACATAACCACACCAAAGGATACAAACCCTAGCTATTAAAGAGAAATCAGGGGTCTGACTGACAGAGAACCAACAACAGTGATCACTACCATTGCTTCAGTTATTAAAATGTTCAGTCAATGAAATAGATCTTCATTGTAGTTAGACAAGTAGTTAGGTAGGGTTTCAAACCCTAATTTGCAAAAACTGTCACTTTCGAGTATTTTTGTAAAAAACAGATCCAAGTTTTAGGATCTATACTTTTTGTAAAAGGCTATAAAGCCTAAGATCGATGATATAATAAAGGTTCAACTTCGGGGATTTATAAGCCTATGATGCTTTCATGCTTCTCATATTACTTATTCATGAATATAAGTTCTTTTGTTATGATCTGTTCAGCCTTCATCTCTTTCTTTGCTGTACTTATGCCTAAATGTGTAATTTAGGTTACTTTCAAGTTAATTAATAACTAATAGTTGTCATCCTATTGGTGTGTTAATGTGATTTGATTTATAAGTACCATTCTTGTTAGGATTTAGCCATTTATATGCATCTGTTTTGTATGTAAATCTGTTAGCCTGATGAGTTCTCCATCCCTGCACCTTATTGTCAACTACTGAACAGTTGTAACTAAAAGCCTTGTAATTGAGTGAGTTTTATGCATGCCTTGAGAGTGGAAAGGTTATATGGGTCAACTGACTTGATCCATATCAGAAAACCCTAAAAACATTGGAAGTTACCAGGCATCCTCGAGCTACAACCTAAAGGATTTTCCTGGAGTGATAACACCTTGGATGTGTTCCTTTGGGGATCCTTAAGTAAAACTATTATAAAATGCAATGAGAATTGAACTTTGACTAATTGTGGTAAATTTACACCATTCTATGATTTTTCATATCTTTGTTTCTCTTTCTCTATATCCATCATCGCCTCTCATATATAAAAGATTATGAGTTCCATTCTTAATCGATGTTCAAGCAACTTCACATTTTAATTTACATAAAAAAAGGTAACAATGGCGTGGATACCTTGCCAAACACTTCTATCTATAATTTCAAAATAAGAATCCATATCTAAAAAGTACAAGTCTAAACATTCGATGATTTTGCTTGTTTGACGAGCTTTTGACTAGAATCCAATGTTTTTTTTTAATCTGAATTATGTGTTGTTCAAATCATGCTTCTTAATGCATAAATGGATTCAACGTCCTCAAATACCCCAAGAGAACCTAGATTAAGCAAGTTTAAACATTGTTCTTTGACATCTTAATTTTTTTTACTGGATTTCGTCAAAGTCACGCCAAAAAATGTTGTCAAAAAATGGCAAGCGTTGAACGTTGAAGCTATCGTATCTAAAAACAAGGCTTCATGGTAGC